>JAJAGP010000989.1:31457-144776 GCA_025084515.1 Ancistrus triradiatus
GTCAAAATGAGGCTCAGTATTGTGTGTGGCCTCCACGTGCCTGTATGACCTCCCTACAATGCCAGGGCATGCTCCTGATGAGGTGGCGGATGGTCTTCTGAGGGATCTTCTCCCAGACCTGGACTAAAGCATCCGGCAACTCCT
Source organism: Ancistrus triradiatus (assembly GCA_025084515.1). Taxonomy (NCBI): domain Eukaryota; kingdom Metazoa; phylum Chordata; class Actinopteri; order Siluriformes; family Loricariidae; genus Ancistrus; species Ancistrus triradiatus. Next base: position 31,602 of record JAJAGP010000989.1, read on the forward strand.
GGACAGTCTGTGATGCAACGTGACGTTGGTGGATGGAGCGAGACATGATATCCCAGATGTGCTCAGTCGGATTCAGGTCTGGGGAACGGGTGAGCCAGTCCATAGCTTCAATGCCTTCATCTTGCAGGAACTGCTGACACACTCCAGCCACAAGAGGTCTAGCATTGTCCTGCATTAGGAGGAACCCAGGCCAACCGCATCAGCATATGGTCTCACAAGGGGTCTGAGGATCTCATCTCGGTACCTAATGGCAGTCAGGCTACCTCTGGCAAGCACATGGAGGGCTGTGCGGCCCTCCAAAGAAATGCCAACCCACACCATTACTGACCCACTGCCAAACTGGTCATGCTGAAGGATGTTGCAGGCAGCTGATCGCTCTCTACGGCGTATCCAGACTCTGTTGCGTCTGTCACGTGCTCAGTGTGAACCTGCTTTCATCTGTGAAGAGCACAGGGTGCCAGTGGCGAATTTGCCAATCCTGGTGTTCTCTAGCAAATGCCAAGCATCCTGCACGGTGTTGGACTGTGAGCACAACCCTCATCTGTGGACATTTGGCCCTCATACCCTCCTCATGGAGTCAGTTTATAACCATTTGTGCAGACACATGCACATTTGTGGCCTGCTGGATGTCATTTTGCAGGGCTCTGGTAGTGCTCCTTCTGTTCCTCCTTGCACAAAGGCGGAGGTAGCGGTCCTGCTGCTGGGTTGTTGCCCTCCTACGGCCTCCTCCACGTCTCCTGGTGTACTGGCCTGTCTCCTGGTAACGCCTCCAGCCTCTGGACACTACGCTGAAAGACACAGCAAACCTTCTTGCTACAGCTCGCATTGATGTGCCATCATGGATGAGCCGCACTACCTGAGCCACTTGTGTGGGTTGTAGAATCTGTCTCATGCTACCACGAGTGTGAAAGCACCACCAACATGTAAAAGTGACCAAAACATCAACCAGAAAGCATAGGTACTGAAAAGTGGTCTGTGGTCCCCACCTGCAGAACCACTCCTTTATTGAGTGTGTCTTGCTAATTGCCAATAATTTCCACCTGCCGTCTATTCCATTTGCACAACAGCATGTGAAATTGATTGTCAATCAGTGTTGCTTCCCAAGGGGACAGTTTGATTTAACAGAAGTTTAATTTACTTGGAGTTATATTGTGTTGTTTAAGTGTTCCCTTTATTTTTTGAGGTGTGTGTGTGTGTGTGTGTGTGTGTGTATATATATGTGTATACAACCCCTGGCAAAAAAGTATGGAATCACCAGTCTTGGATGAGCACTCATTCAGGCATTTCATTCTGTAAAACAAACTCTGATCAAAAACATGATACAATAATGAGGTCATTCCAAAGTGCAACTTGTTGGCTTTCAGGAACACTCAAAGAAATGAAGAGAAAACGTTGTGGAAGTCAGTGAATGTTAATTTTATTGACCAAGCACAGGGAAAAATATATGGAATCACTCAATTCTGAGGGAAAAACGTATGGAATCACTCAGATTGGAGGTAGAAAATAAGGACACACCCAGTCAATTTTCTTTCCCTAAATGGACACCTGCCGCAGAGTTGATCTGCTCATTAGTCTGCAGTTAAAAACACCTGCAGTCATGACACCTTGGAGGGCTGCTGGACGAAGTGGAGTGGCAAGAACCATGGCTCCAACAAGAGAAATGTCTCTTGAAACAAAAGAGAGGATTGTGAAACATCTTGAAGAAGGTAACTCTTCACGCATGGTTGCTAAAGATGTGGGCTGTTCACAGTCAGCTGTATCCAAGATATGGACCAAATACAAACAGCATGGAATGGTTGTTAAAGCCAAGCGTACTGGTAGACCAAGAAAGACATGAAAGCGTCAAGACAAACAACTTAAAGCCATTTGTCTTGAAAACCGAAAAAGTACAACTTCACAGATGAAGCATAAATGGGAGGAAGCTGGAGCCAATGTATGTGACCGAACCGTTAGAAATAGCCTAAGGGAAATGGGATTTCAATAGAGGAAAGCTCAAAGAAAACCATTGACACCTAAACATAAAAGAACAAGACTGCAATGGGCTAAGGAGAGGCAATCATGGACTGTGGATGACTGGATGAAAGTTATCTTCAGTGATGAGTCAAGAATCTGCATTGGACAAGGTGATGGTGGTGGAACTTTTGTTTGGTGCTGTTCCAGTGAGATTTTTGGAGAGGCCTGCCTGAAGAAAACAACCAAATTTCCACAGTCCTTGATGATATGGGGCTGCATGTCAGGCAAAGGCACTGGGGAGATGACTGTGGTTAATTCTTCTATCGATGCACAAGTTTACATTGAGATTTTGGACAGTTTTCTCATCCCTTCATTTGAACAGATGTTTGGAGGTGATGAAATAATTTTCCAAGATGACAATGCATCGTGCCATATGGCAAAAACAGTGAAGGCATTCCTTGGAGAAAGACACATTCAGTCGATGTCATGGTCTGCAAATAGTCCAGATCTCAACCCAATTGAAAACCTGTGGTGGAAATTGAAAAAAAATGGTCCACAAGAAGGCTCTGACCTGCAAAGCTGATCTGGCAACTGCTATCAAAGAGAGTTGGCACCAAATTGATGCAGAATACTGTTTGTCACTCATCAAGTCCATGCCTCAGAGACTGAAAAGCCGTTAGAAAGGCCAAAGGTGGTGCAGCTAAATACTATGAATGTATTTTGAATGGTCTTTTGTTTATATGGTTTTCAAAAGATTCAATACGTTTTTTCCTCGGAAATGAGTGTTCCATATTTTTTCCTGTGCTTGGTCAATAAACGTAAATTCAAATGAATTCAACAATGTTTTCTCTTCATTTTCGTTGAGTGTTCCGAAAGCCAACAAGTTGCACTTTGGAATGACCTCATTATGTATCATTGTTTTTGATCGGAGTTGTTTACAGAATGAAAGGTATGAATGAGTGCTATCCAAGACTGGTGATTCCATTATTTTGCCCAGGGGTTGTGTGTATATATATTTTTTTTAAATATATATATATATATATATATTATAATGTGGTGTGTGTGTGTGTGTGTGTGTGTGTGTGTGTGTGTGTGTGTGTGTGTTATATTTATATGTGTATGTATGTCTATGTATATATATATATATAGATCTATATAATAATATATATATATATATATTATAGTATATATATATATTATATATATATATTATAATATATATATAATTGTGTTGTGTGTGTGAGTGTGTGTGTGTGGTGTGTTGTGTATTGTATATGTGTGTGTATATATAGCACCTATACACCTACACACGGTTGTGTGTGTGTGTGGTGTGTGGTGTTGCGTGTGTTTATCTGTGGGGTAAGTGTGGGTATATGAAAATATTAAAAACTTGGAATGATAAACAGGAATCGGAATTGGACGATATCTAACCCTAATACAGAATGGGAGTTTGGAATCACAGAATCTTTCCAGATTTCATCCAGGGTCCCAGCATCTATCTGTGGCACGCTCCCTCTTTAGCTCACTCCACAGATTTTATGGGATTAGGTCAGGGGGCTGAGGGGCCATGGCAAGGAAAGCTTTATTTTTGTGTGAAGGTAAAACATTTTTGTGTTGCTCGGACAGGTGTTTGGAATTATTGTCCTTCTGGAAACGGTCGTTCATGTGAAACATAGAATGACCCACAGTTCCCAAGGGTCGGAAAGTCCCGGTAGCATTTAGCAAATTCCATGTGATAAGTTTGTGGTTGGATAGGCCCTCCTTTTCCTGCAAAGCCTTCCAAAAAACGTTTGCATGGGGTGGTGCCTGATCTCCTCTTTATTCTGGTAGCTGTCTACGAAAAAGTGATTCGTGGAGATTTTTTGTGGCTTGTAACTTTCGTGCGTGGTTTTTTGTAAAAATAAACTTGGGTCCTACAGATTTGCCGCCATTTCAGTCACGATTGTGTTCTCTTGCTTTTTCCCATATGGAAGAAGACCCTGAGAAATTTGCCCTCTGTAAACCTCTTATATTTTTTTGTTTAAAGATGGGAGATCTTTTGTATCCAAATCCGACTTTGACACTTCTTCCACAACAGTAGTAGGACCTGCCTGGTGTGTCCTTGGTCTTCATGATTGCTCTCTGTGCTTTAAACAGGAACGTTGAGGAATACACAGAGCATGCAATTTTATACGGAGACTTGATTAACCACACAGGTGGATTTAAAACTAACCACTCCGCCACAGTAGAATCTCACTATTTAACATCATCAGTGCATTTAGTCAACATGGATCAATCAGAGATCCTCACTGAACTTCTGAGTGAGTTTGCTGCACGAAAGTAAAGGGGACGAATATATTGCACGCCCAACTTTCATAGTTTTTTATTTCTAAAAAAAAAAGTTTAAAATATTCCAATCAATTTCATTCCACTTCACGAAGTGTTCCACTTGTGTTGATTCTCACAAAAAACTTACCATTATATCTTAATTTTTGAAGCTGAAAATGTGGAAAAGGTTTGTGAAAAGTTAACGGAGGACAGAATAATTTTGAAAGGAAATGTTTACAGATATAATAATTATATATATATATCTAATATATATATATATTAAGGTGTGGTGTGTGTGGTGTTGTGTGTGTGATGGTGTTGTGTGTGTGTGTGCCCTATATATATTAACAGGGTTGCCAACTTCATTAAACCTACCTAAGCAGGGAAAAGTGGAGGGAGGGAAGAAGAGAGAGCGGAGAGAGAGAGAGAGAGAGAGAGGAGAGAGGGGGAGGGAGGAGGAGAGCGAGCGAGCGAGCGAAGCGAGGAGCGATTTCTAGCGAAGTCTAGCTAGCATATGAGAGAGAGAGAGATAGAGAGAGAGAATAGAGAGAGATAGAATATCGATAGAGAGATAGGAGAGAGAGAGGAGAAAAAGAGTATAGGGGAGGATTAGAAGAGCGAGACGAGATAGAGATTATATTATATTATATTATATATATAAATATATATATCTACTCTGGATGAATGAAAATTCTCATTGAATACTATATAATATATATATAGTTAAATGAAATTGTGAAAAGCCTTTCCCAATCTGAAAATGCCTAACAATTCATTGAAATATTATAGAAACATTAATGCTTTTTTTAAAAACAAATTTTTTCTGTGAAACACTTTCATAAATCAGGTTATCCTAAAATAATAAATAAATTCTAAAAAATTTATTAGACAAATTTATATTATGTGGGGAAAGTTTTAACACATCAGATTATGTCCTAAAAGAATAAAAAATATCATTACAACCAATTTAATAGAAAAAAGTAAAATCTGTGAAAGCTTTCACAAATCAGAAAATGCCTACACATAATACACAGTATGTAAATAGCTGCCTATTAGACAGAATTATATCTGTGATCGTTTCTAGAACTGATGGAGGGTAGCTTTAACCTGTGCTGATTCTCTACATGATGAGTTTCTGAAGTTCTATGGCCTGCTTGGACGGTTTTATGGGGAGTTAAATTAAAGGCTTAATTATTTTGCGTGTTATTTTCCATCCTCGCGGTTTATACGAGCCACGTACAGACAGAAATAAGACTGTGAAAAGTTTCACAAATCAGCCTGGTCACTTCACTGCAGGTGTCAGGAATCTAATGGTCACCTTTAGAAGTTATAAGCTTTTGAAAATAAAGCCCTAAAATGTTATGACGAATGATTTCACTTTAGATGATGACGTCACCTGAATTCACAAATCAGGACGAGCCAAATGTAGCATTAATCACAGTTTAAAGTGACTTCGTCACGGAATGCAAGATGAAAAATGTGGAAACTGTGGAATGCAATGAGACTGTGATTGGAATTCGGGACTGGAGCTGTCCCGACGGTACAAATCAAAATTGCCCATAAATCGGGATGTCCCGTACAATATGGAACGGTTGGCAACCCTAGTGTACACACACACATAGACACACACGCGCACACACAGTGGTACTTGAAAGTTTGTAAACTTCTTAGAATGTTCTATATTTCTCCATAAATATGACCTAAAACATCATCAGATTTTCACACAAGTGCTAGAAGTAGATAAACAGAACCCAGTTAAACAAATGAGACAAAAATATATACTTGGTCATTCATTTATTTAGGAAAATGATCCAATATTACATATTAATGAGTGACAAAAGTATGTCAACCTCTAGGATTAACAGTTAATTTGAAGGTGAAATTGGTCAGGTGTTTTCAATCAATGGGATGACAGTCAGGTTTGAGTGGGCTCCCTGTTTTATTTAAAGAACAGGGATCTATCAAAGTCTGCTCTTCACAACATGTTTGTGGAAGTGCATCATGGCATGAACAAAGGAGATTTCTGACGACCTCAGAAAAAGGTGATGATGCTCATCAGGCTGGAAAAAGTTACAAAACCATCTCTTAAGAGTTAGGACTCCAGCAATCCACAGTCAGACAGATTGTGTACGAATGGAGGAAATTCAAGACCATTGTTGCCCTCCCCAGGAGTGGTCGACCAACAAAGATCACTCCAAGAGCAAGGCGTATAATAGTTGGTGAGGTCACAAAGGACCCCGTGCTAACTTCTAAGCAACTGAAGGCCTCTCTCACATTGGCTAATGTTAATGTTCTTGAATCCACCACCAGAAGAACACTGAACAACAATGGTGTGCGTGTCAGAGTTGCAAGGAGATAGCCATTTCCGCTCGAATAAGAACATTGCTGCTCGTCTGCAGTTTGCTAAAGATCACGTGGACAAGCCAGAAGGCTATTGGAAGAATGTTTTGTGGACGGATGAGACCAAAATAGAACCTTTTGGTTTAAAAGAAAAGCATATGTTTGGAGAAAGTAAAACACTGCATTCCAGCATGAGAACCTTATCCCATCTGTGAAACATGGTGGTGGTAGTATCATGGTTTGGGCCTATTTTGCTGCATCTGGGCCAGGACAGCTTGCCATCATTGATGGAACAATGAATTCTGAATTATATCAGAGAATTCTAAAGCAAAATGTCAGGACATCTGTCCATGTACTGAATCTCAAGAGAGATGGGTTACGCAGCAAGACAACGACCTTAAGCACACAAGTCATTCTACCAAAGAATGCCTAAAGAAGAATAAAGTTTGTTTTGAAATGGCCAAGTCAAAGTCCTGACCTTAATCTAATAGAAATGTTGTGGAAGGACCTGAAGCGAGCAGTTAATGTGAGGAAATCCACCAACATCCCAGAGTTGAATCTGTTCTGTACGGAGGAATGGCCTAAAATTCCTCAAGGCCAGTGTGCAGGACTGATCAACAGTTACAGGACCAAGACCAGATACTGAAATCAATTGTTCACATACTTTTGCCACTCACTAATATTTAGTATTGGATCATTTTCCTCAATAAATAAATGACCAAGTTTAATATTTTTGTCTCATTTGTGTAACTGTGTACTGCTTATATACTTTTAGGACTTGTGTGAAAATCTGTCGACGTTTTAGGTCATATTTTTGCAGAAATATATATATATATATATATATATATATATATATATATATATATATATATATATATATATATATAATATATGCAATAAGAACTGCGCAAACTGCATTCTCGTAAGGCTATATAGTTTTCACTGTAATTTTTCATGTCTTAGTTTCACTATTTCATGTATTTATTGATTCTTGTAACATTGTTACTTTGCACCATCAGTAGCTGACGGAATACTTTTTCTTTACCCCACTGGATGTATATGGTGTATGTATGTATGTATATGTACATGTATATATTGTACAATATAGATATACACACCCACACCTCCTACTTAGAAAGATGACGTATTAAATTTTCATCCTTAGCGTACACTTCAACTATGAGAGACACAATGAGGAAAATAACAAGGAAATTATAGTGTAGCATTTTTAAATATTTTAATTGTAAATTATTGTCGAACTGATTCACAGTAGGTATGGTGTCTTGGGGATGCAAATCAGCATTCATTTTTTTTTCTTCCTCCAAACATGATTGAGTTTTACAAAAATTCTATTTTTGTTTCATCTGACCACATGACCCAATCCTCTTCTGATCACCATATGCTCTCTGGCAACTTCAGATGGGCCTGAACATTGTACTGGCCTAAGCAGGGGGGGACACACCTGGCACTGCTGGATCTTGGATTCCTCTCGATGTAGCTGCTATAGCTAATGCGCCGGGGGGTCTCTGCTACACTTGGCATCAGTGAGACATGGCATTCAGTGAGTTAATAAAACACTGTGTCTTACTCAATACTAATTACATTTCTGTTTTCTCTACGAGCTGTCTGTGTTCCGGCCGTTCCGGCCAACACTGATGTTATATGATGGAGCTCCCTGTGCATAATTCACATTTTATTCGACCATGACTCCATGACTTTAGTTTCGCTCTTCGATTTATCATCATACCCGGGCCACTTAATGTCGATGTGAATACTTCACAATTTATTCGAACTTTGACTCCATGACTTTAGTTCGCTCTTAGATTTATCATCTACGCCGCCCAAGGAGGTTGGGTCCCTTTTTGAGTCTTGGTCCTCCCAAGGTTTCTTCCTAGAACTAGACTTTCCTTTCCACTGTCGCCCTAGGCTTGCTCAATTTGGGATTGGACGTAGTTATTAGGAGATAATCTAAACTTGTTAAGTTGTTTTGAGACAATGCTCCATTGTAAAAAGCGCTATATAAATAAATCTGACTTGACTTGATTAGTATGTTACTGATGGTAGCCTGTGTTCCTTTGTTCCCAGCTCTCTGAAGGTCATTCATCAGGTTCCTCCGTGTAGTTTTATGATTTTTGCTCTCCATTTTCATAATCATTTTGACCCCATGGGATGATTTCTTGCGTGGGGCCTCAGATCGAGGGAGATTATCAGTGGTCTTTTATGTCTTCCATTTTCTTACAATTGCTCCCACAGTTGATTTATTCACACCAACCTGCTTGCCTGTTGTACAGTAGATTCACTCTTCCCAGCCTGGTGCAGGGCTACAATTTTCAAAAAGTATGATATTTTTGTCTCATTTGTTTAACTGGATTCTCTGTTTCTAGTTTTAGGCCTTGTGTGGAAATATGATGATGCTTTAGGTCATATTTATGCAGAAATATAGAAAATTCTAAAGGGTTCACAAACTTTCAAGTACCACTGTATATCGCTACTCCCCCTCCTTTATTTATGCGATCAGTCCTGAAGAGATTGTATCCTTCAATGTGAATCATAATGTTCATAATTGATGGTTTAAGCCATGTTTCTGAGAGGACTATAACTTTGCATTCTGTCAGTTTGGCCCACAGATGAATATCGTCTATTTTATTTATCAGGCTGCGCACATTAACATGAGCAAAACGCAACCCACTGGCATTCTTGACATGATCTGGGTTTATTAACTCGGACAGTTCTGGGCCTGGATTGGGATGAATGTTACCTGAGAGGAACAGGAGCAGAACAATCCATGCTGCCTTTGACAGGCTGACAGAAATTTTCCATTCAGACCTGCCATTGAGTGCGGTGATCTCATACATTGGCATCTCTGTCCACTGGAGCATTTTGTGCAAGAACAAGCCAACTAGCCACATGATTGAATTTGCAATTTGCTGACTGATGCAAAAACAATCAGTTTCAATTTCCGTGAGCCAACACTATGCTAGGTTGTTAAAACAGTTAAAAGTGCCTGAAATCATGTACAGTTATCTAGTTTTTTAAACATAAAAACACAGACAGACACGAAAACGGCCATACTATACCTATGCCGCCATCTTATGATATGGCATAAAAAGACCAATAACTACACTGAAAATAACCTGATGCCCCCTTTTAAGTATGTTTGAGGGTTTGTGATGTTGTGGGGCTGTTCTTCCCTAGGTGCTTGGAACCTTGTTAGACTACATGGAAATCTAGGAACCCATGACATACCAGGAGATTTTAAATCAAGTCGGTCTGAAATTTAAAAAGAATCATCAGTGGATCTTTCAGCCATACAGTTATCCAAAACATATATCCAAATCAACACAAAACTTGTTTGCTGAAAACGAAATTAAGCTTCTGCCATAGCAAACTCGGTCCACTTATTTAAACCCCATAGACACCCTGTGGGATGAGTCAAATAGGAGAGTGCACCAAAGCATACCTGGAATAATGTTCTGGACATATTAAAGATACTGTTGTGATTAATATGTTGCAGCTGACAACCGTTCTTTTTAACCCTAACTAATGCAGTTAGTCGGTTCTCATTACTTAGACAACTATGTCGGAAGATGTATCCTGTGACCATAGAAAAGATGTTAGTGTGTTTCAGAAGGGTCAAATTATTTTCTGCATCAAGCAAAGAAAATGCCTAAGGAGATTTTCTGAAATTATTGGAATTGGATTGTTGTCCAACACCTTATCAAAACATGGAAGGCTAGTGGTGTCATCTTTGCAGAACGTATGTGGCCAGGAAAAAAACCCTGAATGGCTGTGATTGGATATCATTTAAACACTGGGTAAAGTCAAATAATTAAAAAAAACAGACCTCGTGGCTATGTTTCACAGTGAAAGTAAGCGCATTTACACACTCACAATGTGGCCAGAAGGATTGAGAATAAACAGCTGTGTAGCTGCAAGAAAACCACTTGTTAGTGTTGCTATTAAGGAAGAAAGACTTAAGTTTGTTTTGCAGCATTAAAATGGACTCTGGGAAAATGGTAAAGGTACTGTGGTCTGATGAGTCAAGATTTTCGCTATTCCAAAACAATGGACATGTCGGGATGAAAAGGGAGGCATATGAAGCAATGCACCGAGCATAGTGCCCACAGTACAAGCTCTGGATACACTGTGAATATCTGTGATCTGGGATTGCTTCAGTTGGTCAGGTGTAGGATTTGCAAGGTTGTGTGGGAATAAAATTAAATCATGAGTATCTGAATGTACTGTGTGACCAGGTTAGTCCTTCAGTGTATTTTTTCCTTCCTTCATGGAACAGACTTAATCCAGAATGACAATGCCATGAAGATCAGCCTTTAACTGTGAAAGAGTGGTTCTAGGAGCATGTGCAATCATTTGACATACGAGTTGTCTGCTACAGAAGTTCGACTGTCCTGTCATCATTACAAGATCTTCACCAAAGAAAAATGCAACTGTGAACGGAAGTAAATGTTGCACGAGGTTGTCCAAACAGCGGCACAATGAATTTATGCCTTAAGCGAAACTAAATGCATTCCAACCAAATACACTTAATTGACAAAAAAAAATAGTCACCATGAAGGAGTTGTTGGAATCAAATGAAACATTATGTGTGTGAATGTAATGATGATTATATGTAAATGATTCCAATATTAAAAGGAAAGGATAAGTTTATTGAGGGAAAATTAAAACCGAAAGGAGGCACTAGTACACCGTTAAGCCTAGTGACCTCTCGCCTGGATATAAGAGGAGATAAAGATGGGCATTGGAGGCATACAATTTCAATATACACTGCTCAAAAAAAGTAAAGGCACATTTTGAAAGTACATCAGATCTCAATGGGGGAAAAATCATGCAGAATATCTTTCCAGATATGGACTGGGTGATATGTTAGGAATGAAAGAATACCACACTGTTTGAAAGAAATGAAAATTAACACCCTACAGAGGGTAGAATTCTAAAACACCCCGAAAATCAAAGCGGAGAAAATGATGCAGCAGGCTAATCCATTTAGCCAAAATTCCATTGCAGCAACTCAAAATTGTACTCAGTAGTTTGTATGGCTTCCACTTGCTTGTTTGCATGCCTAACAATACCACGGCATGCTCCTAATGAGACAATGAATGGTGTTCTGGGGGATCTTCTCCCAGATCCGGACCTGGGCATCACTGAGCTCCTGGACAGTGTGAAGTGCAATCCACTGTTGGATGGACAGAAATATAATGTCCCAGAGGTGTTCTACTGGATTTGGGTCAAATGAGTGGGGGCAGGGGGATTGTGGCAGTCAATGGTATCAATACCTTCATCCTCCAAAAACTGCCTGCATACTCTCGCCACTTGAGGCCATTCATTGTCGTGTACCAGGAGGGTCCCAGGACCCACTGCACCATTGTAGGGTTAATAGGTCCAAGGATTTCAGCCCGATACCTAATAGCAGTCAGGGTGCCGTTGACTAGCCTGTAGAGATCTGTGCGTCCTTCCAGTGATGTACCTCCCAGACCATCATTGACCCATCACCAAACGGGTCACGCTGAATGATGTTGCAGGTGGCTTAACGTTCTCCATTGCGTCTCCAGACTCTGTCACATGTGTCACAGGTGCTGGGCAGCGATCACAGGGCCCACTACAGGATGTCAGGGCCTCCGCCCACCCTCATGAAGTCTGTTTAAGATTGTTTGGTCAGACACATTCACACCAGTGGCCTGCTGAAAGTCATTTTGTAGGGCTCTGGCAGTGCTCATCCTGTTCATCCTTGCACAAAGGAGAATATACCGGTCTTGCTGAGGGGTTAAGGACCTTCTATAGCCTTGTCCAGCTCTCCCTGAGTAACCGCCTGTCTCCTAGAATCTTTTCTGTACTCTGTACTCTTCTGGCAATAACATGTATTGATGTGCCATCCTGCAGGAATTGGACTACGTGTGCAACCCCTGCATGGTCCAGGTACTGCACCATGGTACTAGTAGTGATGCTGACCCTAGCCAACTGCAAAATTAGTGAAAAGTCAGCCAGAATAGATGACGAGGGACAAAATGTCAATGGTATAATACTCTGCTATTAATAACTCTGCTATTAGTATATGCTATACTCTGATTAAAAAACGTTCCTGTAAATTTTTTGAGCAGTGTAGTATCCTGTGGCACATTTGTCCACTTGTAGGTTGCTGTAGCTGGTGTCTCAACTGGTCCCATAAATGCTCGATTGGTGATAAATCTGGCAAGCGTGCAGGCCAAGGATTAGTTGCAATCTGGTGGAGACATTCCTGGGAAACCCTTTCTGTGCTTTTGCGAGCATTATCCTGCTGAAAAATTCCAGTTGAAAGCCTTACCATGAGAGGCAACACGTGGCGCTGATCTGTTAGTGTCCCTCGTTCAGCTGCTAGGGGTAGTCGATGGTCATATGTAATGGCTCCTCAGATCATCACACCAGCAGTTGGGGCAGTGTGTGATTCCACAACAAATCAGGATGGAAATGCTCACCACAAGGCCATCATACTCAACCATTGTCAGATCCCAAACAGAACCTGGATTCATCGATAAAGACTATGCAGTTCCAGTCTGTAGCTGTCCAGGTTTCTTTTTCACAACATCACTGCAAACAACGGCAACAGTGGCTGTCTGTCAGTGGCAGGACGTGTAAAGGTGCTGTGACAACAAATTTCCTTCTGCTAAGCAGCTGGAAAAATGATCTGATCAGAGACATGGTTGTGTAGTGAAGGTGCCACCTGTGTCTGGGTAGCGGAAGACAAAACTGTGGGAGCTGCTTGTGCTCGTTGGTGGATCAAACGATCCTCTCTATTGGCGGTCTGTCTGGGCCATATGGAGCCTGTTCACTGTGTGTGCATGCCCTCACGGAACCACTGCTCCCAACACCCCCCCCCAACAGCTATATCAGAACAGCCTAAATGGCAGCCAATTCGTCAAAATTACCACCATGCTTCCTGCAGTCCAATGATGCACCTCAAAAATACAGTCGTATGAAAAAGTTTGGGCACCCCTGATAATTTTCATGATTTTTCTTTATAAATCATTGGTTGTCCAGCTCAGCAATTTCAGGTAAATATATCATATAGCAGATGAACACCGTGATATTTGAGAAGTGAAATTAAGTTAGTTTATAGGTTTTACAGAAAGGTTGTTGCAGTAAGTTTATTCAATAACCAAAATTAGGGCAGGTGCATATAAAATTTGGGCACCCTTGTCAATTTGAATACCTTTAGCACTTAATTATTGGAACACAAAAATTTTGTTTGTAAGGCTCATGACCCTTGATCTACATAACACACGTGAATCCCAACTATGAGAAAGTGTTAAGGTGGCCAAATTGGAAGGGGGGGAGAAGAGGGCAGGGGGGTGGGATTAGAGTTCATGATCTCACTCCTACATTTAAATCTTCTCTGAAGTGGCAAAACATGGGAGCCTCAAAACAACTCTCAAATGGCCTGAAAACAAAGGTTGTTCAAACATCATGGTTCAGGGAAAGGGAGAAAGCTCTCTCAGAGATTTCAGCTGTCAGTTTTCCACTGTGAGGAAACATAGTGAGCAAATGGAAGACCACAGGCACAGTTCTAGCGTTCTAAGGAATCTCCGAAGTGGCAAGACCAAGAAAAAATCTCAGATAGGCAGAGGCGAAGGATGGTGAGAACAGTTCATAGTCAAGCCACAGAACCACCTCCAAAAGACCTACAACCGCATCTTGCTGCAGATGGTGTCACTGTTCATCGTTCAACTATACAGCGCACTTTGCACAAGGAGAGGCTGTATGGGAGAGTAAATGCAGAAGAAGCCTTTTCTGCAGACACACCACAAACAGAGAGTCACTGAGGTGTGCTACAGCACCATTTGGGAACAAATCCAGCTTCATTTATGGAATAAAGTGACTGTGTACTGATGAAAACTAAAATTGAGTTATTTGGACATAACAAGGAGCGGAAAAAAAAAAAAAAGAGCACAGCATCCCAAGACAAAACACTTGCTACCCACAGTAAAAATTTGGGTGGCGGGTTTCCGTCATGCTGTGGGACTGTGTGGCCAGTGCAGGTACTAGGCTCTTGTTAAAGTTGAGGGTTGCATGGATTCCAGTTAATATCTCCAGATTCTTGAGAACAATGTTCAAGAATCAGTGACAAAGTTGCACCGAGGCCAACGACCCCAAACCCCTGCCTCAAAATCTACTAAGGGCATTCATGCAGAGGAAGCAGTACAACGTTCTGGAATGGCCATCTCAGTCCCCAGACATGAATATTACTGAAAATGTGGGCTTCGGCCCTGTCCATGCTCGGAAACCATCAAACCTGACTGAACTGGAGATGTATCTAAAGAAGAATGGTCCAAAGCACCTTCAAACCAGAATCCAGACTGGAAGCTGTATAGGAAGCGTTTAGCGGCTGTTAATTTCTACAAAAGGAAGATCTACTAAATATTGATGTAATTTTTCTGTTGGGGTGCCCAAATTTATGCACCGTGCCTAATTTTGTTTGAATAATTACTGCACACTTTCTGTAAATCCTATAAACTTCATTTCACTTCTCAAATATCACTGTGTTCATCTGCTATATGATATATTTAACTCAAGTTGCTGATCTGAACAACCAATGATTTATAAACTAAAATCATGAAAATTATCAGGGCTGCCCAAACTTTTTCATACGACTGTAGGTAAAAATAGATTGGGTAAAATGTCTTTGAGTGTGTCGTAGAGTCAGGTCTAGCAGTCTACAATCTCTCACCAAGATATACACTACGCAAAAGTAGCCTCTGAGAGCCTTTTTACAGGGTAGCAAGGCAGCATGTTTATTCCCTCTTTTGACAAGACCCAGAGTCTAATCACACCACACCTTTTGATCATTTTTATATCTGCCTAAGACGTAACTGCATGCCGAGTTTTGCAGTAATCCGACATTTCCATCTGCGTGCGTTATTTTGCTATTTTTTTTTTTTTAGTATATTGTATTAGTATGTGTATATTAGTATGTGTGACTTTGGTCAGTCACTGTGCCATACTTGTTCCTCTCCCCAGTACTTATCAAAACTTTAAATAAGAATACATCACCTCCTCATTGAGATAAAACATTTTGGGTTCTTCTTGCTCAGAGTTGCTCTCACATTGCTTCTGAATCACTCTTAAGCTAAAACTCCTACATGGGATTTTTTAGACTAAGTTAGTAGCTCTCTAAGGGTATTCTTAAAATCTTTATGAACATGTCCCCTAATGTATTAGCTCATATTTATGCAGAAATATAGCCAATTCTATAGGGTTCCCTTTAGAATTTTCTATATTTCTGCATAAAGATGACCTAAAAAATCATCAGATTTTCACACAAGTCCAAAAAGTATTGAAAGGGAACACAATTAAACAAATGAGACAAAAATATTATACTTAGTCATTTATTTATTGAGGAAAATGATCCAATATTACATATTAGTGAGTGGCAAAAGTATGTGAACCTTTGCTTTCAGTATCTTGTGTGACCACAGATTGGAGGAATTTTAGCCCATTCCTTTGTACAGAACAGAGTCAATGGTGTAGTGGGTTTCTTCACATTATCTGCTTGCTTCAGGTACTTCCACAACATTTTGATTGCATTACGGTCAGGACTTTGACTTGGCCATTCCAAAACATGAACTTTATTCTTCTTTAACTATTCTTTGGTAGAATGACTAGTGTCCTTAGGGTCATTGTCTTGCTGCATGACACACCTTGTCTTGAGCTTCAGTTCATGGACAGATGTCCTGACATTTTCCTTTGAATTCTCTGATACACATGTGGACAAAATTGTTGGTACCCCTCAGTTAATGAAAGAAAAACCCACAATGGTAACAGAAATAACTTTAATCTGACAAAGGTAGTAATAAATACAAAGTCTATGAAAATGAACAAATGAAAGTCAGACATTGCTTTTCAACCATGCTTCAACAGAATTATTTAAAAAAATAAACTCATGAAACAGGCCTGGACATAAATGATGGTACCCTTAACTTAATATTTAGTTGCACATACTTTTGAGGCAATCACTGCAATCAAACGATTCCTGTATCTGTCATTGAGACTTCAGCACCTCTCAGCAGGTATTTTGGCCCACTCATCATGAGCAAACTGCTCCAGTTGTCTCAGGTTTGAAGGGTGCCTTTTCCAGACGGCATGCTTCAGCTCCTTCCAAAGATGCTCAATAGGATTTAGGTCAGGGCTCATAGAAGGCCACTTCAGAATACTCCAGTGTTTTCTTCTTAGCCATTCTTGGGTGTTTTTAGATGTGTGTTTTGGGTCATTATCCTGTTGCAAGACCCATGACCTGCGGCTGAGACCAAGCTTTCTGACACTGGGCAGCACATTTCTCTCTAGAATTTCTTGATAGTCTTGAGACTTTATTGTACCCTGCACAGATTCAAGACACCCTGTGCCAGATGCAGCAAAGCAGCCCCAGAAAATAACAGAGCCTCCTCCATGTTTGACAGTAGGGACAGTGTTCTTTTCTTGATATGCTTCATTTTTCCATCTGTGAACATAGAGCTGATGTGCCTTGTCAAAAAGTTCCATTTTTGTCTCATCTGTCCATAGGACATTCTCCCAGAAGCTTTGTGGCTTGTCAAGATGTAGTTTGGCAAATTCCAGTCTGGCTTTTTTATGTTTTATTTTCAACAATGGTGTCCTCCTTGGTCGTCTCCCATTAAGTCCACTTTGGCTGAAACATAGACGGATGGTGCGATCTGACACTGATGTTCTTTGAGCTTGAAGTTCACCTTTAATGTGTTAGAAGTTTTTCTTGGCTCTTTTGTTACCATTCGTATTATCCGTCTCTTTGATTTGTCATCAATTTTCTTCCTGCATCCACGTCCAGGGAGGTTGGCTACAGTCCCATGGGTCTTAAATTTCTGAATAATATATGCAACTGTAGTCACAGGAACATCAAGCTGCTTGGAGATGGTCTTATAACCTTTACCTTTAACATGCTTGTCTATAATTTTCTCTCTAATGTCCTGAGAAAACTCTTTCCTTTGCTTCCTCTGGTCCATGTTGAGTGTGGTACACACCTTGTCACCAAACAGCACAGTGACTACCTGAAGCCCTATATATAGGCCCACTGACTGATTACAAGATTGTAGACACCTGTGATGCTAATTAGTGAACACACCTTGATTTAACACGTCCATTTGGTCACATTTTTCAGGGGTACCATCATTTCTGTCCAGGCCTGTTTCATGAGCTTATTTTTTTAAATAATTCTGTTGAAGCATGGTTGACTTTGATTTGTTCATTTTATAGTATTTATTATTACTTTTGTCAGATTAAAGTTATTTCTGTTACCATTGTGGGTTTTTCTTTCATTAACTGAGGGGTACCAACAATTTTGTCCACGTGTGTATAGTTTAGAATTCATTGTTCCATGAATGATGGCAAGCCATCCTGGCCCAGATGCAGCAAAACAGGACCAAATTATGAAACTACCACCACCATGTTTCACAGATGGGATAAGGTTCCTATGGTGGAGTGCAGTGTTTTCCTTTTTCCAAACATGACACTTTTCTTTTAAACCAAAATGTTCCATTTTGGGCTCATCCGTCCACAAAACATTCTTCCAATAGCCTTCTGGCTTGTCCACGTGAACTTTAGCAAACTGCAGAAGAGCAGCAATGTTCTTTTTGGATTGCAGTGGCTTTCTCCTTGCAAACCTGTCATGCACACCAATGTTGTTCAGTGCTCTTCTAATGGTGGACTCATTAACATTAGCCAATATGAGAGAGGCTTCCAGTTGCTTAGAAGTTACCCTGGGGTCCTTTGTGACCCCGCTAACTATTACACACCTTGCTGTTGGAGTGGTCTTTGTTGGTCGACCACTCCTGCGGAGGCTAATAATGGTCTTGAATTTCCTAAATTTCTACACATCTGTCTGAGTTTTCCAAGCTCTTTAGCGATGGCTTTGTAACCTTTTCCAGCCTGATGAACATCTCTTTTTTTGAGGTCCTCAGAAATCTCCTTTGTTCGGGCCATGATACATTCCACAAACATGTGTTGTGAAGAGCAGCTTTTGATAGATCCCTGTTCTTTAAATAAAACAGAGTGCCCACTCACAACTGATTTGTCATCCCATTGATTGAAAACGCCTGACTAATTTCACCTTCAAATTAACTGCTAATCCTGGGGGTTCACGTACTTTTGCCACTCACTAATATGTAATATTGGATAATTTTCCTCTATAAATAAATGGCCAAGTATAATATTTTTGTCTCATTTTTTTAACTGGGTTCTCCTTATCTACTTTTAAGACTTGTGTGAAAATCTGATGTCGTCTTAGGTCATATTTATGCAGAAATATAGAAAAAATTCTAAAGGGTTCACAAACTTTCAAGCACCACTGTAAATCTAAAGGTTAACAGACTGTCTGTCAGGGACCAAGCAGTCAAAGATCAACAGTCAAGGAATAATATCCAATAAAAGGATTTTATTATATCCACAGTCAGGTCAAAATCAATAAACAAACTTAAGTAGTGGGCCCTTAAAAGAAATCAAGAAATGTTACTGAACTAAATGACAAAACTCAGATTCAAACAAACAAAAGAATGAAAAAAGCTTCTCTCACAATGAAACATGGGGAAACTTGTATACTAACTGATCAAATCGTAAAACTAACAAAGGGGGAAATATTACAAACCATTAATAAAACTCAATACAAACACCCCCCCCCCCAATGTTTGTTTGACCTCGTTATCTGTATAAAAGACACCTGTCCACAGCCTCAAGCAGTCAGACTTCAAACTCAACCATGGCCAAAACCAAAGAGCTGTTGAAGAACACCAGGAAGAAAATTGTAGACTTGCACCAGGTTGGGAAGAGTGAATCTACAATAGACAAGCATGTTGGTATGAATAAATCAACTGTGGGAGCAATTGTAAGACATCGAAGACTATTGATAATCTCCTTTGATCTGGGGCTCCACACAAGATCTCATCCCGTGGGGTCAAAATTATCATGAGAACGGTGAGCAAAAATCCCAGACGTACACGGAGGGACCTGATGAATGACCTGCAGAGGGCTGGAACCAAAGTAAAAAGGCTACCATCAGTAACACACTAAACTGAGAGGGACTTAGATCCTGCAGTGCCAGGCATGTCCCCCTGCTTAAGCCAGTACATGTCCTGGCCCGTCTGAAGTTTGCCTGAGAGCACATGGATGATCCAGAAGAGGATTGGGAGAATATCATGTGGTCAGATGAAAGTTAAATAGAACTTTTTGGTAAAAACTCAACTCGTCGTGTTTGGAGGAAGAAGAATGCCGAGTTGCGCCATACCTACTGTGAAGCGTGGGGGTGGAAACATCATGC
The DNA here is from genome assembly GCA_025084515.1 of Ancistrus triradiatus. NCBI lineage: Eukaryota > Metazoa > Chordata > Actinopteri > Siluriformes > Loricariidae > Ancistrus > Ancistrus triradiatus. The sequence goes on from JAJAGP010000989.1 coordinate 51,511, forward strand.
TTTGGTGCTGTTTTTCTGCAAAGGGGACATGACGACAGATCCGTGTTAAGGGAAGAATGAACAGGGCAATGTATCGTGAGATTTTAAGCCAAAACCTCCTTCCATCAGTGAGAGCATTGAAGATGGAACGTGGCTGGGTCTTCCAGCATGACAATGATCCCCAACACACTGCTCGGGCAACGAAGGAGTGGCTCCGTCAAAAGCATTTCAAGGTCCTGGAGTGGCCAAGCCAGTCTCCAGACCTCAGCCCCACAGAAAATTTGTGGAGGGAGTTGAAAGTCAGTGTTGCCCCAAAACATCACTGCTCTAGAGGAGATCTGCATGGAGGAATGGGCAAAAATACCAGCTACAGTGTGAAAACCTGGTGAAGACTTACAGGAAACGTTTGACCTCTGTCATTGCCAACAAAGGTTATGTTATAAAGTATTGAGTTGAACCAAATTTATTGATCAAATACTTATTTTCCACCATAATTTACAATTAAATTCTTTAAAAATTCTACAATGTGATTTCCTGAAAATTACAGACCTCTCTCATGTTTCGAAGTAGGAGAACTTGCACAATCAGCGACTGACTAAATAATTTTTTGCCCCACTGTACATATTATTTAATAAAGTAGTTGGTCATCAGCATAACAAGTAAAGAACTAGACCACCCTTCCAGGAGCGTTACAAGGAGGTAAGTTAACTAATTACTTCTGTGATCTCCTCACTAGTAGTGGGTGAGTCTCGAATATATGTTTGTGCCTGCATCAATTAATACCCTTTTTAATAAGTTTCCTTACCATTGCTGGGAAAATCTAATATATAAAGATTTTCATATAGTCTCTGAAGGCACTGTTGATCTTTGATGACTCCACATAAAGGTTACCAGGAGATATCTGTATAGCTGGAATAATAAATAATAATTTCGTTTGGGCCTGTTAAGTTGGGCAGCATTATTAAAAGCCAAGTGAAGAACTTTCCTAAAAGAAGAGCAAAATTCATTATATTGATTATAATAAATACATCTCACCCTAGACACTATCAGGATCAGACTGTTCTTTCCATTTAAGCACTTGTGCAAGGGCATTGTCAAAGAAGTTTTTAAGAGGCCAGCTACAGTTTATAGAGTTACAGAGCTCTTTGGGAAATATGGCCGAACCCATGAAGACAAACAATGTCATGCATATTATTCAATACATTCCATTAATATTTTACTTTGTTATGGAAAGGAAGAGCATTCCACTGGGATAAACAGTGGAAATGTAATGGTTGGAAAATGTACATTCTTAAAAGCACAGTGTAGAGTGTGCATGTGTATGTGGTGTTTAGAGAACTGTCTCTCAGCTGCTGAACCCTAATCTGCCTTATTTCACAGTACATTGAATCTCCAGATGTTGAAAAAGAGGTGAAGAGACTCCTGAGCACAGATGCAGAAGCTGTCAGTGTCCGTATCCTTCCATTTCCCATGTGGTCTTTCGCTTTTGTGTGACTTTATTACATCAAATTGACAGCTATCATAAATCAGATTCTATTAAATGAATAGTAATTCAGTCAAATTTTTGAGATATTTTCAGTCAACTGTATTTTGTCTTGTTAAACGCATTTAGATTAATATTATACGATGCACAGTTTTGCCTCATGCCTATTATATAACCAAGTCTGGTATGCATATTTAGTCTTTAATGCAGCAAGGGCTGGTTATAGCTTGTCAGTCAACAACTTATTTTATTTCTGTCTTATGACCTAGTCATATTGGCCTGTGGAGGAGAGCATTATTAAAATATCAGGGTTGGTTTACCTTGACTTCGACACTAGGATGGGAGGTAATTGCTGAAGATGACGGCAAAGAAGCTGATAATAATATAGCTCTGTCCAATCTAGACTCCTCACCTGGGACCTCTGGTCTCAAAGGCCATGACTCTGCAGGTAATTAACATATACATGCAAACACCATGTACACATGTACAGGAACCATATATAGAATCTCTGACAAAGGATGTAAGCCATGCTGGTACTAGGGATGCACCGATACCACTTTTTTCCTTTAAATACCAATACCTGAAATTCAAGTATCGGCCAATACCGAGTACTGATACCGATACCAGCTCTATATAACTTAACTGCATGATAGGTGCCTATAAATCCTGATATTTATAGCATTCCACTTTTTATAGGTAGCCTTTATTTTGGTAAAACCAGTGTTAGGTCGTAACAATCCCAAATATGATATAATAAGCTTGAAATAATAGTATTTACTGTTTGAGTTGGAAAAGTTTTAGAGCCATGAAAAAATAAATTTGTCATAATGCAGTAACAACCACAAACAGGGAAGCGTGATCTTACGAAGCTTTTTAGTTGTCAGTTATTTTTACATTTCAACCACCCCTCAAAATACTGGTGAGATAATCTGAAGCGAGAAATAATAACACACCACAGACAGCTTGAGTTGAGCTTCATCTAGAGGTGCGCATGTCGTCTCCTTGGAATTATAAGGTTCTACCTGCGTTCTGAGTAGTTTTGAGATATTGATTTTGCATTCTAAATATTAAAACTGATGTGTGGAACAAGTCTCTTTCATACATGAAAATCACAGACACCCTAAATGGATTCTTAATGTGCAATATCAAAATCCTAGCCAATTTGTAAATGTTCTTTTTTTTGGAACAGGTCAAATGTAGAACCTTCTAATCCTAAGGACTCACTTTCTCCTTGGAATTATAAGGTTCTATCTGGCAAAAAAATAAAAAGAAGCAATGGTTTTCAAGGAATGCAGACAGTTTACTAATTTCTTTTTAAAACATGAAATTAGTATCGTAACACTGTTTACATGCATCAGAAAATAAAATTTCCTGTGTTAGGACAAATCATTTTCTTATTCAAAAAATATTGCAAGTTAGGTGTTAAAGGCCATTGCTAAATATTTTGTCCAGTTCAACTTTTAGGTAGGACAACTTTCTTTAGGTTAGACAGCTTATAGGTACTATAATAAGTTGCTCTAGCAAATAAGTGTAGCAGGTCAGTATAAAAGCAGTGCTGTAATAGGTTTGATTTTGTATCAGAAATGTTGACTCTAATGCACCAAAATGTCTTATTTTGGAAGAAAAATAAAAAATGATGATTGAATTAAGGAAATCAAGGACTGTTGTAATTAAGACAACAATTCAAATATATACTATTTAATTATCTTTCAGGTTCAGTATAATAAAATGTAAGAAATAAGACTTTTTAAAGAACTGTAAGATGACAGGCAATGTTTCAGCAATATTATTTCAAAAATGTTTATAAAGTTAGGCATACAAATCATACAACCTTAGAATATACTTACAGTGGGGCAAAAAAGTATTTAGTCAGCCACTGATTGTGAAACTTCTCCTACGTAGACAGATGAGAGAGATCTAATTTTCATCATAGGTACACTTCAACTATGAGAGACAAAATGAGGAGAAAAAAACATCCAGGAAATCACATTGTAGGATTTTTAAAGAATTTAATTGTAAATCCTGGTGGAAAATAAGTATTTGGTCAATAACAAAAGTTCAACTCAATACTTTGTAACATAACCTTTGTTGGCAATGACAGAGGTCAAACATTTCCTGTAAGTCTTCACCAGGTTTGCACACACTGTAGCTGGTATTTTGGCCCATTCCTCCATGTAGATCTCCTCTAGAGCAGTGATGTTTGGGGCTATCGCTGGGCAACACTGACTTTCAACTCCCTCCACAAATTTTCAATGGGGTTGAGGTCTGGAGACTGGCTAGGCACTCCAGGACCTTGAAATGCTTTTTACGGCCCCACTCCTTCATTGCCCGAGTGGTATGTTTGTGATCATTGTCATGCTGGAAGACCCAGGCACGTTCCATCTTCAATGCTCTCACTGATGGAAGGAGGTGTTGGCTTAAAATCTCACAATACATGAGCCCGTTCATTCTTCCCTTAACATGGATCAGTTGTCCATGTTAGATCTCGGGATGAGATCCTGCATGGTTCCCAGTTTGAGGGAGATTATCAATGGTCTTGTATGTCTTCCATTTTTTTATTGCTCCCACAGTTGATTTATTCACACCAACCTGCTTGCCTATTGTAGATTCACTCTTCCCAGCCTGGTGCAGGTCTACAATTTTCTTCCTGGTGTCCTTCGACAGCTCTTTGGTCTTGGCCATGGTTGAGTTTGGAGTCTGACTGTTTGAGGCTGTGGACAGGTGTCTTTTATACAGATAACGAGGTCAAACAGTTGCCATTAATACAGGTAATGAGTCGAGGACAGAAGAGCTTCTTAAAGAAGAAGTTACAAGTCTGTGAGAGCCAGAAATCTTGCTTGTTTGTAGGTGACCAAATACTTATCTTCCACCATGATTTACAATTAAATTCTTTAAAAATCCTACAGTGTGATTTTCTGGATTTTTTTTCTCATTTTGTCTCTTACTTGAAGTGTACCTATGATGAAAATTATAGACCTCTCTCATCTTTCCAAGTAGGAGAACTTGCACAATCAGTGACTGACTAAATACTTTTTTGTCCCAGTGTATTTAATTATATTTTTTATTAAATTATTATTTACAAGTGGTTTAATAAAATTGTTTATTAAACACTGTCACAACCACTGCAAAATTTCACTGAAATTAAACAACTGTTTCTAGTAACAATTAAAATAAACATGTCATGTCATTCATTCACTTACTTTCTTCTCCGTTTAATCCTGAACAGATTCGCATAGTTTGTGTGTGAGCCTTAAGATGGATATGCGCCCTGTCTGGAGTTATTCCTGCCTTGCACTTTATACCGCTGGCTAGGCACTAACTGTGCCGCATTTGTTCTTAATTATTATTTAAAATAATGAAAGTACATATTTTCTAGTACCTGTTTTTTAATTAACATTATCTAATCATCTAAAAACAACGGACTTCACCAAGCTTTTCTTCTCCGCTCTATTACCCCCACTCATTGAGCATTGAGTGACATGGCAACCACTTGTGTATTTGGAGCGCTGATTGGCTCTCACAGATGAGCGACTCTGAAGGGAGAACCGCAGATAAAGAGGCCAAAATGCAGAAAACTTAAAACACTTCACGTAATGTTAAGGATTTATCACAGAATAAGTGAATGACTTATTCTGAATTATTATTCTGAATTATTTTGCATAAGTCATAATGACTTATTATGAATAACTAACAGTTGAAAAAAAATGTCAGATAGAGCCTTATAATTCCACGAGGAACGGGACTCTCCTGGTACGATACTGTAAACTGGTAAATTCAGTTGATTTGACATGATTTGGAAAGACACGCCTGTCTATATAAGGTTTAACAACTAAGACGGGCCTTGGTAAGAGAGCTGACCAGTTACACAATGGTCACTCAGGCGTGGCTTCAAAAATCCAGTGTTCAGATTTCCAGAAGGCCAACCATCACTGCAGCACCCTAACAATCTGGGCTTTATGCCAGAGGGGCCAGACAGAAGCCTCCCCTCAGTAAAAGATACATTAAAGCCCGACTGGAGTTTGTAAAAAAGCATCTAAAGGACTGTCAGACTGTTAGAAACACGATTCTCTGGTCCGATAAAACCAAGCTTCAACTTTTTGGTCTCAAAAAGCTTAATGTGTGGAGGAAACTAGGCACTGCTCATCACCTGCCCAATACCATCCCTGCAATGAAGCATGGTGGTGACAGCATCATGCTGTGCAGGTGTTTTTCAGTGGCTTTCCCTCAACCCTGACCAAAAGACAGAGATGTTCTTACTGAAAACGTGATCAGGACCTCAGACTGGGCCGTAGGTTCACCTTCCAACAAGAAAATGACCCTAAGAACACAGCCAAGACAACACAGGACAGGCCATCTATGAGAATATTCTTAAGTGGCCTAGCCAGAGCCCTGAACCCAATCGAACATCTCTGGAGAGACCTGAAAATAATGACGTTCCCCATCCAACCTGAAGAATGGTGGAAAATCCCCAAATCCAGGTATATAAACCATCATACCCAACAAGACTGGAGACTATAACTGCTGCCAAAGGTTCTCCAACCAAGTACTTTATCTAGAGTTATCCAGAGTAAGTCACTCTGGAGAAGGGTGTCTGCTAAAGGACTTAAATTTAGAATTTTTTATATTTCTGTATAAATATGAACTCTGACATCATCAGATTTTCACACAAGTCCTGAAATTAGATAGAGAACCCAGTTAAACAAATGAGACAAAAATATCGTCACTCAAATCACTCAAGCCATGCATCACAGTCTAAATTTAGTCAAAAGCCTACGTAAATAAGTATGTCTTTAGCCTAGACTTAAAATTTTGGAGAGTGTCTGAGTCTTGAACGAAAGTGGGTAGTTTATTCTATAGTTGGGGGGCCATGTATGAGAAAGCCTTTCCCCCTGCTGTGACTTTTTTAATTCTAGGAACTAAAAGAAGTGCTGCACCCTGCGAACGAAGTAGACGAGCTGGATTGTAAAACTCTAAGAGTTCACTCAGATAATGTGGGGCCAGGCCATGTAGAGCTTTATAAGTTATAAGAAGTATTTTGTATTCAATGCGGAATTTAACTGGTAACCAGTGTAGTGATGATAGAACAGGAGTGATATGATCAAATTTTCTAGTTCAAGTTAGCACTCGGACGGCTGCATTCTGAACTAATTCAAGTTTATTTATAGATTTACTAGAGCATCCAGTAAGTAAGGCGTTACAGTAATCCAACCTTGAGGTTATAAATGCATGAAACCAGTTTTTCTGATCTTAAAAGAGAGGATGATAGTTCTAAGTTTAGTGATTATGACGTTAATGCTGAATAGAAAGCAATTCGAGTGAGGCTGCTATGTCGCATCAAAGGAGAGATCTGAATCAAATGTGACCCCTTAGTTTTTTACAGATGGACTGGGCAATACTGGACAGCCATCTAGATTTAGGATAGATGTAGCCAACCTGTCTCTCACAGCCTTGGGTCCCGCTAATAGAACCTCAGTTTCATCTGAGAGAATATTAAAGAGAAAATTAAATAACATCCAATCTTTTATTTCCTTTACACAGTCCTCGATTTTGTTGATTGTAAGGCTGTCATTAGGTTTGGCTGATATGTACAGCTGTGTATCATCTGCATAGCAGTGGAAACTAATGCCATGTTTACGAATAACTGAGCCTAGTGGCAGCAGGTACAGAGAGAATAAAAGTGGGCCAAGCATTGACCCCTGAGGCACGTCATACTTCACTTTTGAGAGCTTAGACCTTAGATTATTTATATAAACAAACTGGAACCGGTCAGTTAAGTAGGATTTAAACCAAGAAAGTGCTGATCCCTTAATACCTACAGTATTTTCTAGTCTGTTTAGTAAAACATCATGATCTTATAGTGCAAATGCTCGCAACTTAAATTAAACGAAACCAAGAAAAGAAACACATCTCTTATCTGAGGACATTAACAAGTCATTTAGTACCCTAATTAATGCTGTTTCCGTACGATGATGGGGCTTGAAGCCAGACTGAAATGTTTCATAAATATCATTCATTTGGAGGTAACTGCAGAGCTGCTGAAAGATGGCTTTTTCTAAGATTTTGAACAGAAACGGTAGATTTGAAATTGGTCTATAATTAGATATCACACATGGGTCAAGATTGGCTTTTTTAATCAGTGGTTTGATAACGGCAGACTTAAAGGATTTGGGCACATAACCAAAGGTAAGGGATGAATTTAAAATAACTAACAGTGGCTCTATAATGCTAGGTATTACTTCTTTGAGTAAACATGTTGATGACATAGGCGAGCTGATCAGTGCGGATAGTTCAGCATTAGTAATTGGGGTAAAAAATTCTAATCTTGATTTACAGCTAATTGAGCAGATGTTTTCACTAGTGCTGCATCTGGAAGGTTGCTGAATAGTTTGGAGATGTGATGAGCATTGATTTTTAAAGAAAGTCATGAAATAATTACTGTTAAAATTACACAGAGAATCACTTTCTGTAGGGTTTTTTGTTAATTTGGAGACTGTATTAAAGAGAAATCTTGGATTATTCTTATTTTTCTCTATGATTGAGGAGAAGTATGCAGCTTTAGTAAAGGCATGCTTATACTCTGCCATGCTGTCCCTCCAAGCAATCTTAAATACCTCCAATTTACTATGTCTCCACTTGGACTCTAGATGCTGTGTTCTTTGCTTTAAGGTGTGGTCGTTATACCATGGTCCTAGCCTTTTTTTCCCTAATGCGTTTGACCCTAGCAGGAGCACTCGTGTCCAGGGTTGAGCAAAGCACACATTCTAATTGGTCATTTATACACTCAAGATGGTTGATCTCCATAGGTGTATTAAATTTTAAGTCTGAGAGAACGCTGAGAGAGAACGCGGACCACTGACGCGAGGATTGTGAGGATCTGGCAACCCAGGCCCATTAGCGCTGGTTTCGCACAGGACGCACGCTGTTTTGTAGCTGTTAGCAGCTTATTACCTTTTAACTATTTTAATTCCCGATAGCATCTGTATCGCATATATAGTACTTTTTAGAACACCTTAATCATTTTCTTCTAGTACCGGCGGATTATATTTTTCGCCGCTAATCGTTATTTAGTAACTTTACAGGTATACTGGCTTGTGTTTGCAGTAACTAGCCATTAGCAGAGTTGCGTCTTCTTTTGCAGTAGTGTGTGCTTTTATAACTTTTCTCCAGCCTTTTCCCACCTTTTTTTTTTCTGAGACTTAGTTTTTTGTGACATTCTGTATTAACTTTTCATCAACGCTTTTATCAAGCGTTCAATTGCCTTGGACCATTGGCTGAATCATATCTTCACTCGGCACCACACAACACCACTCGAATCTAAGTACCTTTAATTCATTAATTGTACTAACATGACTTCTGCTGCGCTTGTTCCCTGTGCCGAGTGTGGCATGTTTAGCTATTCTTCCTCCCTCATTAGTGTAAACTTTATTTGTGATAGGTGTAGGCTTGTAGCCAGTCTGACGGAGAAGATTGTAGTTTTAGAGGCGTGCATCCAGACATTAGAGAAGACTACCTCAGCTTCTAGCTTAGCAGATCTGGATGCCACAAGTGAAGTTAGCGCCCCCACCCCGGCAGAGCCCTCGCAGCAGGGCAAGTGAGTGACAGTTCGGTGACGTAGTCGTAAGGCTAGCCCACGAGAGCACCACTCTTTGCCTGTTCACGTGTCCAACAGGTTTACCCCTCCTCAGTGATGCACCCACTGAGCAACCTGTTGACAGAGCTCTGGTCATAGGTGACTCTATTTTATGACACGTGAAACTAGCTACCCCTTTAGGGACACCAGCAGCTAGAGTTACATGTATCCCCGGAGCCAGAGTGCCGGAGTGTAACGAGTCTTAGTGAACTCGAGAGCCGCTGATTCTCTAGGATAGTTATTCATGTAGGGGCTAATGATATACGCCTTCGCCAGTCAGAGGTTACTAAGGCTAATTTGGTAGAGGTGGTTAGAGTGGCGAAGGCGATGTACGATGCAGTAGTGTGCTCTAGCCCCATCCCAATGCAGCGAGGTGACCAAGCCTACAGCAGGTTATGGTCGCTGAACTGTTGGCTGTCCAAGTGGTGCTCTGAAAACAACATGGGCTATATAGACAACTGGACAACCTTTGAGAGTAAGCCTGACCTTTTAGGATGGGACGGTGTCCATCCGACTTGGGAGGGTGCTGCTCTCATCTCCTGCAACATTGCACATCTTATGGCCGGATTGGTTAGGGGCTGACTATCCAGAGCGCAGGGGTCAGGCAGCAGACAGACCGGCTTAACCAACTGTCTGCTGGTAGCCATGCACCATCACCCAGAACTCACATTATTGAAACTGTGTCTGTTTCTCGCATCTGTACTAAACATAAACGCTCTCAAAAAGTCTGTTTTAATAACCTCATTAGTATAAACACAGATAGCTTCCAAAGAAATAACAACCTTAGACTAAAGCTAGGACTACTTAACATTAGATCACTTACAAACAAAGCAGTGATTGTAAATGAAATGATCACTGATAAACCTTAATTCGATTGAAATGTTGTGGAAGGACCTGAAGTGAGCAGTTAATGTGAGGAAACCCACAAACATCCCAGAGCTGAAGCTGTTCTGTACGGAGGAATGGGCTAAAATTCCTCCAAATCGGTGTGCAGGCCTGATCAACAGTTACAAGAAATGTTTAGTTGCAGTTATTGCTGCACAGCGGGGGGTCACACCAGATGCTGAAAGCAAAGGTTCACATACTTTTGCCACTCACTAATATGTAATATTGGATCATTATCCATTATCCTATAATAAATGACCAGGTATAATATTTTTGTCTCATTTGTTTAACTGAGTTCTCTTTATCTACCTTTAGGACTTGTGTGAAAATCTGATGATGTTTTAGGTCATATTTATGCAGACATTCTAAAGGGTTCACAAACTTTCAAGCACCACTGTAAGCATTGTGTAAATGGTCTGAATATTTATTGCAAGTTTTGTGAGTGCTGACATGGCTTATAATGCACCTTATTATAAGTGCATTGATTATGCAACTCACTGTGTTTAGGCTTCTCCAATGAAAGGCATCCGATCACACATATATAACCATGAAAGAAGCATGTTTCAGTGAACCATAATGTGAGTGCTAGCCAGCACACGAATGGGGAAGGGGGACACTGGCGCGGTTCAAGGCAATCGTGCGAGTGCGACTACACCCTGAGATTTTAGAGCAACATAAGCTACTTTCAAGATGACATCTTTTCCAAGGACATCAATGCATTTTTTAATAAGACGATGCAAAACAAGCCAAATTAAAAACAGTTAGGAATGAAATCTGTAATTCCCTTCCATTTTCCCTTTGAGGCACATTGTTTTAAACAGGAACTAAAAATAAAAGGAAATGTAAGGAACACTGTATACACGTGTATATATATATATATGTATATATATATACACGTGTGTACAGTGTTCCTATACGTGTGTATATATATATATATATATATATATATATATATATATATATATATATATATATATATATATATATATATATATAATCTAACATATACGAATGTGTGGTGTGTGTGTATGTATGTATGTGTATCTCTAACTATATCGTCTATATCTATATAATATATCTTATTATCTATATTATCTATATATATACATACATAGACACACATACAACACACACACACACCACACACAACACACATTCGTATATGGATATAGATAATATACGAATGTGTGTGTGTGTTGGTGTATGTATGTATATATCATATATAATATATCATATACATATATGTTTTTTTTTGTTTGTTTGTTTGTTTGTTTATGTTTTTTTTGTTAAGCGTATGGTTACGCACCAAGGGGGGTGTTCCCTATACATATATGTTTTTTTTTGTTTGTTTGTTTGTTTGTTTGTTTTTTTTTTCTTTTCCACACTGTCCCAACTTTTTCTGATTTGGGGTTGTATATACATAAAGATACAATTGGGATCTCGATTAAAATCTGATGAGTTGCGCATCCTCGTTGAGCACATTTTATTTAATCATTTTATACTAACTATGCTAATCAATGATTGCTGTGACGTGGAGTTGTCTACATGCACTCTATTTGCTTGACCTTTGTCCAGCTCCAAGAGATGAATTGCGGGAAATTTTTAATGACATCAGCAGCAGTAGTGAGGATGAGGAGGATGATGGTGATCGACATGATGATGAAGACCTCAACATTGTGGACACAGAGGATGACATGGTGGGAAGACTCAACGAGTCTGATGGAGGAAGAGACGAGAGTGACAGGAACAACCAAATCGGTATGTTTTTTTTTTTTTTTTTTTTCCCCCCATCCCTAGCACATCCTCAGCACTGGGGTCAGAACATTTTAAGTGTGGGCTGCTGTATGTATCTTATAATGTACATGCTGTCTGCAGCACTCATTGCTGACATCAAACACCCTCCCAAACACTTGGAGCGATTGCAGCTTTTCACAGTTCCGCCCTGTCCATCTGCAGCTTGTTTTTGTTTTACCTGCCGTTAACCCAGTTAGTCAGATTTTGAGTAGCCTATATAACAAATCCAGTTTGTTTCCGTTATTTGTGTTGACCTGTCCCTTGGGCTGCTTTGCTTCTTTCAATATTGTAGACAATATTAAATGTTAGTATATTTGTCTGAACATGTGAAAATAAATTAAAAAATTAAGTATACAGGTAGTCCCTGATATACGATGGGGATGCATTAAGACAAATCCATTGTAAGTTGAATTTATTGTAAATCGAGGAGTTTAATATATACTGTATATATCATAGCACAGCATATATTAAACATGACCATGAAAATGGATTTTCCTGGAGAGTGCTGGAGCGTATTGTAGTAAGTAGCTTACCTTAAACCTGTTTACAACACTTACATAAAATTACAGTTGAGCAAGTAATTGATTATAGACAAAAATAATATGAAATAACTTTAGGAAAATTACAATTTAATTTACAGTTTACAAATTAAATTTACAGTGTGTATCTTCTTCACAAAAAAGGTAATGGCTGAAGTTTTTCTGCGAAGCGCAAATGCATCGACTTTTAAGGTTTATAAGTCTAAGCTGTGTGAATGGAGTGCAATAGAACAGTTGTAGACAGTAAAAATGTCAGCAGGTGCTGTTCAAGGTTTAAGTTACTCACAAAGTAACTTGATTCGTTCTGCCTCACTGGAACTGATAAAATTACTAGATATGGTATACTGATGTAGTTTACTTGATTTTATCAAAGACATCTCCAAACTGAGCACCCACTCACTTTGAAACCCATTAATTTGTCAACAGTGATGGAGTACCAGGTGCAGATTAACAACATCAAGGCTAAACTGCAGGAGACACGTGCACGTAAGAAACAGCAGGAGGATTTGATCATGAAGGTGGAGAATCAGGCCTTAAAGGTGAGGCTTATATCGTTCATCCAGTGTACAGGGAGTTTTTGCACAATGTCACACACAAACACCACTAAACCAAAAAAAGTCTCTAACCAAAAAAGTCTCTAAATAGATCAACCAAGTTAGAACATTCTCTAGCCCAAACGTGAGCTCACGATCGGAAAGGTAGTCTCTCTCACACACACACAAATGATGGACTTCCACTTTTAAAGGCGAACTCCCATCTTTGCTCATGAACTTGCAGCATTGATTCTGTGTTTTTCTTTTTTACATTTTCCATATATCTGTCAAATTCTTTGTTGACCACTGATTTTAACTTATTGTCTGTTTCAGACCCGCTTTCAGGCTCTGTTAAATGGTATTATCAGTCAAGAGGAGCATGAGATGGAGCAGGTACTAGCCCATGTAGTAAAAGCCCTCATGACTGATGTTCCATCAGTCATGCTTAATTATCTTGATGTAATGAGCATTGAGTTGATGTGTATTTTGTGTTTTAAATGTCCTCACAGCTGCCTTGCTCCAGCCTGTGTAGTGTTTACTATTTAATATGCTACATGGGCAAATTATCTAATAATGTTGGAAGTTTCTTTTGGCAGAAAAAGTGCTGTTGCTAACCATCAGTTTCTCAATTCTTTTCTTATTTAAACAGCTGGCCTCCCTCCAAGAGCAGCTGGACTCGCTGATGGAAAAATGACCAGCAGAGGGCAGCGCATTCTCTGGCAACTCTCAGCAAAGGAAGAGCAATGTTGGAAGCTGGATTGATGTGAAACGATTCATTCAGCTTAATTGCATTTGAATGTGGACTTCATTTATCAGTGGTGTGTATGCACAAATCATATGTCCACACTTCATTGTAAATTGTGGAGTTTATTAAAATAAACATTTAAAACAAATAAACTTATAATCGTGCAAATTTATACACACAACATTAACCATGCAAAACATGCAGCAGAGGTAGTTAATCAGCAAGCAAAATGGGTTTGCTCAGGAGCAGAAAGCTATTAATGCTTTGTTGTTCAAAGTGGTTACTGTTTTAAAAAGTCATGTATACTTGACGAAATTTGTGTGAACATCCTCAGTTAATACATTTATTCGTTCCTAGATTTGTGGATGACATTGACCTTTCATCATGTTGGACATTGTTTAAATTGGGCTGTATTTTTCTTTTTTGATATTATTTTGTCTAACTTTAAATAAATTCTTTGAGAACCAGTGTGGTAGGTGGTGACTTTAACATACAGTACCTTGCAAAAGTATTCGACCACCTTGAACTTTTCAACCTTTTGCCACATTTCAGGCTTCAAACATAAAGATATGAAATTGTAATTTTTTTGTGAAGAATCAACAACAAGTGGGACACAATCGTGAAGTGGAACGAAATATTTTAAACTTTTTTAGAAATAAAAAATTGAAAAGTGGGGTGTGCAATATTATTCGGCCCCTTTACTTTCAGTGCAGCGAACTCACTCCAGAAGTTCAGCGAGGATCTCTGAATGATCCAATGTTGACCTAAATGACTGATGATGATAAATAGAATCCACCTGTGTGTAATCAAATCTCCGTATAAATGCACATGCTCTGTGATAGTCTCAGAGTTTTGTTTAAAGCGCAGAGAGAATCATGAAGACCAAGGAACACACCAGGCAGGTCCGAGATACTGTTGTGGAGAAGTTTTAAAGCTGGATTTGGATACAAAAAGATTTCCCAATCTTTAAACATCTCAAGGAACACTGTGCAAGCGATCATATTGAAATGGAAGGAGTATCAGACCACTGCAAATCTACCAAGACCCGGCCGTCCCTCTATACTTTCAGCTCAAACAAGGAGGAGACTGATCAGAGATGCAGCCAAGAGGCCCATGATAACTCTGGATGAACTGCAGAGATCTACAGCTGAGGTGGGAGACTCTGTTCATAAGACAACAATCAGTCGTACACTGCACAAATCTGGCCTTTATGGAAGAGTGGCAAGAAGAAAGACATTTCTCAAAGATTTCCATAAAAAGTCCCATTTAAAGTTTGCCAGAAGCCACCTGGGAGACACACCAAACATGTAGGAGAAGGTGCTCTGGTCAGACGAAACCTAAATCGAACTTTTTGGCCACAATGCAAAATGTTTTGTTTGGCGTAAAAGCAACACAGCTCATCACCCTGAACACACCATCCCCACTGTCAAACATGGTGGTGGCTGCATCATGGTTTGGGCCTACGTTTCTTCAGCAGGGACAGGGTAGATGGTTAAAATTGATGGGAAGATTTATGGAGTCAAGTACAGGACCATTCTGGAAGAAAACCTGTTGGAGTCTGCAAAAGACCTGAGACTGGAACGGAGATTTATCTTCCAACAAGACAATGATCCAAAACATAAAATGCCAAAACATACAATGGAATGGTTCACAAATAAACGTGGCCAAGTCAAAGTCCAGACCTGAATCCAATCGAGAATCTGTGGAAAGAGCTGAAAACTTCTGTTCACAAACGCTCTCCATCCAACCTCACTGAGCTTGAGCTGTTTTGCAAGGAAGAATGGGCAAAAATATCAGTCTCTCAATGTGCAAAACTGATAGAGACATACCCCAAGCGACTTGCAGCTGTAATCGCAGCAAAAGGTGGTGCTACAAAGTATTAACGCAAGGGGTCCGAATAATTTTTTATTTCTAAAAACAGTTTAAAATATCCAATAAATTTCATTCCACTTCACGATTGTGTCCCACTTGTTGATTCTTCACAAAAAAAAATTACAGTTTCATATCTTTATGTTTGAAGCCTGAAATGTGGCAAAAGGTTGAAAAGTTCAAGGGGGCCGAATACTTTTGCAAGGCACTGTACATGTTGATACTGTGCTGCTCACTCACTGTTGAGCTTTTTGTCTTTTGGGTTGTTTGAGTTTTACTCATCGCTTTGATTTTCACTCCCACTCTTATGGTCATACTTTGGATTTCCATCTTCCACTGGCCTTAATGATCTCTGTCTTGTTCTCCTGTTGGCATCTGTGATCACAAACCAGTGAACTCTGTTCACAAACAGTTCAGAAATCAGTAACTTTACTCTTAGAATGCTGGATAAATAGACTTTTATAACCTCAGGCTTTTTTTCTTTCTTCAAAATCATCTTCCCTGTTTCTCTGAGCTTTCAGCCAGCACGTTGGTGCATTGGTTGGTGCTGTCGCCTCACAACTCCGACCAGAGAACGGCCTGTGTGGAGTTTGCATGTCCTCTCCGTGTCCAAGTGCATTTACTCTGGATGATCTGGCTTCCGCTGACATTCTAAATACATGTATTAGGTTGATTGGGAACTCTAAATTGGCTCATGATTAATGTGTATAACCTTATGTCTGTCCTGAATAGAGTCATTGATGTGGATGTGACGTTAAATAAATTAATAAACACAAACACAAACTCTGAGCTTTCTGCTCTGATATTATGAATTCCCACTATAATACCATTCTCTCCAGCATCTTTAATGATCATGCTCTGCTGAAACCCAGGAGCCATGGTTTACAAATAAGCTTTGAAACATGATAGCCAAAGTTATATATCTTGAAAATCAGCCAGTCTTACTATCTACTCTATCATCTACACCCAACACATCCCAAGTTTTGGGATGACATTAAAGCAGCTCAAGGTCCAGAACCTTGTTTACGACATTTATGTTGCAATCCTCTCATTTGTCACTCCTCTGTACAAACTTTGTCCTGAATGATATGTTGACACTGTTCAATGTACTGTTCCGACGTCAGTCTCCCCAGTCAGTGGCTAGGTGGGTGTGGAGTTCTCTGTGGCTCCTAGTGTTCATTGCAGGTCTAGCACAAAAGTTTATTTTTAGGGCTTTAAATGCCATGTTTCAGGTCTTTTGGTGTTTTTATAGTTAGAACATGATTATTTAATTGAAAGCTCCTGCAGTTAATTTGTGTCTTTGGCTTGTGGTAGAGTTGCCAGCCTATCTGTCACTGGTCTATGCGATGTTCGCATCTGGTAGCCAACAAAATCATACTGCACTTGTTTCTCAGGCCCAGTTTCTCAGGCACAGATTGTCAGTAACATCAGAAGGTTTGGGAGCATTTAGAGTTCATGACACTTTTTTGTGGTGAGCAAGGAGAACTGTTCACAAAAATGACAGGCTCAGCAAAGTCAATCCACTGGGCCTGCACCACCTGAGAATTTGAAGGACATGCTGGCTTCCAGGGTTATTGACCCATCCAAGCTATGGACAGCACCAGCAGTGCTCATCAGGAAAAACAATGGAGAGAAGAGCTTATGTAGGGATTATCACCATCTCAACGTGGTAACCAAGCTGGAGTTGTACCCAGATGTGTTGGATCTACATTATACACAATGGGTACAGCCACAGGGGATGGTGAGATATTCACATAGAATAGACAGCAGACCAGCTGTGTGTTGAGTTTTGAAGTAGTACTTTGAGTTTTGGCAGCAGTGTAAATAAGATGTGGTGCATTGTACCATAAAGTTTCAGTGCAGTTCCTTTTTGGAATTAGTAAGGCACATTCAGTGTAATTTAAGCAACATTGCTGTGACCATATGCATGAGTTCAGGAGAGATCAGGTCAGAGTTTAATGTGCAATAGGGCTCAAGTCTGTGTAGAGGGAGGTAGCATTCAGTTCATAAATCTGACAGCCTGAGACTGTTTGCTAGACCTCAAGTAGATGCTGCAAAAACCTTATGCTACATCCTAGAGAGGCAAATCATGGGGCAAATGACCGCTAATAATTAGTGGTCATCTACAGTGCTGTGGGTTTTGTGAAATTCATCTTTCATGGAAAACCTACTGGACCTGGTATAGGGAAATGCAGATGAGGTAAAAAGCCATCCTCAAAATCTTCTGCAGGGTCTTCCAGTCAGAAATGTTGCAATTTCCAAACCAGACTGTGTCGCAGACGATTAGAATGCTCTCAGTGGTACCACTATAGAAGGTTATAGGGACGTTTGCCTTCTTTAGACGTTAAAGGAAGTACAGGTGTTCCTGGGATGGAGCCTTGCCAAGGAGCTGGAGTTAGTTGAGTAGGTGAGATCCTCAGGAAAGTGCCCACTGAAGAACTGGGTGGACAATACTCTCTCTATTGTTGAGCTGTTAATGCTGAGGGGAGACCTTCATAGTCTGGTTCCAGCACACTTTGGGCAACTCCTTCATCCTGGCATTAGCTATGTAATGGCAGGCTACTTTTGTGCTAGTTAGGCTAGCTTTTTGTGTGGGGCAACGGTCCTCAACAGCTTGTGCAGTGTATAGCTAAAGATAAAGCAATATAAAGGTGTGTGTGTGTGTGTGTGTGTGTGTGTGTGTGTGTGTGTGTGTGTGTGTGTGTGTATACAGTAAGTCCTCGACTTACGACGCAGATCCGTTCCTAGGTGGCGTCGTAAACCGATTTTCGGTGTAAGTCGGAACATACGTACATACTGTATATAAATAACATACTGTCAGCACTTATCCTATCCTAACACAGTAATGTGTTAATGTATTCTTCCGCCGCGCACACCAAACACGAAGTTCGCGTTATGACGTTTATGACGCAAAACCACTTAAGTGCGAAACAAGGCTTTATACAGTAAATGGGAGATGTGTCGTAACCATGAAACGTCGTAACTCGAGACCGTCGTAACCCGAGGACTACCTGTATATACATATACACAGTGGGGCAAAAAAGTATTTAGTCAGTCACTGATTGTGCAAGTTCTCCGACTTAGAAAGAGGTCTGTAATTTTCATCATAGGTACACTTCAACTATGAGGGACAAAATGAGAAAAACAAAAATCCAGGAAATCACAGTGTAGGATTTTTAAAGAATTTAATTGTAAATCGTGGTGGAAACTAAGTATTTGGTCACCCACTTCTATAAGTAGCTCTTCTGTCCTCCACTCATTACCTGTATTAATGCCACCTTGTTTGACCTCGTTATCTGTATAATAAAAACCTGTCCACAGCCTCAAACAGTCAGACTCCAAACTCAACCATGACCAAGACCAAAGAGCTGTCGAAGCACACCATGAAAGAAATTGTAGACCTGCACCAGGCTGGGAAGAGTGAATCTACAATAGGCAAGCAGGTTGGTGTGAATAAATCAACTGTTGGAGAAATTGTAAGACATACAAGACCATTGATGATCTCCCTCGATCTGGGGCCTCACGCAAGATCTCATCCTGTGGGGTCAAAATGATCATGAGAACAGTGAGCCAAAATCCCAGAACTACACAGAGGGACCTGATGAATGTCCTGCAGAGAGCTGGGACCAAAATGACAAAGCTACCATCAGTAACATACTACGCTGAGAGGGACTCGGATCCTGCAGTGCCAGGCGTGTCCCCGTGCTTAAGCCAGTACATGTCCAGGCCCGTCTGAAGTTTGCCAGAGAGCATATGGATGATCCAGAAGAAGATTGGGAGAATATCATGTGGTCAGATGAAACTAAAATAGAACTTTTTGGTAAAAACTCAACCGTGTTTGGAGGAACAAAAATTCTGAGTTGCGCCATACCGACTGTGAAGCATGGCGGTGAAAACATCATGCTTTGGGGTTGTTTTTCTGCATGGGGGACAGGATGACTGATCCGTGTTAAGGGAAGAATGAACGGGGCCA
This sequence comes from Ancistrus triradiatus, assembly GCA_025084515.1. Lineage (NCBI taxonomy): Eukaryota > Metazoa > Chordata > Actinopteri > Siluriformes > Loricariidae > Ancistrus > Ancistrus triradiatus. The sequence continues at coordinate 70,941 of JAJAGP010000989.1, forward strand.
TGTATCATGAGATTTTAAGCCAAAACCTCCTTCCATCAGTGAGAGCATTGAAGATGGAACATGGCTGGGTCTTCCAGCATGACAATGATCCCAAACACAGTGCTTGGGCAACGAAGGAGTAGCTCCGTAAAAAGCATTTCAAGGTCCTGGAGTGGCCTAACCAGTCTCCAGACCTCAGCCCCATAGAAAATTTGTGGAGGGAGTTGAAAGTCCGTGTTACACCAAAACATCACTGCTCTAGAGGAGATCTGCATGGAGGAATGGGCCAAAATACCATCTACAGTGTGTGCAAACCTGGTGAAGACTTACAGGAAACGTTTGACCTCTGTCATTGCCAACAAAGGTTATGTTACAAAGTATTGAGTTAAACCAAATTTATTGACCAAATACTTATTTAATGCCATAATTTACAATTAAATTCTTTAAAAATCCTACAATGTGATATTCTGGATTTTTGTTTCTCATATTGTCTCTCATAGTTGAAGTGTACCTATGATTATAATTACAGACCTCTCTCATGTTTCTAAGTAGGAGAACTTGCACAATCAGTGACTGACTAAATACTTTCTTCCCCACTGTGTGTGTGTATATGTATATATATATATATATATATATATATATATATATATATATATATATATATATATATATATATATATAAAATTATTGGCACCCTTAATAATTTCTTGGAAATAAATGTATTTGAACCAGTTATGTCATTTCTACTGTAGTTTATAAAGTATCAAACTATCTAAGAACCTTTAATTAGTAATTCATCACTGCCTGTTTCCCTAGGGTATATATATGGCGTTACACAGAGGCCTATTTCTCTTACTCACTCTTAAACATGGAAAAGACAAGTGAACACACTATTCAAGTAAGGCAGACGTGTGTCGACCTTCATAAATCAGGCAATGGCTACAAGAAACTAGCCACTCACCTGCAGATGCCCTTATTTACAGTCAGAGCAATCATCAAAAAGTTCAAAAGATCTGGAACAGTGACAAACAAGCCTGGAAGAGGACACAAGTGTATCTTGCCAACACGCACAGTGAGAAGGATAGTAAGAGAAGTAAAAAGTAAAAAGAAAGCCTTTTCTGAGTTATACTCATTTGCACATTTGTGGACTGCTGGAGGTCATTTTGCAGGGCTCTGGCAGTGCTCCTCCTGTTCCTCCTTGCACAAAGGCGGAGGTAGCAGTCCTGCTGCTGGGTTGTTGCCCTCCTACGGCCTCCTCCACGTCTCCTGGTGTACTGGCCTGTCTCCTAGTAGTGCCTCCAGACTCTGGACACTACGCTGACAGACACAGCAAACCTTCTTGCCACAGCTCGCATTGATGTGCCATCATGGATGAGCTGCACTACCTGAGCCACTTGTGTGGGTTGTAGAGTCCGTCTCATGCTACCACGAGTGTGAAAGCACCGCCAACATTCAAAAGTGACCAAAACATCAGCCAGAAAGCATAGGTACTGAGAAGTGGTCTGTGGTCCCCACCTGCAGAACCACTCCTTTTATTGAGTGTGTCTTGCTAATTGCCAATAATTTCCACCTGTTGTCTATTCCATTTGCACAACAGCATGTGAAACTGATTGTCAATCAGTGTTGCTTCCTAAGTGAACTCCAAATACGCTGTTTTTTTATTTCTCACACCGGAAGTGCTCCTGGCCAATTGCGGCATTGTTTTGCATCTGAAAAATATGCGACGAGTAAACGATTTCCATGACTGGTGATTCTCAATACAAGAACGCAAAGTTCAAACTTGCTAGTGTACTTGGTAGTATGGACTGCTTTTCTACTGAGCAGCAACAGAATAACCGGAAAAATCAGTTTTATTCCAGAAAGATATTGTTATGATTCCTTATATAATGCAATTTTGAAATGGTATTGCAGAGATTGTACCTTGGTGGAAGGTCCTTGCCACTTATGTACTTTCTAACAAAGTGAGAGAGGTTGCTCTTAAATTCATCCATTGATTCTATTCAGCAAAAAAATATTCTTAAGCCTGACATTGAGATTGATTGTCTTTTTCTGTAAGATTGCAACCAAATATGTTATTCATCCTTTGTGTATACATACAAGCATGGTTTGGTCTTTTGATGTTTATTCAAACTTATATTATTACTGACTTTTCTTTTCACTTTAAATATGTTTTTATATATATATGTCTTTATGAGAAGGTTAATGAATGGAAATATTTTGTAATAAATCTTTTATTTTTATTAGCTAAATATATTCATCCCTCGACCCTTTTCAGGATCAAGCAGATAAGAAAGTGAGTGAATGAGTGAGTAAATATATTCACATGTAAAATTAGAGGAAACAAACCTTTCTTTCCTGCTTTCAACAATGAACTTAATCAGTGCATGGTCTCACTTTTCAGAAAAAATCTTAAAGCTAAGAAAACAGTGCTTCTGTGCTTCTACTTTTTATTTGTGTTATTATTATTTAATTTATTAATTTATGCATTATCTTTTTTTCAATAAATAAAGAATAAAACTTGGTAGTACAGACTTGGCAAGTTCAATTTGTGAGTACAAACTTCTGAAGATGTGTACAATTGTTCTGCAGTTGGAACAGCAGCATACTTGACTAATTAACAATTCTCTCTAGCTGTACATTTGTCTAATTATTTAACTTCTTTGTTACTGTGTCTGTTACCCGGCATCTGTCCTAAACGTAACTTCACTCAAAAAGTCTGTTTTAATAATCTCATTAGTATAAACACAGATAACTCCCATAGAAATAACAACCTTAAAGTTAGTATTGCTTAACATTGGATCACGTATAAGCAAAGCAGTGATCGTAAATGAAATCATGACTGATAAACGCTTACATGCTCTCTATCTTACTGAAACTTGGATTAGACTAGATGAAAACTTAGCCTTAAAAGAAGCCTCACCACCTATACACAGTCATGTTCATCGCCCTCGTCCTAATGGTCACGGGAGAGGCATAGCCACAATTTTTGACAAAGAGCTAGGTGTTGCTGCTAAATCCCTTTAAAATAATAATTCATTTGAAATACTGATTCTGCATGTGACTGATCCATCGTTATACAAGTCAAAACTACAGTCATTTCAGCTTATTACAATTTACCACCCTCCAGGTCCTTATTCAGAACTTCTTCAGAAATTTGCTAACTTTCCTGCTTAGTACTATCAACAGATAAGGCTTTAATTGTAGGTTATTTTATTATTTACTTTGACAATGAGCAGGACCCACTTAAAATTGCTTTTGAGTCCATTTTAGAATCCATGAGTATCAGTCAGAATGTGATGGGACCAACCCACCACTGTAATCATACTTTAGATCTAATACTAACATTTGGTATCAATATAAATAACTTTGATGTTTTCCCACAAAGTGAATTGATTTCTGTTCACTATCTCTAATTATCTAATTATCATCACTATTCAGCTATCTCTAATCATCAAGCGCACTATTACATCTGCTACTACCTCTGCATTTATTAATAACCTACCAGACTTCCAATTTTTCAATCCTGGATATGATTAGTCCTGTTAGGGTCAAATGAATTAGGGAAAAAAGGCTAGCACCATGGTATAATGACCATACCCATACATTATAGCAAACTGCGGTGTTTAGAATGTAAGTGGTGACATAGTAAATTGGAGGCATTTAAGATTGCTTTGAGGGATAGCATGTCCTCACTAAAGCTAATGTTGCATATTTTTCCTCAATCATAGAGAAAAATAAAAATAATCCTATATTTCTCTTTAATACAGTCTCCAGATTAACTAAAAACCTTACAGAAAGTGACTCACATGTTCTGCTTAATTTGAACAGTAAAGGTTTCATGACTTTATTTAACTCGATGATCACCCAACTATTCAGCAATCTTCCTGATGTAGCACTAGTGTAGATGTTTGTTTAATTAGCTGTAAATCAAGACTAGAATCTTTTACCCCAATTACTAATACTGAACTATCCGCACTGATCAGCTCGTCTAAGTCATCATTGAGTTTATTAGATCCAATTCCTACACGTTTAAGAAGTGATGCTTAGTATTATAGAGCCACTGCCAGTTATTTTAAATTCATCCCTTACCTTTCATTAAAATTGCCCAAATTAAGTGTGTCATTATTAAACCAATCTTCACCATTGTCCCTTTCCTCTCCAAATTTTTAGAAAAAGCTGTCGATCAGCAGCTTTGTAGTTACCTCCAAAGTAATGATATTTATGAAACATTTCAATCTGGATTCAGGCCCCATCATAGTACTGAAACAGCATTAATTATGATTTATTAATGTCCTCAGATAATGCATGTGTTTCTTTTTTTGTTCTGTTAGATTTAAGTGCAGCATTTGACACCATGGATCACAATGTCTTACTGAACAGACTAGAAAATACTGTAGTTGTTAAGGAATTGGCACTTTCTTTGTTTAAATCCTACATGATCGACTAGTTTTTTATGTAAAGATTGTTTATTTATGTAAATAATCTACGCTCTAAGCTCTCAAAAGTGAAATCTGGCGTACCTCATGGATCTGTGGTCAGCCCGCTATTATTCTCTCTGTACATGCTGCCACTAGGCTCAGTTAAACATGGCATTAGTTTCCACTGCTATGCAGATGATACACAACTGTACATATCAGCCAAACCAAATGACGGCCTTACAATCAGCAAAATTGAGGACTGTGTAAAGGAAATAAAAGTTTGAATGTCATTTAATTTTCTCTTACTTAAGTCAGATAAAACTGAGGTTCTATTAGTGGGACCCAAGGCTGTGAGAGACAGGTTGGCTACATCTATCCTAAATCTAGATGGCGGTTCAGTATCACCTAGCCCATCTGTACAAAACTTAGGTGCCATAGTTGATTCAGATCTCTCCTTTGATGTGCACATTAACAACAGCACTTGAATTGCTTTCTTTCAATTACGTAATATTGCTAAACTTGGAAATATCCCCTCTTTTAATGATGCAGAGAAACTGGTTCATGTGTTTATAACCTCAAGGTAGTATTAATGTAACACTTTACTTACTGGATGCTCTAGCAGATAAGTAAACTATAATTAAACTTCAGTTAGTTCAGAATGCAGCGAGTGGCGACTAACATCACTGTTCTAACATCACCACACTGGTTACCAGTTAAATTCCACATTGATTACAAAATACTTCTTGCAACATATAAAGCTCTTTTTTGGCCCCACATTAACTGAGTGAACTCTTAGAGTCTTACAGTCCAGCTCATCTACTTCCTTTGCAGGGTGCAGGATTTCTTTTAGTTCCTAGAATTAAAAAAGTCACAGCAGGGGGAACTGCTGTTCCCAACTATGGAAAAAAATTCCCACTTTAGTTCAAGATTCAGACACTCTGCAAATCTTTAAGTCTAAGCTAAAGACATACTTATTTACACAGGCTTTTGGCTAGACTTAGACTGGGATGCATGGCTCAGGTTACTGGGGCCAGAGTCTGTGGTCATGTCTGGCCTGCCTGCCTTGTCCTTTGACCGGGAGTATCTGGTGGGTGGTCCGGCTGGGCTTCGGTCCTCTTGATCTTGACTTGTGCATAATTGCCATAGACTAAAGGCAGAGATAGAGGTTCACAGTCAAATAGATTTCTGGTGATCTGGGATGTTAGGTGGCTGTCTTCTCGGCTCCCATGGGGAGGTGGATTGATGATGATGTCTCATGTGATCTCTCTTGGCTGTGTTATCTTCTGGTTTTCCTCTTTCAAGCTATGCTGCTGTACCTAATGCTTCCGGAGTCTAATGCTACACATGGCATCAGTGATTGTTAATAGACTCCATACTCATAATCACTAACTACCTACATTTTCTGTTTTCTCGCCAAGCTTGCATTCCTGTACCAGTTCCAGCCTCACACAGTAAGATGTTCATCTGCTTCAGCTCCTCTCAAGTTGTTTCCGTCATCAGCTCCAGCTCCAGCCCTACCATACCCAGGCCACACCAGAGGAGAGTAACTCTCTGCCTCCTCCGGTTTTCTGGGGATGAAGTGTTGCAACTCAATATCCTAGTGTGACTCTGTGTATTGGACTGCATAATGACAATATGCATATTTTTTACATAATTTAATTTGAACGATTACTATAAGACTTATTTGATTAGATAAATTAGTTTCACTCTTACATTATCATCTATGCCACCCAAGGTTGTTGGGTCCCTTTATGAGGCTTAGTCCTCCCAAGGTTTCTTCCTCATAATGTTAAGGGAGTTTTTCCTTGCCACTTTCGCCCTAGGCTTGCTCAGTTTGGGATTGGCCGTAGATATTAGAAGATAATCTAAAATTGTTAAGTTGCTTTGAGACAATGCTCCATTGTAAAAAGCGCTAAATAAAATTAGTTATAGAATTAGTTATACTGTATGAGACTGATCATCCCGATCACCAGTGGAAGCCGACCATGCTAAAAACCGGCCAAATATTTTATATATATGTAAATAACGAAAGCTTTGATTAGTATAGGGTTTACTTCGCCTTACAAAATTGCACAAATCAGAATGCATGAAGTCTTTTTTTGTGCAATCTGCAACATATTACAACACAAATCACAAAAAGTTTGGACAGTGTAAAAATGCAAATAAAAAATATATCCAGTGTTCCTTACATTTCCTTTCACATTTATTTCACTGTAGACAGAATAAGCCCAAGAAATTCTGTGTTTTGTTCTGGTCAACTTCATTTCATTTGTTAATGCTATGCAATGGTATGGAGGTATATGAAACATTGCATATTGTACAGGAAATTAACATCGGTATACCGCCCAGAACTACATTTTCATGGGTACTAAGGGTCTAAGCTATCAACAAACACCTCCTGACTATTATTCCTACAAACTTTATAGTAGCTATTATATATTTGAGCATGTAATGATTTATTGGCATTCATAGATGAAGTGTGATTCATCACTCAAGAGAATGCATTTCTGCTGCTCCACACTCCAAGGCTGTTTTGAGTTGATCTACATTAGCACTCTGTGTACAGCTTCAACCTAGAGTTTTACTGGTTGCAGCTGAGTTAGGGTAACACAACCCCGGTTACTGACAAATAATTCGTTGGCTCTAAAGTTGAGAGTTACTGCTTGATTCTTCCACTTTTGTACAAGTTTAAAATCCTAGATGAACTGTAATACACCCATGCTTTAAGCCCTACAGACACTCTAAAATTACTGCTTTCCAGAAGGATCTTAACTTTTCCAGCCTTTGGTCACACGGGCCTTGGCGTGTTCCAAAGGATTACACTGAAGATTCAGGGGGACTCAGAGGATTAGTCGAGACAGATTAAAGTAGCCATCCTCGATTTGCTAATCCAGCCATCTGTCAGAAAGTCCATTCCCTTCTTCAGTTTGTTAATTAGCAGAGTGCAAAGGGCATAACACAGACACACAACACATTCACTTATTCAGGGATTCTCACCGAGTGCTTTTCAAAGTGTAGTGTATTAAACGTCTGAATAATGGAGGAAACTTATCTACTCAACCATCCTGGAGTGAAGAAAAAAATTCTGCATGGAGGTCAGGGCCCTTTACCTCACTTCTCCAATGGAACTAAGGTAGGACATGTGCAATTTGTTAAAGAAATAACACTAGTGCTAAATGCCTTTTATGAGACGTGTCCTGAATTGGTTTTAGTCTCATAGTTAACATTGTTTAGTCTCCTGTATATTTTTATTGTATGATAAAAAGCTGCTTAGGGATTTGTAGCACAAGCATTTAGCTTATAAAATCACATGCAGAGCTATAGTTCTGATACTTGTCTGATACTATGATCTTTGTTTTTTTTTTTTTGTTTTTTTTTTAGGTTTTCTTCTCCTTTTGCTTTGTCCAGTCATCTTGCTTTAGGCTTCTAGAAAATGACAAGCATTTTTTACGACAATGCCAACATTAATCTCCTCTGTTCAGCAGCTGTGGGCTGCTGCATGTGTGTGTGTGCTCTCATTCTGTCGAGGTCCCTCCATCTTTAGCGCCAAATGTATGACGCATTAATATGACTCATTTCAGCAGCTTTTTAAATCTCTCTTCCAATAGGAAATAAAACTAGGATCGGGGCTGCCCCTAGGTTACAAGATACAAGCATTGAATTTAGTGAAACACCTTACTGAGCCGTACAAGGCCTAATTATCTCTCTCTCTCTGTGCACATAGTTGGTGTTTCATTTTCAGACCAAGTTGGACGACTTTGAGAGGACAGTGATTGATGACAGTCGCAAGAATAAGCACCCAACAGAGATTTTTGTGGGGAAAATGTTCAAGCTGGAGGTGTGGGAGGTGCTGTTAACCTCCATGAGGGTTGGTGAGGTTGCAGAGTTCTGGTGTGATGCAATGGTCAGTGCAGATCAATTGTTTCTTATCTTTATCTTAGCTGTTTTGTCTTGTTTGAATCTTAATTAATGTTCTTGTCTGCTGCTTTAATATACAGAGTTATTTTTGGAACTCACTGTTGGAGTTCAACCAAAAAAAGCACATTAAGGTGAATGGGAAGCTGAATTATATTCTATTTTGCTCAGCACACAGGCCTCTATCCCCTGGTGTCCAAAGGGATGCGACTGGTAGCACAGGGGAAGGACCCACTGGAAGGCCAAAAGCACATGTGTGGCATGGGCAATGTCTTCACCTATCATTCCACGGGCTTTCCTGAGCTGGATGAGCTGATGAGAGAGCCACAGCCTCTAATCTTTATTATGGAGCTAATCTCGGTAGGACAGAGTACACACACACACACACACACACACACACACACACATACAAAACACACCTATACAACTCAGCACTAAAATCCTGTTCCTGCAGTTACAACAAATTTCCTGCTGCCCAAATCACTCAAGGCTGAACACAGCAGAATGTTAGGCAATCATGCGATAAACACTGGGGAGAAATGCTGCTGCCAATATTCAGCTAAGCATGACAAGCCTTCCTGTTCTCTTCACTCTCAATCTTCCTATTATTCTCACTGTCTATTTCATTTGTTCTCACTCAGGTAGGTGAACCATTTTCCTATCATCGTGAGTCCTGGCTCATGGGGAAGGATGACAAGATGCAGATGGTACCTACCCTTCACATTCAGGGAAACACCATGGTCCAGGAGGGACGCTACATTGAGGCAGCCGAGAAGTACAAAGAAGCTGTTCTGCTGCTGCGCACCATTCAGTCAAGGGTAATTAACAGCGAGTGGATTAGCATAGGGAGTTTGGACTACTAAACAGCTAATTCTCCTCAAGTATATTTGGCTGCTTGTCAAACCATAAAAAAATTATATTTCAGTATGCAGTTAATACATATTTAAATTTTTCATTCAAGATGTTTGCACATTATTTTAGTATATTACATTTTGGATGTCATAAAATGTCTATGTGCTGCGATGGACTATACCTCATCAAGACTGTATTTCCGTCTTGCACCCAGTTTTGCTATGTGTCTAATTAGAAAACATGCTTACTGAACATGAATAACTATAAATCTATTTCAGCATGTAGGAGGTGTTAACATGAGCATAGATATCCATTACAAACTAGTTGGAGAATATTTGGGGGAAATATGGTCACACAGGAAGTTCGTATAAGTCTCTTCTTACCACGTAGTTTGTGAAAGTGCTAGTGATACCATGGACCTCACCAGGAAAAGCGAATGGAAACTGAGACTGAGAAAGTGCTGATGATGTCTCGTTGTGCTCTCTGTAGGAGATGCCAGGAGACGAAGACTATATTAAACTGAGCAAGCTCATTATCCCTCTGGTCCTCAACTACTGCCAATGCATGCTAGAGCTGGAGGAATACTATGAGGTGATAGAGCACACCACAGAACTGATTGAAAAGCACAAAGGTAAGAATTGAGAACATAATTCATCAATCAGCATAATTACTTTCACCAAATTAGTGGACTTTATTAGAATGACAGATATTTTGTCTTCTATTGTGCAAATGAGACAAAGCCAGTTGTTTCTCCATGTGTTCAGTCATTGTTTGCCATATTAGAAAAGAGAAATGTACATTATTTGCACAGTGGTCTAATACGCTAGCCCTGAACTGTTGCATGAGAGTCCCAGCGGTGCTATCTGGCTGGGTCAAGTGTCGCATGCAGACACAATTGGCAGTCTGAAGAACAGAATCAGAATTTAAAATCTGAAAACATAATATGTATTTATACTTCTATAACATCAGCCTAAATGCAAATCAGATCATTTTCTGAAGTGGTTTGAACTATATTTAAATCTGTGTTTAATGCACCTTGTGTTTAAAAGTGCATGTTTATGTAATTTTTATGGAGTCCCATTAAGCCTTCTCCTATCTTACACAAGGTCTCTGAAGCACCAAACTTAAACTGAATCCTCCTGCTTGTCCATGTGTTTTAACTCTTAAGATTATACTGTGTGCACACTACTGATACTTGTTACACCACCAGATCCAGGTAAACAATTGTCACTTTATTAGATACACCTTGTTAGTACTGGATTGGACCTCCTGTTGCATTCAGAACTGCCTTAATTCTTTGTGGCATAGATTCAACAAGATGCTGGAAACATTCTTCAGTGATTTTGTTCCACATTGACATGGTAGCATCACACAGTTGTTGATGATCTGTCTTCTGCAAATCCATGATGCAAATCTCTGGTAGCACCACATCCCAAAAGTGCTCTATTGTATTTAGATTCGGTGATGGTGGAGGCAGTTTGAGTGCAGTGAACTCACTATAATGTTCAAAAAACAAGTTTGAGATGATTTGGGCTTTGTGATATGGCATGTTATCCTGCTGAAGGTAGCCATCTGAAGTACACTCGGTACAGGGATGGACAAGGTCTCACCCAACTGCGGTACTCAGGTAGGCTGCAGTGTTTAAACGAAGCTCAGTTGGTATTAAGGGGCCCAAAGTGTGCCAAAAAATATCCCCCACACCATTACACCATCACCAGCTTGAACTGTGGATACAAGGCAGGACTGATCCATGCTTCCATGTTGTTTACACCAAATTCTGACCCTACCATCAGAATGTCGCAGCAGAAATGGAAACCAGGCAACGTTTTTCCAATTTTCTATTGTCTAATTTTGGTAAGCCTGTGAGAACTGTAGCCTCAGTTGCCTGTTCTTGGCTTACTGTGTTGTGCATTCAGAGATGCTAGTCTGTATATTTAAGTTTTAACGAGTTGTTATTTGAGTTACTGTTGCCTTTCTACAGCTTGAACCAGTCTGGCCATTCTCCTCTGACCTCTGGCATCAACAAGGCATTTCCACCCAGAGAACTGCAGCTCACTGGATATTTGCTCTTTTCCCGACCATTCTCTAAAAAACCTTGAAATGGCTATGCATGAAAATCCCAGTAAATCAGCAGTTTCTGAAATACAGTGATACCTAGGTTCTCGGCCATCTCGGAACTCGTCAAATTGCAGTTTGCAATGTAGTTTGACCATAAATATTTGTCTCGGTTCTGGTCAGTTGCTCGGTACTCGGTGCACTTGTTTAAACTTGTATGAGTCGAACCACATGACTCGATTCAGCAGAAACTCGATTCATGATTCATGATTCACGTTTCAATACACAGTGATTCACATATTTCAGATGCACAATAGCCGGTGCTCTGTGAAATGAATCTCTGCTATTTCTCAGTGAAGACCTCTGCTATTTTCATCATGTTATTCTTTAATTTTACATCTATAGTACTGTATTCTTAGTGCAAATAAGTCTCCATGGGTCCTAAAAATGTTTGTATTGACTGCCAACTGAAAGCAAAACAGGAACTTGATGCTCCATTCAACAGGGTGAAGTTAGCATTAGCAGCTACGCTAGCACCCTGACTTCACGAATACAGTAAGCGTTTACTGTTGACTTTTTTTTACTTTTACAATCTATTACTCACTAAATTACATGAGATTTTTCAACACTTTATTATACAATATTCTTTGTGATAATGATTTTGGCCAACAGTAAGTTAATGTAAGTGTTTTAAACATTAACTTGTTTATCATTCCCTATCATAGTATCCTTTCCATATCTATACTATTATACACTACAGTCACTCTAGTAAACACTCATTAAACTCCTCAGTTGATGATACATTTAACGAAACATATTCACATCATAAATCAGGGAGCACCTGTACAATACAACCCCATTAATGCATATAATGCTTTATACAGTGTGGATTTTCTGTGGGTCTGGAACGGATTAATTCAATTTACATTATTCCATATGGGAAAAATTTGCTCAGTACTCGACTTTTGGAACAAATTAATAATGATAATTGAGAGACCACTGTACTTAGACCAGCTTGTCCAGCACTAACAACCATGCCATGTTCAAAATCACTTAAATCACCTTTCTTCCCCATTTTGTTGCTCGGTTTGAACTTCAGCAGTTCGTGTTGACCACGTTGAGTTGATGCCATGTGATTGACTGATTTAAATACAGTATATGCATTAACGAGTAGTTGAACAAGTGTAACTAATAAAGTGCACGATGTTCCACTCTCTCGTATCGTGCTTTAAATAGAGCTATGTTATAGTTATAGCTGAACTAAGGTCCCCTATCTCATTTTCAGTTTTAATTGTACAAATACTATATCGCCATAGTTACAGTTGGGCAAAAAAGTATTTAGTCAGTCACTGATTGTGTAAGTTCTCCTACTGTAATTTTCATCATAGGTACACTTCAACTATGAGAGACAAAATGAGAAAACAAAACCCAGGAAATCACATTGTAGGATTTTTAAAGAATTCAATTGTAAATCATGGTGGAAAATAAGTATTTGGTCACCCACAAACAAGCAAGATTTCTGGCTCTCACAGACTTGTAACTTCTTCTTTAAGAAGCTCTTCTGTCCTCCACTCGTTACCTGTATTAATGGCACCTGTTTGACCTCGTTATCTGTATAAAAGGCACCTGTCCACAGCCTCAAACATTCAGACTCCAAACTCAACCATGGCCAAGACCAAAGAGCTGTTGAAGGACACCAGGAAGACCTGCACCAGGCTGTCAAGAGTGAATCTACAATAGGCAAGCTGTGGGAGCAATTGTAAGACATACAAGAACATGATAATCTCCCTTGATCTGGGACTCCACACAAGATCTCATCCCATGGGGTCAAAATGATCATGAGAATGATGAGCAAAAATCCCAGAACTACACAGAGGGACCTGATGAATGACCTGCAGAGAGCTTCGACCAAAGTAACAAGGCTACCATCAGTAACACACTACACCGAGAGGGACTCAGATCCTGCAGTGCCAGGCATGTCCCCCTGCTTAAGCTAGTACATGTCCAGGCCCGTCTAAAGTTTGGCAGAGAGCATATGGATGATCCAGAAGAAGATTGGGAAAATATCATGTGGTCAGATCAAACCAAACCTTTTTGGTAAAAACTCAACTCGCTGTGTTTGGAGGAACAAGAATTCTGAGTTGTGCCATACCTACTGTGAAGTATGGGGGTGTTACTTACAGGAAACGTTTGACCTCTGCCATTGCCAACAAAGGTTATGTTACAAAGTATTGCGTTGAACCAAATTTATTGACCAAATACTTATTTTCCACCATAATTTACAATTAAATTCTTTAAAAATCCTACAATGTGATTTCCTGGATTTTTTTTCTCATTTTGTCTCTCATAGTTTAAGTGTACCTATGATGCAAATTACAGACCTCTCTCATTTTTCTAAGTAGGAGAACTTGCACAATCAGTGGCTGACTAAATACTTTTTTGCCCCACTGTATATAGCGATTATATACTGGTGCCAAAAGCCTGTGTCAAATGCATGTGTTTTTTTAAAATAACTTTATTTGCTGCTTTCATGCATTTTCCCTCTCTCGGTCCAACGTGCCTCATCTGATGTGTCATCTGTACTCCTTTTTTCAGTTCAGATTTTCCAACCCACTTCACTACTACTCTTCTGAATTGCAGAGGTATTCCCCCTGAAATGTTCATGCTGTAGTCTGGTGCAACCACACGTAGTACCAGAGGTTACAGTGGGATGAAGGGCTATTTATGTACAGCAAATAATTAGTAACAAATGAAAAATTATATTGGAGCTGCATATTTCAGTCTGAGGAATTTACCAGGCCCTTGAGACAAATAAGCTAGAGGGTTTGGTTTAGGAATATGTGCATGTGTATCATATTTATAATATAAAATGACATATACACAATGTGGTACCTTTGGGGTATGTATGAAAGTAATATATACACAATAATTGGCCAAGTAGTGATTAGTATAACCACAAAACAGTAATGAGCACACATCCTTGGCTGAAAGAACAATTCTTATATACTAAGGTGTTTAAAAAATCTGGGCATTCCACAGCTCTGGTGTCTTAGTTGTAAGAGCCAGCTGCTGGAAACAGCAGTTCCTGAGGGCCAAAACATTATACTGTAGGTAAGGATAAGATTAGAACTGCTGTATTTGGAACCTACTTCCACTATTGTATCTGTTTTTGTTCTTGTTTCCCCTCCAGACTGTGTAAAGGCTTATTATAAACGAGCCAAAGCATATACTGCTGTCTGGAGTGAGAAAGAGGCCAAACGTGACTTCATGATGGTGGCCAACCTGGATGCTACTCTGGCCAGACTGGTCCAGAAAGAGTTGCATCTCCTCTCAGAACGAATGAAGGAAAAATACTGGGAAGACAAAAGTAGGTACTGGAGGATACTTGAGGAGAAAAAAGAGAGGGATGAGAAAGAGGCAAAGGAAGTGAAATATGAAGGACATCATGAAGAGCAAGACGAAACAAAGGAGAACTTCAAGTTTTCTCAGCAGGTAGTAGGAGAGAACCAAGGTGGTGAGAGTTCTGAGTCAACTGAACAAGACAGTATTATGAAACAGCAGAATACAGAGGTTGATCTGACCAAGGGCAACGATCGGCAGCAGATGTTACGGCTAATAATGTTGCTCCAGGATGAGGGCAATTTCTATATTAAAGAGCAGCGTTTTGCTGAGGCCATGGCAAAATTAAAAAAAGCTCTCGACTATGTGGACTATATTCAAGCAAACGTAAGTATGCTGCTAAATAAATCACACTGTACACTTCCACACAAAATAGTGATTTTCTAAAATCCCCAAAGTACAGTGGGGCAAAAAAGTATTTAGTCAGTCACTGATTGTGCAAGTTCTCCAACTTAGAAAGATGAGAGAGGTCTGTAATTGTCATCATAGGTACACTTCAACTATGAGAGACAAAATGGGAAAAAAATCCAGAAAATCACATTGTGGGATTAAAAAAAAAATTAATTATAAATTATGGTGGAAAATAAGTATTTGGTCAATAAATTTGGTTCAACTCAATACTTTGTAACATGACCTTTGTTGGCAATGACAGAGGTCAAACATTTCCTGTAAGTCTTCACCAGGTTTGCACACACTGTAGCTGGTATTTATCTGCATTCCTCCATGCAGATCTCCTCTAGAGCAGTGATGTTTTGGGGCAACACGGACTTTCAACTCCCTTCACAAATTTTCTATGGGGCTGAGGTCTGGAAACTGGCTAGGCCACTCCAGGACCTTGAAATGCTTTTTACAGAGCCACTCCTTCATTGCCCGAGCGGTGTGTTTGGGATCATTCCCATGCTGGAAGACACAGCCATGTTCCATCTTCAATGCTCTCACTGATGGAATGAGGTTTTGGCTTAAAATCTCACAATACATGACCCCGTACATTCTTCCCTTAACACGGATCAGTCGTTTTGTCCCCTATGCAGAAAAACAGCCCCAAATTTTTTTCAGCATGTTTTCACCCCCATGCTTCACAGTAGGTATGGCGCAACTCAGAATTTTTCTTCCTCCAAACACAGCGAGTTGAGTTTTTACCAAAAAGTTCTATTTTTGTTTAATCTGACCACATGATATTCTCCCAATCCTTTTCTGGATCATCCATATGCTCTCTGGCAAACTTCAGATGGGCCTGGACATGCAGGATCCAAGTCCCTCTTGGCGTAGTGTGTTACTGATGGTAGCCTTTTTACTTTGGTCCCAGCTCTCTGCAGGTCATTCATCAGATCCCTCCGTGTAGTTCTGGGATTTTTGCTCACCGTTCTCATGATCATTTTGACCCCATGGGATGAGATCTTGCATGGAGCCCCAGATCGAGGGAGATTATCAATGGTCTTGTATGTCTTACAATTGCTCCCACAGTTGATTTATTCACACCAACCTGCTTGCCTATTATAGATTCACTCTTCCCAGCCTGGTGCAGGACTACAATTTTCTTCCTGGTGTCCTTTGACAGCTCTTTGGTCTTGGCCATGGTTGAGTTTGGAGTCTTACTGTTTGAGACTGTGGACAGGCGTCTTTTATACAGATAATGAGGTCAAACAGGTGCCATTAATGCAGGTAATGAGTGGAGGACAGAAGAGCCTCTTAAAAAAGAAGTTACAAGTCTGTGAGAGCAAGAAATCTTGCTTGTTTGTGAGTGACCAAATATTTATTTTGCACCATGATTTACAATTGAATTCTTTAAATATCCTACAATGTGATTTCCTGGATTTTTCTCATTTTGTCTCTCATAAATGAAGTGTACCTATGATGAAAATTACAGACCTCTCATCTTTCTAAGTCGGAGAACTTGCACAATCAGTGACTGACTAAATACTTTTTTGCCCCACTGTATATCCAACCTGAAACCACTGTTAGCAATGTATTATTTCATTCTTATTTACCCCTTTCCAACCCAGTTTAGATGCGCATAATTCCCCTTGTCTGCATTTCCCCTTTAACCACTACTATGTATAGTACCTCTCTTCAAAAGATGAGGTTGGTTTTAATAGGCAACAATTTATGATACCAGTCTAATCTGTTTTCTGCCCAATCACTCAGCTTAAATAACTTGAGATATTTTACAGTATATTGTTCATGTGTTTAATAGTTATTTAATGCAACATAGGAACTGTTTTGTTAAGACTTTCTATTATTGCTTCTCTAATGTAAGGGCTGTGCCTGTACTGATACCAATCGGCTATAATATTATAACTGTTAGGGTGGATCAGGGATCTAGCTGGGGAAATAGAAGGGGAACCCAAATGCAAATCAGCATACTGACAACAATGTGATAGTTAAGAGGTTTATTGAACAATGATAACAGAAGGAATAGAACTTAAGCTCAGCGAAGCTGTGAAACCAGTTTTCGTGAGGAATTTAGGAAGCTGGGGCGAATGGAAACCAATCCGGGAGAGCGAGGAGTGCACCTGTGGCATTGGGGAGACCTCCAACCTGGAGACCCAAAAGACAGGCTGGGAGACAGCAGAAGGAATTCAGGAAGCTAGGGAAGACAAACACCGGCTGTGAATACCAAAAACGTAAAAGAAAACAGACATGCTAGCCTACAACAATGAGGAATGAGTAGTCAGTATACTAGCACTAAAAGCTAAGAGAAACACTAAACATGAGCTGTAGAGACAGCTGAAGAGCTAGCCAATGCTAGAGCTAAGCTAGGCTAAGTTAAAAGTGGTAGCGCAGCCAGGTATCGTATGGATGACGGAACTATCTGGTGTGGAGAGGATGAAGCAGCAGCCAACCGATCTCTGTGAAGGCAAGCACAACACACACATGCCACACTCGGAGAAAGCATTAAGAAACGCATAGAGGGTCATGGTAAAATAAGTAAACGGGGGAAAAAGTGTCGACAACCCATAGCGAACAGCACCCCCCTCCCCCCAACGATCTCCATCTGGAGATTAACGAGGTTGGTTCTATGGAAGTCACAAACTAAAGAAGTATCGTAGATGGCGGAGTGAGGGATCCAGGAACGATCCTCAGGACCATAACTCTCCCAGTCGACCAGATATTGCAACCCGCGGCCTCGGGGGTCCAGGAGGTGGCGGACCGTGAACACCTGGTTGCTGTCGATGACCCGAGCGGGTGGCGGGTGTTCGGCCAGAGGGCTAGGGTCCGAGGAAGAGACCGGCTTGACCTGAGACACATGGAAAGACTACATATATGAATACATATATGTTTTGGTAATTTTAGACGAGTAGACGAGGGATTAATTAATTGCCTTCTACCTTCTACATGGGAAATGGACTGATAAAACATGGCCCCAGCTTCCTGGACTCGACATGAAGCAGGATATTGTGTGCCGAGAGCCAGACAGGTTGCCCTGGAGTGAGAGGAGGGCTTGGTCTCTGATGACGCTTGGCAGGAGCTTGGCAAGGGCCTTGGAGAAACGATTGATTGTCTGGAGGCTCCGTGGGGCCTTCGAGGGAGTACTGGTGTGAGAGGGCATCCAGCTTGACGTTGTGGGTATCAGGGCGGTTGGTGAGAGTAAAATTGAAATGGGCAAAGAAGAGGGCCCACCTGGCTTGCTGTGAGTTCAGGTGATTGGCCAAATGTATGTTCAAGAGGTTGCAATGGTCGCTCCAGACCAGGAAGGGTTGCTCCGCACCCTCCAGCCAGTGTCTCCACTCTTCCAAGGCCAGCTTGACTGCAAGGAGTTTGCGGTTTCCCAAGTTGTAGTTCCTCTTCGTGGGGTACAGGCGGGGGAAAGCGCTGTAATTCCTTCTGCCCTGGGGGGACATGCCACTCTGTGATGGCACGGATTTTTCCGGGATCCGCTTTGATGCTGCCTCTCTGAATGATGAAGCCCAGAAATGTGACAGTATCCACGTGAAACTCACAATTCTCGGCCTTGACAAACAGCCTGTTCTCCAGGAGACGAGCCAGCACCTGGTGAATGTGTGCGACGTGTTCGTCTACTGAGCGGGAGAAGATGAGGATGTTATCCAGGTAGACGAACATGTATCTGTTAAGGTAGTTCTGGAGCACATCATTCATCATGAACTGGAAGACCGCCGGGGCGCTGGTGAGTCCGAACGGTATCACCCAGTACTCAAAGTGGCCCAGCAGGGTGTTAAATGCCATCTTCCACTTGTCCCCCTCCTTGATGTGGACCAGGTGCTGCATTCCTGAGGTCGAGCTTAGTGAAGATGGAAGCTCCCTGGAGCAGGTCAAACGTGGAGGAGATGAGCGGAAGGGGGTACTGGTTCCTCCATAGCATCCCTCTTGCCTCGGGAGAGCTGGAAAAGGTGGCTGGTGGGCAAGGACGCACCCGGGAGCAGGTCGATGGAGCAATCGTATGGCCTGTGAGGAGGCAGGTTCTTGGTGCAGTCCTTGCTAAAGGTCCCGATACTGCCACGGTACTTTGGACAGGTTGGGGGCTTCTTCGGACTGAGAAGTGCAAGGGAGGCCCTTAGAGGTGGGCAAAGCTGACTGAAGGCAATGTTGGTGACAGAAGTCCCTCCAGGTAGAGATCCTTCCCTCTCTCCAGTCAATGGTGGGTCCGTGCAGGGCCAGCCAGGGGTGGCCGAGTTCAGCAGAGAGCAACAGCGGACCTGGTGCGGTTAGCAGAGATCACCTGGACCGGACGCTAGGCCCTCTCTAACCTACATGCATGGAGGCATTGGTCCAGGCGAATGACCAAGTCTACCATAGCCTGTAGGTTACAGAGTTCATCCTTGACTGCTAACTCGTCTTTGAGACGTTCGGACAAACCAGACCGGAAGGCCTCGCGCAGCGCGGGGTCATTCCATCCAGCATCCGCAGCCAATGACAGAAACTGCACAGCGTAGTCCGAGACTGACCGGGAGCCCTGACGAAAGCCAATGAGGCTCCTAGACACCACTTCTAGGCTGGCTGGCTAGGGTGGTCGAACACCACCCTGAACCGCTGGAGGAAGTCGACATACGGGAATGCCTCAATATGCCTGAGCAAGCGCAGCCTCAGCCCATGTCAAGGCCCTACCCCTGAGGAGGCCGACGACATAAGTGACCTTGCTGGCATCAGAGACAAAGGCCGAGGGATGGTTCTGGAACACCAGGTTGCACTGCCACAGGAATCCCCGGCACTTATCGAGGTCACCAGCGTAGGGCTCAGGGTGGTTGTAGGGGAGTTCCATGCCCATGGCCTAAAGAGAAAACCGCTAAACATGAGCTGTAGAGACAGCAGAAAAGCTAGCCAATGCTAGAGTTAAGCTAAGCTAAAGCTAAGCTAAGTTAAAAGCCGTAGCGCAGCCAGGTACCGTGTGGATGATGGAAAAATCTGGACAGGAGATCGGTCGGCATAGAAATAGCAAGCAGAGATGAGATGTGATGAGGAACAGGTGAGGAGGGGCATAGAGAGGATGAAGCAGCAGCCAACCGATCTCTGTGAAGGCAAGCACAACATACATACACCTGCTTATAAGGTCTGTCACTGTCATAGATCTTTAGGCATCTATGTGGGTTAGAGCATTGGCAGCATGAGGGGGACCTACACTATATTATGCAGGTGGTTTTAATAGATATGGCCATTTTATCAAAGTCAGCTTACTTTATCTTCTCCTATTTTTCATCTTGTCAGTCTCTCTCTCCTCTGGCTGCATTCCATCTACTTTGAAACTTGCTGCAGTGACCTCAATCATCAAGAAGCCCAACCTTGATAGTTCTGTGTTAGGCAATTTCAGACCTATCTCCAATCTCCCTTTCATTTCCAAAGGTCTTGAAAGAGTCGTGCCCTCGCACCTGCTTGGTTGTTTGAACTCCAATGACCTTTTTGAAAATTTTAATCTGGTTTTTGTTTCCAGCACAGTACCAAGACTGATCTTCTTCTTTCCTTTGACACGGTTTGTGCATCTATCCTTCTACTTCTTGATCTTACTGGTGCATTCGATACTGTCAATCATGACATTCTAATAACTCTAAAAACTCTAATAATAACAATGTCTGATATTGGTCTTTCTGGAACTGTATTGTCTTGATCCCAGATGGAGTACTGTAACTCGCTACTCTATGGTCTTCCCTCCAAAACATTCTGTTCCAACTCATTCAGAATGCTGCTTCTAGAGACATGGTCCACAGTAAAAAATGTGAACACATGACACCGGTATTAGCACAGCTCCATTGGTTACCCATTACTCATCGGATTCAGTACAAGCTCTTAGTATTTGCATTTAAAGCACTCCACGGTCTTGGCCCTGCATATCTGTCTAACCTTGTCGTCAGGTCACACCCAGTCATGACAACTAAGATCATCGGATGCTGATCTTGTTGTCCCAGGTTTCAGGCATTCTACCATGTTTGGTAAATCCTTTAGTGTTGCCACCCCCTCGCTTTGGCGCTATAATACTGCTTTCGCCAATTTCAAAGCTCTTCTTAAAACACATATTTTTTCTCAGCATTTTCTACCTCTTGGTCACCAATGAACTTCCAACATATTGTCAGCTGATCAAATGCCCGACCAGAGAGGGAAACGCTCTAGATTACTGCTATACTACTATCACCAGTGCATATCACACCATCCTCTACATTGGGTCACTCTGACCATGTTATCGTCCGCCTGACTCCCATATTCAGGCAGAAGTTAAAACTTTCTAAACCTGTTATGAGGACAACAAAGAAGTGGAACAATTTAGCGATAGGGAATCATTAAGCATGCTTGGAATGCACTGACTGGGATGTGTTCAGGTCTGCTACCAACAGTCTGGATGAATACACAGAGGTTGTGACATCCTACATCAGCTTCTATGAGGACAGCTGTATAGCGTCAGAAACCAGGGTCAACCATAACACTGGTTTACAGCTAAACAAGCAGCTATGGTAAGGCTGGAAATGGAGAAAGTGTTTAGAAGTGGGGACAAAAACCAGTTTAAAAGTCCAAGGACATGTTTAGCAAGGCGGTGAGAGATGCTAAACAAACATACTCTGAGAAAGTGCAACAGCTTCAAACCTAAAGCCCCCTCCTTACTCTGAATGCCTGCACTTTCTTTACATATAGCATGTTCTATTGGATATATTTGATATAATTTGTCATTTTCTCTCTTCTTCCTATTTCTTTTTTTTGTCATACACCAGTATACCTAAACAAATACTTTGTTTATGAAAACTTGGCAATAAACCTGATTCTGATTCTTCCTCTGTTGTCTGATGTGTTTTGTGTTTGTTTACTGTATTTTTTTTTCCTATGTACTATTTTGTGTAAAGCTGCCTTGGTTATTGTGGTAGGCTTTGTACAAGTTTTTATTAATAATACTTTCGGATTTCAATAGTGTGGTTACCTATATAGGCAACCACACTATTGAAATCCGAAAGTATTATTATTCCGTTTATTATTATTATTATTATTCCACGATTTTCGGCGCTTTCCAACTGCCGCAGCTTTCGAGATATCGACCCCGTTCCAGCGTCAGTGCGTTGGGTCTGGTTGGGAATGGTGTGCTTGTATAGGGCTAACCGGTCGGACTTTGGGGGGCCCCATAGGAAATGAATAAGCCAAAAGTTAATGAATAATAACTCAGTCAGTTTTCGACCTACGGCCACGAAATTCGGTAATCTTGGTTCTGGGTGCAATCTGAGGTGATGTGTGATGCCCATTGGACCCCTCTGGACCCCGGGTGGGCACTGGGGCCCCTGGCTGGGCCAATGACTGTAACTCAGTCAGTTTTTGACCTACGGCCACGAAATTCGGCAAGCTTGGTCCCGGGTGCAATCTGAGGTGACATGTGATGCCCATGGGGCCCCTATGGACCTCGGGTGGGCACTGGGGCCCCTGGGTGGGCCAATGACTAACTCAGTCAGTTTTCGACCTACGGCCACGGAATTTGGTAAGCTTGGTCCCGGGTGCAATCTGAGGTGATATGTGATGCCCATGGGGCCCCTATGGACCCCGGGTGGGCACTGGGGCCCCTGGGTGGGCCAATGACTAACTCAGTCAGTTTTTCGACCTACGGCCACGGAATTCAGTAAGCTTGGTCCCGGGTGCAATCTGAGGTGACATGTGATGCCCATAGGGCCCCTATGGACCCCAGGTGGGCACTGGGCCCCTGGGTGGGCCAATGACTAACTCAGTCAGTTTTTCGACCTACGGCCACGAAATTTGGTAAGCTTGGTCCCAGGTGCAATCTGAGGTGACATGTGATGCCCATAGGGCCCCTATGGACCCCAGGTGGGCACTGGGGCCCCTGGGGGGCCAATGACTGTAACTCAGTCAGTTTTTTCGACCTACGGCAACGAAATTCGGCAAGCTTGATCCCGGGTGCAATCTGAGGTGATATGTCATGCCCATGGGACCCATGAGGACCCCGGGTGGGCACTGGGGCCCCTGGGTGGGCCAATGACTGTAACTCAGACAGTTTTCGATCTACAACCACGAAATTCGGCAGGCTTGGTCCCGGGTGCAATCTGAGGTGATATGTGATGCCCATGGGGTCATTGCAGAGTGGCAACCACACTCGCATTTTCTTCAGGAAATGCACCTCTCTAGTTTATTATTATTATTATTAGTAGTAGTATGTTAACAAGGACGACTTTTTCTGTTGGAACGCTAGCTACAGTTAATTATGAACAATGGGTTATGTTTTGCATCAAGCAAACATAACTCAAAATACCAAAATATACACAAACCAATACACCCACCAATCACAAAGCTAAAACATAAAGGCATTAACTTACGTTTAGTCATAGACTAAAATCTTGACTAATTGTTTAAGTAGTTTCTGTCACAACTCATTCACTAATGTTTTTGAGTTGCTCATCTCAAAATGTATTTTTGACCTGACTGAGATGAACAACAGTGCACTTCAATTTAGAATTTAGATATTTATTTAATATAATTTATTTTGTGAATTTCAGAGCCTTCTTGTGTAATTCTCAAAACACTGGTGTTACTTACATGCAAAATGTAATTATTGTTATTTTTACTTGTTTTCCTGATTAAAACTATTTTAAAACACCGAATTCATATTATAATAGTATAAAAGTGTTAAAAGTGATGTTAATATCTGAAACATAACATGAACTATTACATCTGAATTTTCAAGAATGTAGAAATTATTAGACTATCTTAAATTATTAACAATTTAAAAGATGTACTACAATTAATAAGACATGATATTAATATGAAAAAAGCCATAAAAACATCTTGAGGAACACTTTTTGGTCTCAACTGAACCATCTTAAGACATACAATCTCTGTGTCTCAAAACAATGTAATGTCCTGGCTTTAAGACACACAAAATTTTTGCTTTCATGTCTTAAGACATTAACTTTCATGTCTCAAGACAGACAGATGTCTTCATAAGTCTTAAGGTATCTTGAAATGTCTTGGTATAACAAACTGTCTCAAGACGTCTTGACTAAACCTGTCAAGACATCTTAAGACACAGTGATAGCTGGGTATACTATGGCCGATATGAGTATTTGAAAAATTTATTAATTCAATTTTGCAGCTGCCATGAAACTCAACAAGAATTTTTTGTTTTGGGGACATGTTTTGAAATGTCAAATGTTATCAGATATATGCTGCATATGGTGGGTAATTAGGTAGAAAAAACTGAGGAAGATTTATTTAATTAAAAAATAATCACTACCTTCTCCTACTTGGGTAGTAGTACACTGGAGTTGTCTGAACTGTATTTATGCAGAACAGAAAATTCCTCATAAAAGAAAATATGAAGAATTCAATTTATAATATGACGAATTACAGTTCACCCAGGCATGTCTTTCACTGTGTGTTTGTGTGTATGAGCATGTTCATGTGCTCCATAGGTGGACTCTAAAGGAGAGGATTGGGAGTCTCTGGAGAAGGTGCGCCTGCCGCTCACTCTCAACCTGAGCCATTGTAACTATGAGCTTGGGGAGTATCAGGAGGTGGTTGATCTCAACAGTAAATTGTTAGAAAATAATGGTGGTAAGTTCACGCTGTGTCATCAGATATGTTACTGATCAATTATTTTCTTTCATAGTGTGGAGTTTACACCACTTGCATTATTCAGTGTATTTAATCTTTCACCAGTGGTCCTCAGTAAAGACTGAGATAATGTTTTGCATAACTGAATTGGTTATTGTTCACTGGCCTTCTCACTCTCCATTCTCCCCCCTTTATTCCACTCATTCCACTCAGACAACCCGAAAGCCCTCTATCAGCGTGCTCGTGCCCACTCAGCCATGTACAATGAAGATGAGGCACAGAAAGACTTTTCCAGAGCAGCACATCTTGACCCCAGGCTCAAGCCCATTGTCAAGCAAGAGCTAAAAAAGTTGGCTGAGAATTTCCGGACCAAGCATGTACAGGAACACAAGAATTACTGGACCAGCAGCCTGGAAAAGTGGCAGCAGAAACCCCAGACCAAAAAAGCCACCAAGAAGTCAAAGTGGCTTAAAATGCAAAGTCCTGTCAGACAGATCAATCAGGAAGGACAAGAAATGGATATAAGCAGCTCTAAGAATGAAGTGGTAAGCCTGTTCAACCAAGTAGACAATAAAGAAGGACAAAACAAGAAGACAAATGGTTTGAAAAAAGATCATGCAAGCATGCCAGTGCTTACAGAGGTAAATGCTGAACCAGACAACAACTCTGCAGATAAAGAGGGATATTTACCACAAGAAAAAATAGGAACAGAAAATCCAAGTAGAACTTTGGGACAGAACACAGCTAGCCAGGTCAAGAAAGACTCTCAAGCAACTGCACCAGAAGAAGCTGTACAAAGTCTTGGTGTAACACAGGAAATTGGTGAGTTGAAGTGTGCAACTGTTCAAGCAAAGTCACTTAACACATCAGAAACAGAGCAAGACTCTACAGATGACACAGGAGTTGAAGGAGGAGAAAGGCTGGTACAATGCAGTGACAGGCCTGAAGGTTTAGAGATCATGAGAAGCACATAAAACACAAAAGTACAGAGAAAAAGAAAATAGAAGGAAAATGCTTAAGACACCTACATTCCAGCAAAGGTAATATCTACGAAACCTAAAGTGAAGAACAGGAACAGAACACACAAATTCCTATATAATTCAGGTACATATACTCGGGCATTTAAGGAAGCACTGAAGACACAGTGTACAACAAATACAAATTTATTTCTCTGTATTCTCTGTATACAATTAGTACAAAAGCAGTCAATTACCCATTCATTTTTAAAAAGCTTTTCACAAAGTTAAAATATATACTGTAAATGAATGCAATTAAAATGACTAGAGAATATAATTATGTAATAGAAAGTGAATTATAAATTGAAAAAAAACCACACAAACATTGACAAATGGAAAATGAACAAAATTGTCAGTGGAATATTTGAAGTCATCAAGGTAAAAAAAGTTTCATGAGAGAACTTATGATTTGTTGTAGTATTAACACAGATTGACAGGTTAAGACAGTGCCCTGGATTTTAGGGAGCAATTCAAGCTTGAATGTCATACCTGCATGTATACTACTTCCAAACAAGAACATGCTTTCATTAGAGGAGCTAAAAATAGCTGAGACAGCCCTTTGCAATTACAGTCGCAAATGTCAACCTGAAACCACCAGTCATGCTACAGATTAAAGAAGCTGCTCTAACCTGTGGTAGCTCTCAGAGATTCATTTAACATCACTGTTGAAAAGAGCATTGTATGAGAAAATAGCTGATATGAACAGTTAATATTATTAACAATATTTAATGTAATAAGCACAAACTATAAAGGAGCCAGATGTGGTAATGTGATCAACTGCTTCCATATCAGTTGACGGTGCCTTGTCTATGCATGATCAGAGCATGATGATGTGGCAGTATGACTCAGGACTTTAAGTGACCTATACTTGTCCTGCATTTACACAATGGGCTATGAATAAAGCATGTCAGCATAAAATGATGTGTGTGGTATGAGTTTGGTGTTTTTTATTTTGTATTCTTTAGTATGACAAATAAATAGGTATCTCCAGATGCAATAGATGCTGTTCTGAATGGAAAGTCAGCAAAACCGTTGGAAGCATTTGTCCCTCAGGCTCATTGATAATATCGCCCCCATTATGTGCAATGTCTTTAATTTCAAGAGAGCAACTGACAATGCCAGGTCTTCTGATAAAGTACTTTAGCAGTTGCATGAAAAAAATCTGATGTGTGTTTCCATTTTACAGTTGTGCTTGAATTTTTGTGAACCTGTTTTTCTATACTTTTGCATAAATATAATCTAAAACATCACCAGAATTTCATTCAATTCCTAAAAGAAGACAAAGAGAA
The DNA here is from genome assembly GCA_025084515.1 of Ancistrus triradiatus. Lineage (NCBI taxonomy): Eukaryota > Metazoa > Chordata > Actinopteri > Siluriformes > Loricariidae > Ancistrus > Ancistrus triradiatus. The sequence continues at coordinate 97,848 of JAJAGP010000989.1, forward strand.
TTAAACAAATTAAACAAATGGCACAAAATAATATACTCTGTCATTTATTGAGGAAAAATGATTCAAAATACATATGTGAATGTTACAAATATGCGAATCTATTCTCTATGTGACCCCTTTGTGCAGCAATAACTGCAGCTAAACATTTCCTGTTGATCATTCCTGTTCCTGTTGAACTGTTGATCATTCCTGCACATTGTCTTGGAGGAATTTTAGACCATTCCTCTTTACAGAACAGCTTCAACTCTGGAATGTTGGTAGGTTTATTCAAATGAACTGTTCTCTTCAGGTCCTTCCGCAACATTCTATTGGATTAAGGGCCTTCTTTGACTTGGTCATTCCATAATATTATCTTTATTATTCTTTAACAATTCTTTGGTAGAATGACTTTTGTGCTTAGAGTTGTTGTCTTGCTGCATGTTCTCTTGAGATTCAGTTCACAAACAGATGTCCTCACATTTCCCTTAGAATATTCTGGTATAATTCAGAATTCATTTTTCCATGAATGACGGCAAGCTCTCCGAGTCAAGATGCAATAAAACAGGCTCACATCATGATACCAATGCCATAATGTTTCACAGATGGGGTTAAGGCTTTTATCCTGGAATGCAGTGTCTCCCCAGACATAAAGCTTCTCATCTAATTTAGAAACATCTGTTTTGGTCTTATCTGTTTCCAAAACATTTTCCAATAGCCTTGACTTGTCCATGTGATTGTTAGCAAACTGCAGATGAACAGGAATATTCTTTTTGGAGAGTGGTGGCTTTCTCCTCACAATTCTGCCATACACACCATTGTTGTGTCCTCATGAAGGTTTACATTAAATTACTCATGATCATTAACATTAGTCAATGTCAGAATGTCCTTTATTTGCTTGAAAGCTATTCTGTGTTCCTTTGTCATCTAACAGACTATTACACGGCTTGCTCTTGGAGTGATCTTTGTTGATTGGCCATTGCTGGGGAGGACAATGGTGAATTTGAATTTCTTCCATTTGTAATCTGTCTGACTGTGTATCGGTGGAGTCCAAATGCTTTAGAGATTTGCAACCATTTACAGCTTGATGAGCATCAACAACTCTTTTTCTGACATCCTCTATTTTGTTCATGCCATGATACACTTACAAAAACCTGTTGTGAAGTGAAGGCTTTAATACAGGTAGATCCTGGTTCTTTAAATACAACACTTCTAATTTCTAGTTCAAATTAACAGCTAATCTTAGCGGTTGACTTACATTTGTCACTCACAAACATGCGATATGCTCAAATAAATAAATGACCAAGTATAATATTTTTCTCTCATTTGTTTAAATTGGATTGTCATCATCTACTCTTAGGATTTCTGTGAAAATCTGATGTTTTACGTTGATGTTTTAAATTTTGCAGGGCTCACAAACATTCAAGTACCACTGTAAATACAAGTGTTCCTACTTATGAAGGAATGTCTGGAAATCAGGCTTTAGATTATTTTTTCAAAGGAAAGATGGATGAACAGGCCATGCTTAACAGTTTCTTGTTAATCAAATTCCTTGTTGATCAAATAAGATATTTATGTGATTGTATGTGATTTCCTCAAATAGGACTTCGTTATTCATGGATTTAATAAATCACCACACCCATGTCATCAGGTATGTGCCTTCTACTGTTCGTGCCCCCAGAGATACCTGATGGCTTCCAGGCAACAAAACTAAGACACAGGTTTTCATTTCTATTGTCATCCATTTCATTTCTATTCATCCTTTTTTCCCCATAAATCTGAGTAGTCACCATGAAATATTCTATAATATAGCCATTTAAAAAAAACCTGAAATCAAAATTAGACATTGTTTTACCTTGTTATATTCACAGCAGGATTCCAATAGCAATCACACAAAAATATTTTCACTAATCAAAAAGGGAATGTGTTTTGTACCTCTTAAGGTCTTTAATTTTTGACTACATCAGCATGCATTCATGGATGGGTAATTAATAACATAGAATAATTAACACAGAATGTCTAACAAAACAATAATTATGGCAGAAATGAAGTGATGCTCTTCCCACCAAGTCTGTTGTTTTCTAATAAGTGGGTATTTTGGTGAGAGTTAGCACATTAATGCCATGATGACCCAACATATGACAATATAAAACATTGTGCTTCCCTTATATCTGAATTCCATTAAAATCATAAATGGACTGGTACTTTATTTAGATATGCAGGCTTTTATACATACTGCAGATGTATAATGACCAAAAACACACCTCAAAGCTTTGCAACAATTCCATGAATACCAAAGGAGATAAAGGAGTGCAGACTGTCATGAAATTTCTGTCTTACCTGACTTTAACCCCATTGAGCGTTTTTGGTTCACCTGAAAACACATGATTTTCTTTGGAATATTGTGAAATCATGATGGCATAACATGGATGATAATTATTTTGCAAAAACTTGTGGAGTTCATGCCAGCTTGAGTGTATGCTGTCATTACAGCTAAGACCTTTACCCCACAATGATTATCTGCTATGCAATGCTACCACAGGTCTGCCTGGGAGTTTCTACACAATGTGTGTAGTTATATGCACCTTTCACTTTCCACATAATGAATGAAAAGTTGATGTCTGCATAATTTGGGCTGATAATTAGTAGCATGCATGACTAAAATATGTATTTAAACAAAAAACTACCAGTTCTATTGACACAGTAGATAATCTTAAGGTGTCAGAGGCGATGTCCCTTTGAACCTTGGCCCTACTTTATTGTTCAGCACTTTAGTATGGGTGAGTACATAGTTTTGGTTTGCTTTAGGCAGGTACTAATAAAAGGGGGCTTCCTGGAATGTGTCCGTACTTTTGTCATGGAAAAATGGAATCTTCACCAACATCTGTTTGCATACATATATGACCTGGGTATTAATTTACAGGGCATTCTTCAGCAGGTCGAAGATGGCTTGATGACGCAAGAATGTATTGGTCACAGAAATCACTAATATGACTGACTAGGACAGGACTAAAATAATAGAGCTACTTCAGTAATAACTGACAGAGCAGCACCAACAGAGAGAGGATAGCATAGGTGCTGTGCTCCTAACCTATATTCAAACTGAATGCATGATGGCTTCTGCTGCTGATGTGCTAGCCATATATAGCAAATACTTCGCAGCTCCAACAGGCTCCAGAAAGATGAGGCCACGTGTACATATATGCATCTGGTAGTTAGCTATATGGAAATTACAAAGTTACATAAAGAAGAAACTAACAGCTAAATAGAAAACAATGAAATTCAAATTACCTGGCACAGTAATATAACTGAGGGACACCCTCTCTTTGTGCATGGTTGGTGGTGAGGTCATTTGCTATATGTAGAAGCCACTCACACACAGCTGCTACAACTACAGGTACTTGGTTAGCACAGTGTACCGATCAAGCGTTGACCTTTGGCAACAGAGAACATTAGTTAATCACTCGGGAACGGGTCTCTCCACTGGGCTTCAGTCATAAATGAATAAGTGTCCTCCTAGTTTTTTCGAGTCCGTCTGTTTCTCTTGCTTGCATATTCAAGACCCAATCCAGGGTTAGATGAGCAATGTGGTATCTGGAAAAGCATGGAAGAGAGAAAACGTGATGAAATATAACACCCAGTGCCTATCTGTAATCCATAAAAAACTGTAATTGATAGAATCCATCAAATTATGAATTTTCCTCATGTTTAATATGTACAGACACCCATCTGTTTCCCTCTTGATAATTATAAAATATAATAAAAAAAACCCCACATTTTTTCCCCCTGTCATTTTCTATACATATCCTCCAGATAATAACCCACTGGTCTGCTAATTTAGTTCAATTAAACATAAGTGTGTAAACCCAGAAATAGATAATTAACTGGCAGCTGATGAGAAATTGCAGTTTTTGGAGAAACCCAGAATTAGCATCCTACATCCAGCCCTAGGCACCGTCTTCCTTACCATCTCAGTTTTACGAACTGACATATTACAGAAATCCACATTTAATATCATAAGGCAGACATTTCTGTGGATGTCACTAGTACTTACAGAGTACCTTCATTCAATAGATATTATTTACATCTTGTTTAAAATATTGAACTCTTCTATAGTCTTAATAATCTGTTGTCTCACTGTTTAGCTGTACATGTACATCTGCAGCCTAATATGGTTCTGGTATGTACAGATGTTTGTACAAGATCCAAATACACGTCATCTACTGTTGGTTCTCGTGCTGTTCACGCTGTCATCTGTACTTTCTGCTGTGCTGAATAATTTAACCTGTCCACCCCAGAGATTTTGGATCAACAACATAAGCCAAAGCCTAACTGGCAGCACTGGGCATGAGACAGAAACCAACCCTAGATAGGGTGCCAATGCTCCGCAGGTGGAGATGCACTGAATATTCAGCAAGCAAAATTATTGGCCAAAAATGGCAAAAAAAAAGCACTTTCGATTTTCGGCCAAATAAGTGAAAAGGCAGAATATTTTATACCTAAATAACGTGTTAGAATGCCAGCTGTATGGAAGCAGGGTTCTGCATTGAGAGCGTTTTGTTCGTATTTACTAAATTACTTAATGTAAACGTTAACTATTTCCTTCTTTTTCAAGAATTTGGTGCGCCATGTGGCCATCGCTGTTACCGAATGTTCATCGACTCTGTCGCAATACCTAGCGAGTGCCCTTGCTGCTTAGGGCTTTTGGTGCATCCCTAGTCGCAGGGGATATGCATGCACACACACACCTCCCGTGGGGTTGCCGAAGTCTCATGTGATCCCTCTTGGCTGTCTTACCAGTTCTCCTCTTTCTAGCTATGCTGCTATAGCTAATGCTGCCGGGGTCTCATGCTACACATGGCATTTGTGATTGTTAATAGACACTGTGCTCTTAATCAATAACTAATTACATTTTCTGTTTTCTCTCCGAGCTGTGTTCCAGTTCCAGCCCCACACATGATGTTCATCCGCTGCAGCTTCACTCAAGCTGCTTCCATCATCAGCTCCAGCCCCATCATACCCAGGCCACTTAATGGCGATGCGCATATTTCACATTTTATTTGAACTATCACTCCATGACTTTAGTTTCGTTCTTAGATTTATCATCTACGCCGCCCAAGGAGGTTGGGTCCCTTTTTGAGTCTTGGTCTTCCCAAGGTTTCTTGCTCATAACACTTAGGGAGTTTTTCCTTGCCACTGTCGCCCTAGGCTTGCTCAATTTGGGATTGGATGTAGATATTAGGAGATAATATAAACTTGTACAGTTGCTTTGAGACAATGCTCCATTTTAAAAAGCGCTATATAAATAGATCTGACACAGTCACACTGGAACACTTTCTAATCAAGAACAGGTATAATCCAACTAAACTCACACCAACACTAATTCAAAAATGCTACATATAACATATTTTATTTTCATTACAGTACTGCTTGAATTTCTATCACTTAGTGTTTTAATAGGACCTCTTGAGAGTTTTAGAGATCCTTTCCTGTGTTTCCAATGTGTAATATGCTACCATCGCTTTTAGCTTGACCAGAAGGGGGTCTACAGTTCTTTGCTCAACTGTTTATCTTTTGTTAAGCAGTGAACACAACATAAGGTATGAAAGTACCTACCGTTTAACTATAAGTATGGCTAATGTCAGATCAAATTAATAAAATGGCAGAACTGCCCACCAACCCATGATGCTGCAATCCTCTTTGTCTCATCATTGGCATTGCTCTGAGGGGAAGACATTCCTCAGCTGTTCAATCACCTCCTGTAGCTGCAGCACTGTGTCATGCTCTGGCTCCAAATCTTCACCTGCAAAGCCACTGACCTTTAGACTGCAGCTACTCATAAACTCTTACTACTTCAAGTTTGACTTAATAATCATTTATTTATATATTCATTTTAGGACCAAAGTTTATTAAACACAAGTGTAGGAAATGTGTTGCCTGTTTTTCTAGGTCTAACCTGCAGTCTCTGTGTCTGTGGTCTCTTTGCTGGGTGGCTCCCCCTGGTACACCACCGACACAGGAGAAGACAGAGAAGATGGGGTTGCCTCTGAGTCATCTTTGGGCTAGAAATCATGTTAAACAGTAGCGCAAGAGAGAAATAAACAGAGCAAAATAAAGTTTGAAATTCAAGGGCTCTACTAACGCGTGTTCTATATATGAATGAACAATATTTACTTCAACAAGCCTAAGACTACTGTCATTTTGTTGTTTTCACACTATTTCATCAGTGCTCTGGAGAGGTAACCGATGTTGTTTTTTGTGATGAGAAAAAGAAACAGTTGCACACATTACTCCAGTTCAGAGATAACTTTGGATTTCAACACAATTCCTTGATTTACAAAGGCATCTCTAGAGATGAAAATGTTGTGACACATAAAGGAAAAGTATCTGCCTGCTACATCACAACTCTAGAAACAAAGTGACCTAATTTGAGACAACTCACTTCATCTGTAGTATGAATAAAATGATTTAAGACCATCATTCTGTTATCTAGACAGTTTTTATTTAAATATTGTGCATTATTCTGGGATTTTTATTTCCCACAGCTACTGTCCTGTTCCTGTTGACTACTACTCTGGCCCATTTTACTTCCAGTTACTGCTTATTTTCTTTTCCTTCACTCTGTCAAAGTTTATGACCTAATTGGTCCTAATTTAACCACATCGCCACTCGGCATTGTTAGTGGCATTTCTTTTGTACTTTAAACCCATCTTAATTCCCATTATTAACAGCATCCTTCATCTTGAGTGTGTCCCAGAATGGTGCTTACGTTTGGCCTTAGAGCCACTAATTTAAATTATCTCACCTCTGCTCTGGTGGCATAGTGGTAAGCCACATGGCCTCTCACCAGGGTGATCCAGGTTTTATCCCTGATGTCTGCCCTAGCAGGGAGAATTTATTATTCCCTTTTTTAAATCCCTTAATTTTTCTCACATGCACTTCACTCCCGTGTGTGTGTGTGTACATATATATCTATATATATATATATATATATATATATATATATATATATATATATATACACATACATACATACATATCTACATACTCTTATTTGTGTGTATGCATGTACATGTATATACGTGGTTTCATTTTGTGAAGTGTTAAACAGTCCAGTAAGCATGTTAAGTCTCTCAGCCCTAATAGCAGGGCTTACTTACACCAGCTACCTCTGCTTGGGTCCTAAAACCCCTGGTTCACATAGCAAACCGTAACACTTATAGGCAACTTGTTAAGATTTGTAACATCTGTGATGTTACATTCAGATCTGACCAGCCACAGAAAACGAACAAGCACATTATAGAGGACAAGCACATATTGTGATAGGTCTAATCTGAACTTTCAGGTCTGACTGGTCAGATTTCACTGGCCATAAAGAAACATTTTTGTGATAAAGTTTAGGAAAAACAACTGGTAAAAACAACTCTTTTTAAAATATTTTGTAAATGGACCACCATCCTCCATCAAGATATCAATTGTTGTCCCCACAACTCTGATGCTGATTCTTGATACTCTTTATGTTGATACTCTCTGTAAATATTTGCCTTTTTATTCTGTTCTGTGCCCCTATACCCCATCCACTTATATCACCTTCCACTACTTTGGTCTTGCTTTCTTTCTTTAATTTACAGTAAATAAATTTTAGGTTGGTTGCAACTCCAACTCTCATTTATCTTGTTTCAAAAAAATTATTTACTTTTAATCTCTGCCCATTCCACCTATAAAATGCTGATGTCAACAAATATTAATGCCTCTGCAAATCTTTCTGAGCAACAAGTCTTCTGCATTTCTGTTTTTAGTCTATTTTTTGTTACTTTTCACGTTATCAGAGACATTGTTTCTTTCAGTAGTCTCCCTCTGCATCTCTATTCCACTTCCCTGTGTGGGCATCATCAAGGCTCCTCCATCCCTCATTCTCTCACTCAGAATGGGGCGGCACAGTTAGCAGTTAGCATGGCCACCTCACATCTTCAGAGATCCCCAGTTCGATCCCAACCTCGGACTCTGTTTGTGTGGAGTTTGCATCTCCTGTGTGGGTTTACGCCCGGTACTCTGGTTTCCTCCCACATTCCAATAACTTTGATTATAGTAATTGGTTGCTCTAAATTTCCCTAGTATCAATGTAACATTGCTCCTGTCATGAATAGCCATTGATGCTGATGTGACATAACAAAACAAAACAAAAAAACACTCTCACTTAGAATTCTTCATTTGCTTATTGCTGTTCCCTATTGTCACTTCCATAACAACACTTTCACCCATGTCTCTATAAGTAGAATTGTCAAATGTTTTGTCCTTTCAAAGGGGAGTATAAATACATTATATCCAACCTGCAGCAGTAGCTCTCTGAGTCTGTGAAGCTGTGATTCCAGTTGCTTATTGTGGTCTTCAAGGATCTGCATGCGTGTCTCCAGGCGGCTCTTGTGCTGTCGCAGGACTCGGGCCTCAGCCAAGAGTTCCTCATCCTGCTGGACCAGTGGTGAAACCAATCCTGAGATGCTGTCTACCAGCTGTGGTGCTGCAGCTGCGGCCTCCTCATGCTTCCATTTTAGTCGCTGGTATTCACCCTGCAGCATCCTGCACATCCATAAGTAATAATAATAAGTTAATATAAGGGCTATAAGGGCTATTGATGGGGCCCTGAAAAATTAAAAATCTCTGACTGGTCAGTTTGCTACCCACACCCAAAGTATTTATTTATGTTACATATACAGTCATATATAGGCCTTGATTGACAAGATGTATTCCTAAAATCTACCCTGATGGGATTGTAGCTGTCGGATATATTTCATGTGAAAGGCAGGATAGCTTGCAAAAAGTTCATTGGGTATGATAAATAAGAATGATAATATCAAATCCTAGCAGGAAGACCTGCACCAACAAGAGAACAGTTAGCCAACATACTTGATGTATTTTAAGACCTTTATGCAAGTGCTTATAAGGTAAACTGCTCATCTGCAAAGAAGTTAAGATGCTCATTACTAAATATCTACACATTTGTGTTTTGAACTGAATGGTGTTGCAGTACAACATATTCGTGGCATGTATTTTGCTGAACAAATTATAAAGGCCAAAGCTACACAATACGAATAAAATTAGTGGGACACCTACACATTACACATGCAGGAGCTTTTATGACATGCCATTTTAAATCCACAGGCATTAATATGGAGTTGGTCCCCTATTACAGCTATAACAGCTTCTATTTTTCTAAGAAGGCTTTCTACACAATTTTGCAGTGTGTCTGTGGGAATTTCTGCCCATTCAGGAGAAGAACATTTTTGAGGTCAGATACTGATGTTGGACAAGAGTGCTTCGCTCTGTTCAATGAAAGGTGTTCGATGGAGTTGAGGTCAGGGCTCTGTGGGGCCAGTCAAGGTTTTCCATGCCTTTGTAGATCTTCTTTTGTGCACTGGAGCAAGTCATGCAAGGGCCTTCCTTAAACAGTTTTGACAATTTACAGTGGTGCTTGAAAGTTTGTGAACCCTTTCGAATGTTCTATATTTTTGCATAAATATACCTAAAACATCATCAGATTTTCACACAAGTAGATAAAGAGAACCCAGTTAAACAAATGAGACAAAAATATTATACTTGGTCATTAATTTATTGAGGAAAATGATCCAATATTACAAATTAGTGAGTGGCAAATGTATGTGAACCTTTCCTTTCAGTATCTGGTGTCATTTCTGCATAAAATGACCTAAAATACTGTATAATACAATATAAAACTAAAGATACTAATACACTGTATTTTGAATCAGAATTCACTCTATGTGCTGTATTGTTCTTTCATAACTTCTTTCATGCGGCCTATTATGTGGAGAAATGGGGAAACATACATTGCCTGGCCAACAAAAAGGTCACACACTCTAATATTCCGTTGGATCGCCTTTAGCTTTGATTACGGAACGCATTCGCTATGGCCTCGTTTCCAAAAGCTTCAGCAATGTCACAAAATTTATTTCTGTTCAGAGTTGCATTAATTTTTCTCCAAGACCTGGCATCGATGATGGGAGATTTTGGACCACTGCACAAAGTCTTCTCCAGCACATCCCAAAGATTTTCAATGGGGTTCGGGTCTGGACTCTGTGGTGGCCAATCCATGTGTGAAAATGATGTCTCATGCTCCCTGAACCACTCTTTCACAATTTTACCCTTCTGAAACAGATGTGGTTGTTGACATGGAGTGTCGAGTGGGCGGTCTGGCTGAACTAGGCTTGGGTCCTCGTGATCTTGACTCATGCAACCATGCCTTACAATAAGGGCAGAGCTGGGGGTTCATAGTCATAAAAGAGTCTTATGGTGAGCAGAGACGTTGGGTTGCTGTCTTCTGCCGCTCGTGGGGTTGCCAATGTCTCATGTGATCCCTCTTGGCTGTGTTTCCTTCCAGTTCTCCTCTTTCTAGCTTTCTAGCTATGCTGCTATAGCTAATGCTGCCGGGGTCTCATGCTACACTTGGCATCAGTGATTGACATGGCATCAGTGATTGTTAATAGACACTGTGCTCTTAATCAATAACTAATTACATTTTCTGTTTTCTCTCTCGAGCTGTGTTCCGGCAGTTTTCCGGCCCCACACATGATGTACATCTGATGGAGCTCACTGTGCATAATTCACATTTTATTCGACCATGACTCCATGACTTTAGTTTTCGCTCTTAGATTTATCATCATACCCCGGCCACTTAATGTCGATGTGCATACTTCACATTCTATTCAAACTTTGACTCCATGACTTTAGTTCGCTCTTAGATTTATCATCTACGCCGCCCAAGGAGGTTGGGTCCCTTTTTGAGTCTTGGTCCTCCCAAGGTTTCTTCCTAGAACTGGGGAGTTTTTCCTTGCCACTGTCGCCCTAGGCTTGCTCAATTTGAGATTGGACGTAGTTATTAGGAGATAATCTAAACCTGTAAAGTTGCTTTGAGACAATGCTCCATTGTAAAAAGCGCTATATAAATAATCTGACTTGACTTGACTTGACATGGTTGTTTAAACAAATGAGAAGGTACTCACTGCATCAGTTAGGGTTAAATAAATTGTTGCTGGCTGAAACATAATCAACAATACAGTAAATATCCGATGGGAGGCCCTGTTTTTAACTACTTAACTACACTGCTCAAAAAAAGAAAGGGAACACTTAAACAACACAGTATAACTCCAAGTAAATCAAACTTCTGTGAAATAAACTGTCCACTTAGGAAGCAACAATGATTGACAATCAATTTCACATGCTGTTGTGCAAATGGAATAGACAACAGGTGGAAATTATTGGCAGTTAGCAAGACACACTCAATAAAGGAGTGGTTCTGCAGGTGGGGACCACAGACCACTTCTCAGTACCTATGCTTTATGGCTGATGATTTGGTCCCTGCTGAATGTTGGTGGTGCTTTCACACTCGTGGTAGCATGAGACGGACTCTACAACCCACACAAGTGGCTCAGGTAGTGCAGCTCATCCATGACGGCACATCAATGCGAGCTGTGGCAAGAAGGTTTGCTGTGTCTGTCAGCGTAGTGTCCAGAGGCTGGAGGTGCTACCAGGAGACAGGCCAGTACACCAGGAGACGTGGAGGAGGCCGTAGGAGGGCAACAACCCAGCAGCAGGACCGCTACCTCCGCCTTTGTGCAAGGAGGAACAGGAGGAGCACTGCCAGAGCACTGCAAAATGACATCCAACAGGCCACAAGGACTGCCATTAGGTACCGAGATGAGATCCTCAGACCCCTTGTGAGACCATATGCTGGTGCGGTTGGCCTGGGTTCCTCCTAATGCAGGACAATGCTAGACCTCATGTGGCTGGAGTGTGTCAGCAGTTTCTGCAAGATGAAGGCACTGAAGCTATGGACTGGCCCGCCCATTCCCCAGACCTGAATTTAATTGAGCACATCTGGGACATCATGTCTCGCTCCATCCACCATCATGTCTCGCACCATAGACTGTCCAGGAGTTGGCGGATGCTTTAGTCCAGGTCTGGGAGGAGATCCCTCAGGAGACCATCCGCCACTCATCAGGAGCATGCCCAGGTGTTGTAGGGAGGTCATACAGGAACGTGGAGGCCACACACAATACTCAGCCTCATTTTGACTTGTTTTAAGGACATTACATCAAAGTTGGATCAGCCTGTAGTGTGTTTTTCCACTTTACTTTTGTGTGTGACTCCAAATCCAGGCCTCCATTGGTTAATAAATTTGATTTTCATTGATGATTTTTGTGTGATTTTGTTGTCAGCACGTTCGACTTTGTACAGAACAAAGTATTCAATGAGAATATTTGATTCATTCAGATCTAGGATGTGTTATTTGAGTGTTCCCTTTATTTTTTTGAGCAGTGTATTTGCTTAGTTAAATCCAGATGGTGACCCTTTTTTTGGCCAGGCAGTGTATAAAACCAACACTGAACCAATTTATATGCTACAGACGAAAGCTGTAATAATTGTAAATCGATTGGATTGTTATGAATCAAACACACATTTTATTAATTTTCATGCTTTAAAATTATGTGATCCATTTGGCCTTGACATTTTATTTAGTTATTTACTTCCTAACTGTATTCAAGAGTTGTTTGAAATTGCATACAGCCAGTATAAGCTTTGAGGGAAAAAAAACAAAAAAAACAACAAGAATAGTTAGGACAAAAATAAAAATATAGACATATATCAATCAAAGGGGTATATTTTTTAAATAGTGGTGATAAGGAATTGCTATTGTTTTGTTTTGTCTTTGTATTATGTAATCCTATAAGTGAAAGGATTGTATATTAGTTACAGCCCCAAATCAGAAAAAGTTGGGACAGTATGAAAATTAATTAAAAATATGCAATGTACCCAGTGGCATCTCGTGCACAGAATGCCTGGTGGGGCACAATAAACACTGGGCAGTATCTGAATCATCGGTTAAACTACACACAAACATACTTGCTCAATGAATCCAGTAATTAGCAGAAGTTGAGACCCGAATATGAGTGACATCACCAATAATGGCTAATGAATAATCAAACAGGTTGATAACTTTTCTGTACACCAATTCATGCAAGAACTCATTTTCAACTGATAGCACAGTAACTGCATTTAATGTTTTCGCAGTTTTCGCATTTATTTTAAGTTTCCTGTGTACAGCAGTCTTAAGTAGTTCGGTATCGCTGAACTAGAAGATAGTTAAAAGACCAATCAGACTCTAAACTCTACTATTCTCGCACAATCCAAGTTTTTCTGAGTCTTTGTTGAAGCTCGTGGTACTCGAACGCTGTAACTCTACCTTCACCGCTGGCCAGGGTGGAAATCTGAGTTATAAGTTTGCAAGACTAGATCTGGTAGACCCCGGACCACCAACGCAGGGAAGAAGCCGAACCGAAGCGAGGCCAGCGACACACACGTGACTCCAAGGGCCATATGCCGACGAAAGCTGAAGGTAGCCGATCATCACGAGGTCCACCGAACCGTGGCCTTCCATCGGAAGGGAGATTGCTGCCGTTTCTTCGTGCGATCTCGGACGACAGGCTGAAGCCCGGCTCCGTTCCATCTTCTTCGCGTGAGCCCGCAAAGAGGCAGGTAGTACCGCTTTGGTGTGTCTTATCTGGGTCCCGGATTGTTGAATCTTGCATTTAATCTAAAACCACGCTTCAACATAGACTTATTCACGCCTAAGTAATTTTTACCATACTATCCACATTCAACGTAATTAAGGTTACCAGTAACATTGCAACGTTAGTAACTATTGCGCGACCGATAAGTTACATAGAGTCATCTTGGTTTCTGATTTTATTACTGTAATCTGTACGCTTGCCATTATTCCCTGTTCTCCATACTGTGATATATACATGTTCATCGTCATTTTATGATTTTAACTCTGTGATACACTCGTTATTACATTAGATAATCTGTTGGTATTGCCTTGTTTGTAGTTAATAAACTTGTTTATAAACCTTTTGAATTTGCCGCCTGGTGTGAGAGTCCATTCATTCAAAGGTCGAGAAATATACTTTGAATTCACTATTCAGACCTAGACTGATCAAGTTGTTGTTCCCTCTTTAACTGGTCTCCAAATCTACCAGTGAATTATTCATGTTTATAATAATTATTTTAATAATAATCATTATTCTAAAGATTTGGTAGTGCCCCTTTTTCTTAATTAATTAATAAATTTATTTAATTTTAATTAATAAAGTTTAATTAAAATTAATCCAATTAAAGTGTAGTCTTAGTTTGCTACAGCAGCATCAATTTGAGCTGCAATATTAACCTTTCCAAGCAGAGAATAGTCTATTAGCATGTTCTGCATGAAAACCACTCCTTTTGTGTTTGGCTAGTTGTTCAGAAAAACTTTTCAGATCTTTGAATTCTGTTGTAGTCCAATTAGTGTACCCACCAAAGAGCAGGCAAGGGAAGCAAAATAGTGACTTTTTAGCTACACTACAGCCTCAAACAGTCAGACTCCAAACTCAACCATGGCCAAGACCAAAGAGCTGTCGAAAGACACCAGGAAGAAAATTATAGACCTGCACCAGGCTGGGAAGAGTGAATCTACAATAGGCAAGCAGGTTGGTGTGAATAAATCAACTGTGGGAGCAATTGTAAGACATACAAGACCACTGATAATCTCCCTCGATCTGGGGCTCCACGCAAGATCTCATCCTATGAGGTCAAAATGATCATGAAAATGGTGAGCCAAAATCCCATAACTACATGGAGGGACCTGATGAATGACCTGCAGAGATCTGGGACCAAAGTAACAAAGGCTACCATCAGTAACACACTATGCTGAGAGGGACTCAGATCCTGCAGTGCCATGCGTGTCCCCCTGCTTAAGCCAGTACATGTCCAGGCCCATCTCAAGTTTGCAAGAGAGCATTAGGATAATCAAGAAGAGGATTGCGAGAATATCATGTGGTCAGATGAAACCATAATAGAACTTTTTGGTAAAAACTCAACTCATCGTGTTTGAAGGAAGAAGAACACCATACCTACTGTACAGCATGGGGGTGGAAACATCATGCTTTGGGTTGTTTTTCTGAAAAGGGGACAGGACGGCTGATCCATGTTAAGGGAAGAACGAGGCCATGTATTGTGAGATTTTAAGCCAAAACCTCCTTCCATCAGTGAGAACATTGGAGATGGAATGTGGCTGGGTCTTCCAGCATGACAATGATTCCAAACACACTGTTCGGGCAACGAAGAAGTGGCTCCATTAAAAAGCGTTTCAAGGTCCTGGAATGGCCTAGCCATTCTCCAGACCTCAACCCCATAGAAAATTTGTAGAGGGAGTTGAAGTCCATGTTGCCCAGCGACAGCCCCAAAACATCACTGCTCTAGAGGAGATCTGCATGGAGGAATGGGCCAAAATACCAGCTACAGTGTGTGCAAAGCTGGTGAAGACTTACAGGAAATGTTTGACCTCTGCCATTGCCAGCAAAAGTTATGTTACAAAGTACTGAATCGAACTTATTGTCCAAATACTTATTTTCCACCATAATTTACAATTAAATTGTTAAAAAATCCTTTAATGTGATTTCCTGGATTTTTTTTCTCATTTTGTTTCTCATAGTTGAAGTGTACCTATGATGAAAATTACAGACCTCTCTCATCTTTCTAAGAAGGAGAACTTGCACAATCAGTGAATGACTAAATACTTTTTTGCCCCACTGTGTATGTGTTACGACACACACATGCACCTTGGGTAGGAATCAGTCGCAGGTTTAATAAGCAAGATCCAAAAGGCAGAGTAAGTACACAGTCCGGGGTCGGAAGCCAGTAAATCAGTAATCCAAACAGACAAAGCAGAAGGGTAATGCAAAGTCGAAGGTCGTAATACAAACAGGGGTCAAATACCAAATGAATCTAATATCTCATATGTAGAATGCTCAGAATTGCAGAAAGAACTGACGAGACCTCGCAGAGATTGTTGAATCTCTCGCACTTTTAAAGGTAACAAAGTTGGCCATACTACCGGAAGTGCCAGTTATAACTCGGGCGATGGCTCCCTCTGGTGCTGCGGCGCGGATTCACCTGCTGTCATGACATAACCGCCCTGTCCCCCGTCCCCCCCCCGACGGGCAGCTGTCGCCGACCGAAACCTCTTCTTCCTGCGACGCCCTCTGAGCCTAGGTGCTGAGCGATCTGGATGTTCCTGATGAAAGATGCTGATGAGAGAGGGGTCAAGAATGTCACAGGCTGGTACCCACGATCTTTCCTCAGGGCCGTATCCCTCCCACTCCACTAGGTATAACATACGGCCAGCTCGCCTCTTGGAGTCCAACAGACTTTTGACTGTGTAAGCAGGAGCGCCCTCCACGTCCAAAGGTCTGATGAGGAGGCAGAAACAACAGGCTTTAACAGAGACACATGACTTGTGGGTGCTATGCGATAACATGCTGGCAGTTGAAGACGATAAGGGTTGATCTGTCTCAGTATCTTGAATGGCCAATGAATTTGGGACGGGGTTTCTTACTGGGCAGATGCAATTTTAAGTCCGCAGTAGAAAGCCAATCCATCTGACCTGGCAGGAAGGCTGAAATCGGCCGACAGTGCCTTTTAGCCAGTAGTTGTTGGCGACGCACTGCCCGTTGCAGTCTAACATGCGCTTCCTCCCAGGTCTGTTTGCTGCGTCGTATCCAGTCGTCAACCGCAGGCACGTCAGACGGTGAGCCAGACCATGGGAACAGCGGCGGCTGGTAGCCTAGAACACACTGGAAAGGAGTTAAGCCCGTGGCAGCATTTCTCAAAGAGTTTTGAGCATATTCAACCCAGGGAAGATATCGCATCCAGTCATGTTGAGATCTGGCACAGTACGATCTCAAAAATCTCCCTATCTCCTGGTTTAAACGCTCTGTTTGACCATTGCTCTCTGGGTGGTAGCCGGATGTTAAACTGGCGCTTACCTCCAGCACTCCAGAACTCTCTCCAGACTCGAGAAGTAAATTGGGGACCTCTATCCGACACAATGTCCTCCGGAATGCCATAATATCTGAACACATGGTTACACAAACACTCCGCCATCTCCCAGGCTGTAGGCAACTTAGCTAAAGGTATGAGACAGCATGCCTTGGAGAATCGATCAACAATGACCAATACGGCGGTCATACCTTGTGAAGGAGGGAGGTCGGTGATAAAGTCGATTCCCAGATGATATCAAGGGCGCCTGGGGACTGGTAGCGAATCGCACAGCCCTGCAGGTAGCTGACGAGATGCCTTAGATTGAGAGCACACTGTGCAAGAGTTTACCACTGCAAGTACATCCTTACGGAGACCTCTCCACCAATAACAATTCTCCAGCAGTTCCTGGGTTCTTCTCACTCCTGGGTGACCTGAACCGGGGTTGCAATGAATACTGATGATTAAATTCTTGAGCATACTGAAAGGTACAAACTCACGATCCGACGGGCAGTCCACCGGCGGGGTCTCCCTGGACTGTGCTTGCTGGATCTGATCTGAGATCTCCCTGTGGATGGGTCCAACTACACAGTCTGGCGGCAAGATGGTGGAGGGGTTCTCCTCCAACTTCTCCGACTCCCACAGTCGCGATAGGGCGTCTGCCTTTCTGTTCTTTGACCCTGGGCGATAAGACACAGTGAAATCAAAGCGAGAAAAGAACATAGCCCACCTGGCTTGTCTGGGGTTGAGTCTTCTGGCTGCTCGCAGATACTTCAAGTTCTTATGATCCGTTAGTACCAGGAATGGAAACTTGGCCCCCTCTAACCAGTGTCGCCACTCCTCGAAAGCCAATTTCATGGCCAGTAGCTCTCTATCCCCGACATCATAGTTACTTTCCGCAGTGCTGAGTTTGTGGGAAAAGAAAGCGCACGGGTGCAACTTAGATGGGGAACCCACCCTCTGTGAGAGAACTGCTCCTACGCCAGTGGAAGAGGCGTCAACTTCAAGGATGAACGGGAGATCTGTACTGGGATGAACTAGGATGGGGACCAAGGCGAACTTGTTCTTCAAAGTCTGAAAGGCTGTTTCGGCGGTGGGTGTCCATACCAACTTTCTACTTCCACCCTAAAACAGAGAAGTGAGAGGCGCAGCCACAGTGCTAAAACCTCGAATGAAGCATTGGTAGAAGTTGGCAAAGCCAAGGTACTTCTGTAGCTCCTTGATAGTGGAGGGTTAAATTTCGTACTGATTATAAAATTTTATTGCTAACCTATAAAGCGCTACATGGCCTGGCACTGCAGTATTTAAGTGAAATAATTCAGCACTATAACCCATCACGCTTACTTCGTTCACAAGGTGCAGGGTTACTTGTAGTCCCTAGGATTAAAAAAGTCACTGCAGGGGGAAGAGCGTTCTCATACATAGCCCCTCACCTTTGGAATAGCCTCCCTGTCACTGTTCGTGATTCAAACTCGCTCTTGATCTTCAAGTCAAGATTAAAAACACACTTATTTACTCAAGCCTTTGGGGAGCCTTAAAACAATATTTGACATTTTACAATGAATGTTTACTTAATATCATGTTTTTAACACATTTTTGTGTTTCTCTATTTCCAAGATGGCGCGGACACAAAACCCTGGTCTGGGTTTTGTGTCCTGAGGATGTAGCTCACGGTTTCATCGCTGCAAGGACAACACCGCCTCTCCTCACTGCCCCCAGCGACTTGAGGATGAAGTCCTTAGATTCAGTGATGCAGCTGACAACACTCCCTTTTCTACTCATCTGCTGAACGTACTGTAATCCTCTGGTAACTCTTTCTGTTCCAGTCCTCATACCGTTACTCAGTACCCATCAGAGGGTAATAACCTCCGGGACACACAAAACTACAGTAACTCTTCCACTTGGACTACCTGTTCATTCAAACTCATTCAATCATAACTATATATGCTATAGATCTTATTCTCTATTTTTTATTAGTTCAAATTATCTTAGTCTATATAATTATTCTATTCTAAATTTAAATAGGGTATTATCTTTACATATACTCTTCAATTATTGTATTTAACATCTAGGCTGCCCAAGGAAGATGGGTCCCTATTTGAGTCTTTTGTCCTCCCAAGGTTTCTTCCTATAAGGGATTTTTTTCCTTGCCACTGTCGCCGCAGGCTTGCTCAACTAGGACTTTGATGTAATATATTTGCAAAGCTGCTTTGAGACGATGTTGTGTTGTAAAAAGCGCTATATAAATAAATTTGACTTGACTTGACTTGACTTGACTTGACTTGACTTGGAGGGTCTAGGCCAGTCGAGCACAGCCTGCACCTTACTTTGGTCCATGCGAACCCCCCACCTGGTAATTTCGTACCGCAGAAACTTGACTGATGGTACATGAAAAGTGCACTTTTCCAACTATTCCAAAGTCGATTCTCTACCAGACGCTGGAGGTGCTTTCGTACATGCTGCACATGTTGCTTATAAGTGGGTGAATAGATTAAGATATCGTCAATGTATACCACCACCCAACGATCTATCATGTCCCTCAGCACTTCATTTATGAAGGCCTGGAAGACCGAAGGGGAATTAGCCAATCCGTAGGGCATGACTTGATACTCATAATGTCCACGAGTGGTCACGAAGGCGGTCTTCCATTCATCCCCCTTGCGAATACGAATAAGATTGTAGGTACTCCTTAAATCGAGCTTTGTGAAGATGCTGGACCCCTTCAACTGTTTCAAGGCTGCCGGGACCAGAGGGAGGGGATACTTGTACTTGACGGCGATGGCATTTAATCCTCGATAATCAATAAAAAAGAAGCTGGTGGCGGCAGGCGAAGTGAAGGGTCGAATGTACCCCTGTTTAAGGGCCTCCTCCACATACTTCTCCAAAGCCTCTGATTCCAGTCTCGAAAGGGGATATATCCTACTACGCGAAGGCTTGCTGCCAGGCAGCAGGTCGATGGCACAATCCCCTGGCCGATGGGAGGCAGTTCACTAGCTCTGAGTTCCGAGAACACCTGCACCTATTCCCTATAGCATGAAGGAACCTCCAACCTGCCCTTCCTGCCGGGACTCTTGATCTGTGTAGCCCTAATCGGGAGTGTAAAAGAAGAGGTAAAACACTGGTCTCCCCATTGGGTTATCTCACCCCGCTTCCACGAGATGGTTGGCTGGTGCTTGACCAACCAAGGATATCCAAGAATGATGTCATGACGCGTTGCGGGGATGACGTACAAAGATATCCACTCTTCGTGCAGCAATCCAGTGCAGAGAGACAATCCCTGCGTGTGTTGTCGTACCGTCACCTCTCCCAGTAGACGACCGTCCACAGCTCGAAGGGTGAGAGGATGGTCTGTGACCTTTATGGGGATGCGATGTTTACTAACCACCTCCCGGTTGATAAAATTCCCAGTCGCTCCTGAGTCTATTAGGGCTGTCAAAAGAGTAGAACCTGAATCCCAGCTTAACTGCACTTGCACGTGCACACACTTAGGTATTAATGTCAGGCGTGATGGGTACACTCACCTCTTCAGAGCCGATGCCCCCTGGCCGTAGAGGACAGACCGCACACTGATGCCCCGCTTCCCCGCAATACAAACAGAGGCGTTTCTGCAGGCGCCGACATCTCTCCTGAGGGGTGAGGTGTGTTCTCCCGAGTTCCATGGGCTCTGGGCCCTGCTCCCTGGCCTCAGGGAGGAGTTCCTCAAAATGGGGTGAACGAAAAGGCTTGCTCTCCCATAACAAATTGTCCAGAATAATGGAGTGGTGTATAAATGTGTCCAGACTCAAAGTGGCACCTCAAACGGCCATTTCAGCATGCAGTTCAGGTCAAAGCCCCTTTTTAAACATTGTTAGTAGAGCAGGTTTGTTCCATACGCTCCCAGCAGCCACCGTTCTGAACTCCTAGGCATACTCGGCCGCCCTTCGTTTCCCCTGTCGAAGAGAACAAAGAATTGCGCCCACGGCGCGTCCCGCTTCGGGGTGGTCAAACACCTCCCGAAACAAAGAATGAAACATTTCCTCTGACATCAGCGCGTCGCTACCTTGTGTCCATATAACCATAGTCCATTGTTTTGCCTTACCCGTAAGTAAGGAGATGACAAAGTGAATTTTATCGGAATCGGCACGTAATTGTTCCGGGTGGTGTTCGATATAAATGCTGCACTGCATAATAAACTCCTTACAGGTATGTAAAGAACCATCGTACCTTTCAGGCATGGCCATGTGAACCGGCGTCGGGGCCGCTTGAGGTATTGTTCCGGCCGCAGTCGCTCCTCCGAGCGAGCTAGCCCCAGAGCTGGTGGGTTTGGTGCATTCCGGCAGGGGGGGTGCCAAGCGTAGGAGGAGTTCTTGTACCAGACGGGCTTTCTATATATATATATATATATATATATATATATATATTTATATATATATGTGTGTGTGTGTGTGTGTGTGTGTGTGTGTGTGTGTGTGTATATATTATCCCCTCAGAGAGAATCCTTTCTAAAACAGGTCGGATTATAACAGAAAGGACAAGCAGGATCAACCCCTCAAAGATTTTTATTTTTCTTTTCTGTTTTTTCTTTTATGCCAATCTTCCTTAAAAACTGTAAGCTGGATGTTGCTTTTTCTTTTTTTGCACATTTTTATTTAGATTTTGTTGAGTGATGTTTGGTTGATGATGTCTTGTTTCCCTGTATATAGTTGCAAATTTACAAATAATACACATAGTCAGAGACCTGAGACCAGATTGGACCTGTAATTGAGATGGGTCTTCGTTTTTGTATTTTATTTTACTGTGTTCCCTTGAGTATACAAATAAAAAAAACATATTAATAATAACAAACATTGGATATTATGTGTTTTTACATAAATAAATTAAGCTACAAAAATTCTAAAGAGCGACTTGGGAGCCGAAAGTGAGACGAGCCAAAAGAGCCGGCTCTCTGAAAAGAGCCGAAATTCCCATCATTTTTGGCAAGGTTACATTCACTTTGTGAGTTACATTCACAAATGCCAAGCCTTATGTTAACCATGGCCAGAAGCGGCATCGACTTCTCTGGGCTCTGAGGCATCTGGAATGAACCATCACACAGTAGAAATGTGTATGGTGGTCAGACCAATTACTATTCCAGATCTTTTTTGAAAACAGTGGACACCATGTGCCCCGAACCAAAGATGAAAAGGACCATCTAAACTTTTATCAGCAACAAGTCCAAAAGCCAGGCTCTGTCATAGTATGGGTTTGGGTCAGTGCCATTGACAAAGGTCATTTACACATCTGTGATGTGGAACTCACACAATCAGTGGCTGACTAAATACTTTTTTGCCACACTGTATATTATTAAATCAGGTGATGCTGACCAAAACATGAAATATCTTGGGTTCATACTGTCTGCAATAATAAGATAGTCAAAGTTAATGTAAGACACACATCAGTTGTTATTTGCATTTCCATACTGTCCCAACTTTTTCTGATTTGGGGTTCTGATTGTATTCTGTAATATGTGTCGTGTTTAAAATAATAACTACTATGACAGCTCAAACTGTTGTTGGAATTTCAGCTCACTTCCTTGTATAAACTGCATCAAAGGTGCTAGCAGATAGTGCAGAAGTGTACAGAAGAATAATGAAATAAGAACTGAAGTCCACACTAGAATCTCCAGATCACCTGCTGTGTTTCCTCCATTGTAATGTTTACTTTTTAAAGCATTCCAAATGGTTGTTTTGCTATGCTGAATGTCTCCCATCCAGGTACTGACTGGACCCGACCCTCCTTAGCTTCAGAGATTTAAAGAGACGGGACATTCTCAGGGTGGTATGGCTGTAAGCAAATGTCTTTGCTGTGGTTGAAATGTAATACTGTTTTTGTTCAGCATCCTAATGGTTTAAGCCTATAAGGAATTGTGTGCTTCCTTGGTCTTTATAAGGGCAATGACCTAATTATTCACACTGTTCCCTATGGTTAATTAGGTGCACTCCCTCATACTGAATATCATTTGAACGTTCTGATCTAAAGTATGTCCAAAGGCCTCTAACAGTTTTAAACTAATCAAAGTTTCAGAAGAGTGCACAAAACACAAACTGTAAAGGAAACATCAGACAAAATCCAATTGTATAATTATAAACATAATGTGCGTGCAAGATGGAAACGAAAAGATTCAACCTGAAATTGTTTAACTCTTTGTAACTAATAACACAGTTAAAACTACTTCTTCACAAGAAGAAAATCTTATTATCTTATTATTACTCTTAGTCAAAGTACCTGTGCTTTTATTTGAGTAACATTTTTGTTACTTTGACAACCTCTGAAATTGAGAAATTGAAATTGAAGAATAGGGATACATTACAGAGTTGTAAAACTATGAGGATAATGGTCAAAATTTAATTTAAACTTTGATTATAATAAGATTCCCCAATACCCCATGTAAAATTTACTCTATCTCAATTGCACTTGTTAAAAAACTACAGCCTGCCAGAAGTAAAACACATTCATTACAGCAGATTAATGGCCATTTGAACTAGCACTGCAAAACAAAATGTGCAAACGGGGAACAAAATAAATGGCGATGTATTTAATGTACAAAACAATCTGCATATTTACAGTCATAACAATGTTTCAAATTCTTATTACAAAACTGATGGAGTTTTAATGGGGCAATCATCATATGGACTACGAAGCTGGAGTGACAAGAGCAGGAAACTGAGAGTTATGAAATGAGTTTAGATTGCGGTTGCGCTGCAGAAATGTATAATTAAACCTGCAATATTGACCAATTATTTAGAAAAGATGGTCATAAACTGGCAAAGGGAGCCAGGTTTATAAAAATAAAGAAGTACTCAAAACCTAGATGACCATCTCCTGTCTTGAAGGATTAAATGGTCATAGGTAATGCCATTGCTCTTCATATTGCTATTGCTTCATCTACATCTGGAATTTATTGCCCAAAGGGGCAATAGCAGTAAATAAAACTGCATGTGTCCCCATAATTGTATGTGTATGTGTGTGTGTGTGTGTGTGTGTGTGTGTGTGTGCGTGTGCGTGTGTGTGTGTGTGTGTGTGTGTGTGTGTACACCCTTTCCTGTTCTCTTTTTCAAGCCGAGCCAGTGTGCTTTCCAGCTCCTCCTTGTTGTGGCAGTCGAAATGTGACAGGAAGTGTGGCCCATGTGGGTAGTCTTGCTCCACAGCAGGACTGGAATGATGCAGTAGGTACTGATCTTCTTCCCTGAGTCCCCATACACATGAGAGAACACACACTGAGCTCCCACAGCCAAAGCCATAGTGCATACACACACACACACACACAGACACTCACACACACACACGCACACGCACACGCACACACACTCTGAGAGAGACTGTGAGTGACACTTCCTTTTAAGATACCAAAAGCATGCTATGCTATGATGTTTAACTCATAAACATTTCTCAGTTCTGAAAGGCTTGCAAGCTGATGCACTATTTTTATTTCAGATTTTAGTTCCATGACAATCTTTGTTTGTGTTGCTGTAGAAGGTATTCAGTTATACTTTCCTTTTTCTGGTGGTTTCTTGTAAGGCAATCTATGTTAGCTTTTTTCTTGTCTTTTTATTCACCTTTATGCAAATGTTGTGTCTAGTTATTGTTCAATTAGAATGTTTGCAGTAGCTTATTTACCACTGTTTACTTATTTATGCGTTGTTTACCATTCATCAGCATTCTCCAAACTTTCGTTTTTTTGCTAGCGCATATCAAAATGTGTGTCCAATGAATGTTTTTTTAAAGACAAAACAGTTCCAGAAGAAAAATTCAGAGCACTGTTATGCCCCCCTTTGCATGGCATCTGCAAAATTTAATTGAAGTTTAAGGTTCCAGAGCTTCCCAGCCCAGAGTGACCTCAGGAGACAGTGGCTAATAAATATCTATAGGGACCACTTTATCATTTCTATGCATATGAAGGTATGTAGCAGACATTTCATACCAGATCACGTGGTTGAAACGAAAACACAAGAAGGTTGGATAAGAATGGCAACATTTGCAGTGCCTACTACAGCACTCAGACACGGCGGCGCAGGAAAAGACTGGCTGAACTTGCCTTCCTGGAAGATCCATCAACAGATCTTACAATGGATAATGATTACTGTGCTGTCCCTGAGCCATCATCTCTGGATATGTCTTGCGTGGAAAATGAAGATCTGTCCCATACAGAACTATCCATCCAGCAGAGTTTTGGACTAATAAATCGTTTTGCCGGCTGTGATGACGATATTCAGTTTTACACCAGGTAACTTGTACAGTACTACCCCGAAAATTCATGCTTCTGAATCTGCTGCTTCACAAATTCACGTATCTTTTCCTTGGAACCTAGCACTTAAAATTCGTGTGTCCAACAGATGTAATCCGTAGGTTTTTTGCAGTCGGTAAGTTGTATATATCATTTTTAGCATTCATTTTGTGAAAAATAATAATAAACAGAGACGATTTAATGAAAATAATATTTTGCTTACTGTATCCAATAATACTGCATGTATTGTTATATTACTATCGTATTATGAAATAGAGTTCATGCGAAGTTTGATTTGTTTACGTTTCCAACATCAGCTGATCGAGACTATTAATTGTACATCATTTCTAATACAGGAACACTAATGTTCTACTTACTGTATCTAATTATACTGCATATATTATCATATTTGTAATGTTAATATAAAATACAAACATAACTACCATTTGCATTAGTAGGCTACCGTATTTTTTGGGCTATAAAGCGCACCGGGTTATAAGGCGCAATATCAATGATCGACTGCTAACGGGTCTACTTTCATACATGAAGCGCACCGGGTTATAAGGCGCATTACATGAAACAAAACTCTTAAGTTCCCTCGGAAACTCAGTTTGGTCTTCTTTACCTGGCGCAGGGCATCTTCTTGCTTCCTCCACTTCCGTACCATTGATTTATTAATGTTGAATTCTCTCGCAGTTGTTCAATTTCCATGTTGTACTGCATGACTGATAGCGTTGAGTTCGAAATCCGCTTCGAAAATGTATGAATGAATGAATGCACATACCCTAATTTTGAAGCACAGATCGTATTACTCTGCGATGCTCCTCACTACACCGGCCGTAAGCTTTATAACTTACCAAGGCCGTGTTAAAACATTTTGAAAGATTTATGAGCGCCGCGTACCATCTACAATTGGTTCTAGGTCAGAAACTACAACCAAAATTAATTCATACATTAGGTGCACCGCATTTTAAGTCGCACTGTTGATTTTTGAGAAACTTAAAGGATTTTAAGTGCGCCTTATGATCCGAAAAATACGGTATTAACGTTTATAGGGACTACCGCTGACGCTACTGTATCCAAGTAAATTTTTAAATGAACGTGAAGTATTATGGGGACATATTTAGGGTTTAACATATTTTTTAGGGTTTAACATAGGTATTTAGAGCCTTTGTTAGTTGTCTTTCCAAAATTCGTGGAGGGTCTAGGAATGTAACCCCCGCGAATTTTGGGGTATTACTGTAGTAAACAAGGCGACAGATGCAATGCACCGACAATTTGAGAACCAATTTGCTGTTAATGTAATACATTTGCCAACAGATTCTCAAGCTATGACCACTTAATGGCATTTTGGTGGCTTATTGCAAGTGTAGCAGGAAAACCGGAAACACTAGAGGAGCACTAAGGAAAATGCGAAAGTAATTGTGCAAAGAGCCCATTGTCGACCGGTGTTGCAAGTGTTCCAAGACATTCCCAGGCTGTGTGTGGCTGAGCATTATCCTGCTGAAAAATGGCAGTTAGAAGCCCTGCAGGCAACATGTGGCTGCAGGATATCCTGCACATATCGCTGAGTTGTTATTGTCCCTTGTGTTACTACTAGATGTTGTGTTCAACATTCTCCCATATCATCACACCAGCAGTTGGGGCAGTGTGTCGCTCCACAGCAAAGGCAGGATTGAAGCACTCACCACAAGGCCTCCATACTCAACTCTGACCGTCGTTGAATTCCAGACAGAACTTGCATTTGTCAAGAAAGACAATATGGTTCCAGTCCGTTGTATTCCAGGTTTCTCGTTCACGACACCACTGCAACCGAACATGATGGCAGCTGACTATCAATGGCAGGACATGTAATGGGTGCCATGACAACAAATTTTCTTCTGCTAAGAAACTGAAAATGGTTCAGACAGAGACAGAGGTGTGTAGTAAAGGTGCCATCTGTGTCTGGATGGTAGACAACAAAACTGTGAGAGGTACTCATGCTGTACATGGATCAAACCATCTCTATTGGTGTTCTGCCTGGGCCATTTGGAGCCTGTCTGCTGTGGTGTGTGCCACCACTGCTCCCAACAGCTCCCTAACAGTTAGGTCAAAACAGCCTCAATGGTGGGCAATTTGTTGAAACAACCATCTTGCAGGGTGGTACAGTAGTTTAGTGGGTAGCACTGTCGATCCACGGCAAGAAAGTTCAATCCCAGGTGGAGAGTTCTGGGCCCTTTCTGTGTGGAGTCCATGTGGGTTTATTCTAGGTGCTTCGGTTTCCTTCCACAGGCCAAAGACATGCTTTAGGTTAACTGATTATGCTAAAGTGGCCCTTGTGTGTGAGTTTATGTTTGAAAGTGTCAGTGTGGCCTACAATGGATTTGCGCCCCGTCTAGGGTTGTTCGTGCTTCGTGCCCTATGCTGCCGGCTATGGACCGACTTTCCCACGACCGTGTTCAGGATCAAACAGATAAGATAGTGAATGAATGAATGAATAAATGAATGAATGACCATCCTGCTTCTCTCAGTCCCATGATGTGCTCCCTCACAAAATCTTTCAAATGGGCAAAATGTCTTCGAGTTTGTCACAGAGGCATGTCTAGCAGTCAACAATCTCTTACCAAGAGGTATACGATCTAAAAGCAGCTCCACAAGCTCCACTGTTCAGCATGTCTACGCCGAGGGCTCAGCTCACCAGCTTTCTGAAAGTGCCTTGGCTTGCCCGCCATTTGCTGGATCCTCTGCTTGCCGGTTGTCGGAGGGGTTCCAGTTATTGCTAGGGCTAAGCCTAATCTCTTGTTCGCTGTACCAGAATCCAGTCTAAGGTCGCCCATCCCAGAGTCTGTTCAGGTGCCACCCATCCCAGTTCAGGGTCACCCTCCCAGAGTCCGTTCAGGGGTCACCCATCCCAGAACCCATCCAGGGCTCATCCGTTTGAGAAACCTTCCAGAGGTCGTCTATGTCCGAGACCATCCAGAGGTCATCCAAGCTCGAGACCTTCCAGAGATCGTCTATGGCTGAGACCATCCAGGGGTTGTCTATACCAGAGACCTTCCAGAGGTTGTCCAAGCTCAAGACCGTCCAGAGGTTGTCCAAGCTCGAGACCTTCCAGAGGTCATCTATGCCCGAGACCTTCCAGAGGTCGTCTGTGCTCGAGACCGTCCAGACGTCATCTATGCTCGAGACCTTCCAGAGGTCATCTATGCATGAGACCGTCCGGAGGTTGTCTATGTCTGAGTCCATTCAGAGGTCATCCAAACTTGAGACTGTCCAGAGGTCGCCTATGCTCAAGACCGTGCAGAGGTCGTCCAAGCTTGAGACTGTCCAGAGGTCATCAGTCCTCGAGATCGTCCAAAAGTAGTCAGTCCCCGACACTGTCCAGAGGTTGTCAGTTCCTGAGACCATTCAGAGGTCATCGCTCCTCGAGACCATCCAGAGGTCCTCAGTGCCCAAGACCGTTCAGAGGTTGTCAGTCCCTGAGACCGTCCAGAGGTCATCGCTCCAAAAGACCATCCAGAGGTCATCTATCTCCAAGACCGTCCAGAAGTCATCAATCCTCAAGACCATCGAGAGGTCATCAGTCCTTGAGACCGTCCAGAGGTCATCCTTTCCAGTGCCTGCGCTGAAGTCATCCTTCCCAGTGCCTGTGCCGAGGTCGTCCTTCCCAGTACCTGTGCTGAGATCGTCCTTTACAGTGCCCGTGCCGAGGTCATCCATTCCTGTGCTGAGGGCGTCCGTTCCAATGCCTGTTCCGAGGTTGTCCAATCCAGTCCCTGTGCTGAGGTCGTCCATTCCAGTGGCTGTACCGAAGCCATCCATGCCAGTGCCTGTTCCAAGGTCCTCCGTACCTGTGACTGTCACATCTACACGCCCACCTTCTACCAATTTCTCTATGTCCCACCTTCTATCACTTGCACCTGTCACTCATTTTCTAGTATTTTCCTTTTCTCTATTTATACTCTCTTGTTTCTCACTTTCTTTGCTGAGTCTCGTGGTTGCTACCTCATTTCTAGCCCTACTCAATCATATCTCGTTCCTAACCGTCCTTATCATGTCTATGATCTCGTTTCTGAGCCTACCTCATCATACCCCGTATCTTGCTTCAAGTCAACCTATTCGATCGTGTCCTATATCTTTATCCTAGCCATGGTTTATCGCCTTCCTAGCTTTTCTCGCTCCGTCCAACCTCGTTTCGCTCGTGTGTCTGCTCAACTCGCCTTTCTGCCGTTCTTGTCTCCTAGTGTTTAGTTATTTTTCCTTTTGATCACAATAAACACTGCCTTCATTCTGATTCACTCCCTGTGTGTGTCCTATTCCTCCGCCGTTGTGACACTCAGGATATGCAAATAATTATACTTCCTGATACTTCCAACATAAGTTGAATTTAACGTCAAGTCAAGTCAAGGAGTTTAATAGATACTGTATGTATCTTAGCGTAGCCTACCTTATACATGCTTAAAACACTTACATTACAACTACATTAATTACTACTAAATAATGTACTGAAATTTACAAACAAAAACAATTTGTGTTCATCACAGCTTTTTCTCTCTACATTTCCCAGCACTCATTATTACTGCCACATGGCTCCCTCCATCATGCACAAATGAGTTCCTCATTTAGCATGGGAAAGTGCAGCAGTGTATCATACTGTGTATTGGAGTATTATTAAGAATACAGTTCTGCTGAATGTATATTTATGTGCATTATCGGATTTTCAGTAAGAAAACGAGGAATACCTGAAGTGGAATAGCCACCCACTGTATATTACACTTACATCAATGAAACCTTGCAGGGTATTGAATGAACAGGAATCAGATAGGGACAATCTCATAGGAAATAATTAATAATGATCTTCCATTATCTGAACATTTGTTATCAGAACCATTTTGCTGAATGAGGTGCTTTCAGACAGTGATGATTGACTGTATATGTATATGGGCAATTTCTTATGACTGCCAGTCTGCTAATACTGTTATAGAGGGTAAGTATGGTAACTGACCTCTTTAGAAATATGCTTTTGTGAGGGACCAATGTTTTTTCACTTATGTATGCATGCACTGTAGCTACGTCAACCTTTCAACAAAACTGTAGCTCCAATCATGTTTTGTGCCTTATCCACATCCTCTTAGACAGCCTGTAGTTATTCTCACTGCTACACTCCTTAATAACAAAAGCTTTTATTGGTAGGAGGAAATCCAAGCATATTATCATGGGTCATATTCATTATTTTTCAGATTTTGTGTACATACAAGTATACACACACGTAAATAATAAACACACACATACTCTGTCTCACACACACCCATCTATAGATTGCTCTCATTCACACAAATGTCTAGCACACATGTAACCTAATCAATAATGAAAGATTTTAGTGTGGGGACAGCAGGTAGCATACTTACAGACTTTCATCAGGAGAGAGACTGTCAGTGAAGAAGGAGCAGCTCTGGCTTTCCATTTCTGCCAGCCTGACAGTCAGTGTAAGGGAGAAAGACAGAAAAATACAATGGGGTCAATACATTATTGAAACAATAACAGCATGTAGTTTTATATAGATTTCAGTTACAAAAAATGTAAGCACACATGTTATTTTAACCTCATTATCCTCCTCGGAGCTGATTTTTTTTATGTATAAAAACTGAGCACCATCTTTGAACAGGAGGTATTTTTGTTTTTGTGAAATGCTCAAGCTTGTCTACAAATGAGGACTGAGTTAAGCAGAATGAAGTGTGAGGTGTAGCAAACCTAAAACTTCATGTCCTCATGTGGGAACGCGAGGTCTCAGGAGGTTAAATACAGAAAACAACACATCATCATACAAATGTGTGCAATGACTAAAATGCAAGGGTCAGCATGTAGGCACTAGTCTTATTTTCAAAACTAACATCTTATTGTTAACAGTGTTTTAACAACATTGTACAAATAAACAAACACTACCAAAATAAAAAGGACTAACCAATTACCACTCCAGTTTTGACAATGCCTTCATGTTAAAATACAATCCTATGGAAGAATAAGTCATTTTAGTTTCTCCTAGAGAACAGTGAGATCAAATGGAAAGAAAATATGTCTATTATTTTAGTCAAGTTTCTCATTTGTTCCCCAAGCAAAAAGCTTCCCCAAGCTTCTTTTGAGTGTCCAAAAGAAGCTAAATCTATAAGAATAAGTGGACCTGGCAGCCATGTTTTTTTTTGCTAGCTGATCTACACACATGCACAGACTGCCATCCGATTGAAATCAGGCAACTCGTATACATATTATGAGTACTCTGATTACTGTTCTAAAGTCTAGCTCTTTTTATTGGATTACTTAATCTGATTTATTAATCAGAGTATGCTATATACATGACCACTTGAATAATCAGATAACTGCAGAAATCTGGCTATGATCGGATTATTAAGTGCATGCAGAATGTCAAAGAACTGTTTCCAACATCTTGTGGAATCTATGCCTTGATTGTTTGTTTATTTGCTTTTATTTAACATTATTTAACATTTGCCATCAGAGGCCATTTCAGCGACACACACAAGGTTACAACAAGACTAGTCATTTTATATATATATATATATATATATATATATATATATATATATATATATATACACATACACATACACATACACACACTCTAGTCAATGCCAATTTAGCATAATCAAGTACACACAACACACATGTCTTCGGACCGTGGGAGGAAACTGGAGTACTTGGAGTAAACCCACACGGACACAGGGAGGACATGCAGACTTCACAAGGAAAGGACTTCACAATCTCCATCCTGGGATTGAACTCAGAACCTTCTTGCTGTGAGACAGTGGTGCTACCCACCGATCCACCCATATGCCATGAAGAAAGCAGTCTTGAGAGCAAACGGAGGCCCTGCCCTGTATTAGCACAGTATTCCCAATAAAGTGCTTTGGTGAGAATATAAATTAACATCAAAACCTGTAGAACAGGGGTTCCTCAATGTTTGCATACGATTTTATGGTTATGGACTGCTGTATGTATACTATAACTTTTTTTTATTTTTTTTTTAAACCTGAACTTGAAATCTAAACCACTCTTGTTAGAATGAATGGTAATTCAAAAGGTATTTAGAAATTCAGTCTGACAAATTCTGATTCTGTGCCAAGCAAATGAAAAAAATGTCATAGTCTAGAAGAGTGATGTAGATGGTGGGTTTTTTATCTTATTTACATCTTATAAACACTGGTTATTTTAGGTTTTACATACAGTGGGGCAATGAAGTATTTGGTCAGCCACTGATTGTGTAAGTTCTCCTACTTAGAGAGATGAGAGAGGTCATAGGAACACTTCAACTATGAGAGACAAAATGAGAAAAAAAATCCAGGAAATCACATTGTAGGATATTTAAAGAACTTAATTGTAAATCGTGGTGGAAAATAAGTATTTGGTCACCCACATACAAGCAAGATTTCTGGCTCTCACAGACCTGTAACTTCTTCTTTAAGAAGCTTTTCTGTCCTCCACTCATTACTTATATTAATGGCACCTGTTTGACCTCGTTATCTGTATAAAAGACACCTGTCCACAGCCTCAAACAGTCAGACTCCAAACTCAACCATGGCCAAGACCAAAGAGCTATCGAAGGACACCACGAAGAAAATTGTAGACCTGCACCAGGTTGGGAGAAGTGAATCTACAATAGGCAAGCAGGTTGGTGTAAATAAATCAACTGTGGGAACAATTGTAAGGAAATGGAAGACATACAAGACCATTGATAATCTCCCTCGATCTGTTGCCCCACACAAGATCTCAGCCCATGGGGTCAAAATGATCCTGAGAACGACAAGAAAAAATCGCAGAACTACACGGAGGGACCTGATGAATGACCTGCAGAGAGCTGGGACCAAAGTAACAAAGGCTACCGTCAGTAACACACTATGCCAAGAGGGACTCAGATCCTGCAGTGCCAGGCGTGTCCCCCTGCTTAAGCCATGTCCAAGTAATTGTCCAAGTGTCTGAAGTTCGCCAGAAAGCATATGGTTGATCCATGATCCATTGGGAGAATATCATGTGGTCAGATGAAACCAAAATAGAACTTTTTGGTAAAAACTCAACTTGTCTTGTTTGGGGGAAAAAGAATGCTGAGTTGCATCCCAAAAACACCATACTTACTGTGAAGCATGGGGGTGGAAACATCATGCTTTGGGGCTGTTTTTCTGCTAAGTGGACAGGACGACTGATCTGTGTTAAGGGAAGAATGAACGAGGCCATGTATCGTGAGATTTTAAGCCAAAACCTCCTTCCATCAGTGAAAGCATTGAAGATGGAACAAGACTGGGTCTTCCAGCATGACATTGATCCCAAACACACTGCTCAGATAATGAAGGAGTGGCTCTGTAAAAAGCATTTCAAGGTCCTGGAGTGGCCTAGCTAGTTTCCAGACCTAAACCCCATAGAACATTTGTGGAGGGAGTTGAAAGTCCGTGTTGCCCAGCGACAGCCCCAAAACATCACTGCTCTAGAGGAGATCTGCATGGAGGAATGAGCCAAAATACCAGCTACAGTGTGTGCAAACCTGGTGAAGACTTACAGGAAACTTGTGATCTCTGTCATTGCCAACAAAGGTTATGTTACAAAGTATTGACTTGAACTTTTGTTACTGAACAAATACTTAATTTCCACCATAATTTACAATTAACTTCTTTAAAAATCCTACAATGTGATTTCCTGGATTTTTTTCTCATTTTGTTTCTCATAGTTGATGTGTACCTATGATGAAAATTACAGACCTCTCTCATCTTTCTAAGTAGGAGAACTTGCACAATCATTGGCTGACTAAATACTTTTTGCCCCACTGTATAGCACAATGATCATTCAGGGCATAAATTGAAGTAAACACTTGGGCCAACATATTTTTTCACCTCCAGGCTTCTATTTTCATTATTTAGGATGGTTCCATTTGGGAAGATTAAATACAGAAAAACAATGTCGAAAAACAAAAAAGTATTTTATTTTTTGGGTGCATAATGTGTGTGTTGATGCTGGTGATTGAAAATTATCCATATACATTTTATGTTTCACCAGGGACTTGTAAAGCTAAATCCAAAATTTGGAACAGATACAACAAAGTATTCAAGAGTTACATAGCTTTTTTAGTATTGATCACCATTCCTCTCAAAATAATCCATAACCTAAATAAAAATACAAATAAAAAGAAGCCTGTCATTATAATTCAAGTGGTTGAAAGTTTTGTATGTCTTCTGTGATAGAATAATCAAATATTAGTGACAATTCAGAGTTATTTTGCTATTTATCTGAATAAATCATGTTGACAGCAGGGCTCTCTATACTGGACTATGCTGTACTGGCCCTTTAACCCCCTTCCCCCATGTGCTCTGTGAGCATGAGCCTGTCATGTGACGTACCATTGGATCAGTCTGGCTGTCAGCTTTCCATTGGAAGGGGTGTCAGTCACTCAGTGCGTACTCAGAACCACCTGTTCCTAATCTGCCTGGTAACCACTGAGCTCATGTATTACTGGAGTGGCTAAATAAAACCGCTAACCAATGAAAATTGGAGGCTCGTGAACATATTATGGACTGAGGATTTACGAGAGCCCCCCCGTAGGGGAAATCTTACATAGACTTTAGAGGGAACCTCGTGTTGTGTAGAGGGTACAAGGCCAAACAATGCACATCTCCGGTTACATTGGAAAAAATGGATGTTTATGGGATGACTTGTGCACGCAAACAGAGGACTTTACTGACATTTTATCTGCAGTTTAACAGTATAATGGAGTTGGTTAGACGGTAAGTGAATTTTCTATGATGAAATCAAAAGTTATTTTACATCCTAAGTATATTTTAAAAGGCAAAATAGTTTGGTAGGTGTGGTTGTTTATGTAAACAAACATGGTTTGACAGCTGTGTTCGGTATGGGATTTCTGGCGAATGGCTGCATGTAATCGGTAAGCAGGTAATCATAATAGTGTTAATTGTGTTGACTTGTTTTTTTGGACTGTGTAATAAAAATATTTTAAGTTATTAAGAATGCAAAAAACAATAACAAAAATTCCACCTAGTGCCACCGCCTGTGGTGGCTGTCTGCAGAAGAGGCTCTTGACAATATATTGTTAATCTTTTTTATACTTGATGTTCAGTTTAGTTGTGCTGAGCCTGCTGGTACACCTTAGAAGCATTTCCACACAGTTGGAAATATTTCACAGGCAGTTGCATATCTTGATTAAGAGTCAATGGAAGAAAACAGGGACAATTCATAAAAACAGAAAACCAAAGGTGAGAGATGACAGAGAGAGAGAAAAAAATAAAGTGTTGCAAATGCAGAATAAGACTAAAAAAACTAAAAAAAATGGAAATGGAGGTTGACAGATTGGGAAAGAAATGGATAGATGAAGCAGAAATTGAGAAGCAGGGGAATGAATCATTTGTGCTGACAGGATGGAAATTTGAAAAGAAATTAACCTCACATTACCTGATAACTCACTACTACTACAATTAATACTTTAACTATTGTATATTTTCTATCTGACCATTCCTCCTTAATCATTTACTTTATTGTATTATAAGTAAACAAAGTAATAAGAAAAAGATTTCTGATACACTAGTATCAGATTGTTACAAGAGGATTTGTTGTAGAAGAGAGTGCTTTAATAATTCGGGCATTATTCTGAACAAGTACAGGGAATGTATAATGGAAAGAGACTGTACTGTACTAGAAAGTTTAGATGACAGTTCAAGGATTCTGATTACTGACAATCTGACCACCTCTTTAATTTCCAACATCCAAATACTGTTTTAATTAAAGAAATAAACTCTCCATAAGAACTTGGCTGTATGAGAATGGCTCTTCAGTAATCCCTTCCTGACCTGTACAGCTCTTACCGCAGTTTATTGTTAAAGCTTGATATGGTTTTCCATAAAAATTAAGGCAAACCATGAAGATAAAAATAAAAATTTTAGGACCCAATTGCAGTTAGCTCCAGATGGAAAGGTTGAACCAAAAAGATAGCTAAATGAAAAGAAAATAAATAAAACAGCAAAAAGAAAATGACTTCTGTTGCTGAGGATAGAACCCTGGGTGAACGCAATAGGAAAGGCTGTTTTAACTGAAAGCGCTACTCAACCACTGAAGATAAAAGAAACAGAAATTCAAAAGGAAGGAATCGCCGTAAGCGCGCAGCACCCCTAAGCTGAGTTACACATGCTGCGGCAATGATGTAAGAGGCTCCGTGCATGCGCAGTACGACAGGACCCGAGCGGAGCTCGTGAAAGCGAATCACGGTTCTCCCACAGCTTAAAGGAGCATGATTCAGATGCGCAAGGGAAAAAATGAGGCTGAAAAAACAGCAGTGTCTATTCCGGACGCGATCACGTGGGGAGCGCTACTTTCCCCGATTGCGAAGAAGGGAAAGTAACTCTGCATGTTTTAGTGTTTTCCTGCTCCCAACACACCTGATCCAACTACTCAGCTCATTAACAATCCCATTATTGAGTTAAGTGGGTTTGTTTAAAAAGGAGAAGCACGAAAATTGTGAAGAGCGGGGTGGGGGCGCCAAACAGGAATTGAGAGAACCACTGCATTGAGGGAGGATTGGTTAGACCTGCCTCCGCAAAGGAGGCGAGGTCATGTTGGACTACTAAAAGGGTCAGTTGGATGTTAGGGTCTAGTGGCTAGTGTAGGGTTAGAATCCTTCCCACGTGCCCTCTTCCACTTCTGTTTCGCCCTTCTTCCTTGGCGGACTTGGTCACTTCACTGTGGGCAATACATGAGCCCCCGCCTTATCGCAGCCATGCGATGAGAGGAACGCTGAGGAGAATGCTGACAAATGATGCGCGGATTGTGAGGATCGGCAACCCAGACTCATTAAATCCGATTCAGGGCGCACGCTGTTTTGCGCTGATTAGCAGTTTATTACTTTTTTAACTATTTAATTCCTGATCGCATCTAATATTAAACATTGGTCACAAATATAGATAACCCTTGATGTTTTCCCGCAAAGTGATTTGATTCAGACACTATCTTTTAGTATTGAGCTATTCTCTAATAAATAAAATCCGTCTGCCTCATATCACACAAATCGGGATATCACATTGCCTACTCCAGCTGTGTTTATTAAAAACCTACCAGACTTGAAATTTAATACACCTACAGAGATCAATCATCTTGAGTGTGTAAATGACCAATTAGAATGTGTGCTTCCCTCAACCCTGGACACGATTGCTCCTGCTAGGGTCAAACACATTAGGGAAAAAAGGCTAGCACCATGGTAAAATGACAACACCCGTACCTTAAAGCAAAGAACACGGCACCTAGAGCGCAAGTAGAGACATAGTAAATTGGAGGTGTTTAAGATTGCTTGGAGGGACAGCATGGCAGAGTATAAGCATGCCCTCACTAAAGCTAAAGCTGCATACTTCTCTTCAATCATAGAGAAAAATAAGAATAATCCAAGATTTCTCTTTAATACAGTCTCCAAATTAACAAAAAACCCGACAGAAAGTGACTCTCCCGTTCTGTGTAATTTTAACAGTAATGACTTCATGACTTTCTTTAATGATAAGATAGAAAACATTAGGCATAAAACTCACTGCTCATCGCATCACCAAACTATTCAGCCACCTTCCAGATGCAGCACTAGTTAAGACATCTGTTTAATGAGCTGTAAATCAAGATTAAAATATTTTACCCCAATTACTAATACTGAACTATCCGCACTGATCAGCTCGTCTAAGCCATCAACATGTTTATTAGATCCAATTCCTGCACGTTTACTCAAACAAGTATTACCTAGTGTTATAGAGCCAGTGTTAGTTATTTTAAATTCATCCCTTACCTTTGGTTATGTGCCCAAATCCTTTAAGTCTGCTGTTATCAAACCACTGATTAAAAAGCCAATCTTGACCCTTGTGTGATATCTAAGTATAGACCAATTTCAAATCTACCATTTCTGTCCAAAATCTTAGAAAAAGCCATCTATCAGCAGCTCTGCATTTACCTCCAAAGGAATGAAATTTTTGAAACATTTCAGTCTGGTTTCAGGCCCCATCATAGTACTGAAACAGCATTAATTAGGGTACTAAATGACTTGTTAATGTCCTCAGATAAGGGATGTGTTTCTTTTCTTGTTCTGTCAGATTTAAGTGCAGCATTTGACACTATAGATCATGATGTTTTACTAAACAGACTAGAATATATTGTAGGTATTAAGGGATCAGCACTTTCTTGGTTTAAAGTTTGTTCATATGAATAATCTAAGGTCTAAGCCCTCAAAAGTGAAGTATGGCATGCCTCAGGGGTCAGTGCTAGACCCGCTTTTATTCTCTCTGTACATGCTGCCATTAGGCTCAGTTATTCGTAAACATGGCATTAGTTTCCACTGCTATGCAGATGATACACAGCTGTACATATCAGCCAAACCTAATGACAGCCTTACAATCAACAAAATTGAGGACTGTGTAAAGGAAATAAAAGATTGGATGTTATTTAATTTTCTCTTACTTAACTCAGATAAAACTGAGGTTTTATTACTGGGACCCAAGGCTTTGAGAGACAGGTTGGCTACATCTATCCTAAATCTAGATGGCTGTCCAGTATTGCCCAGTCCGTCTGTAAAAAACTTAGGGGT
Organism: Ancistrus triradiatus; assembly: GCA_025084515.1. Classification (NCBI taxonomy): domain Eukaryota; kingdom Metazoa; phylum Chordata; class Actinopteri; order Siluriformes; family Loricariidae; genus Ancistrus; species Ancistrus triradiatus. The sequence continues at coordinate 136,526 of JAJAGP010000989.1, forward strand.
CACATTTGATTCAGATCTCTCCTTGGATGCGCACATTAGCAGCAGCACTCGAATTGCTTTCTTTCAATTACGTAATATCGCTAAACTTAGAAATATCCTCTCTTTTAATGATGCAGAAAACTTGTTCATGCGTTTATAACCTCAAGGTTGGATTACTGTAACGCCTTACTTACTGGATGCTCTACTAAATCTATAAATAAACTTCAGTTAGTTCAGAATGCAGCCGCCGAGTGCTAACTCGAACTAGAAAATTTGATCATATCACTCCTGTTCTATCCTCACTACACTGGTTACTAGTTAAATTCCGCATTGATTACAAAATACTTCTTATAACTTATAAAGCTCTACATGTCCTGGCCTCACATTATTTGAGTGAACTCTTAGAGTTTTACAATCCAACTTGTCTACTTCGTTCGAAGGATACAGGACTTCTTTTAGTTCCTAGAATTAAAAAAGTCACAGCCGGGGGAAAGGCTTTCTCATACATGGCCCCCCAACTATGGAATAAACTACCCACTTTCGTTCGAGACTCAGACACTCTCCAAAATTTTAAGTCTAGGCTAAAGACATACCTATTTGCTCAGGCTTTTGATTAGATTTAGACCAGGATGCATGGCTTGGTCACTGGGGCCGGAGTATGGAGTCAGGTCGGCCTGCCTGCTGTCCGTTATCCGGGCACCCACAGTGTAAAGGGGCGGTCTGGCGAATGGGCTTTCGGTCTTCTTGATCTTGACTTTGTGCATAATTGCCTTAGAACTTAAGGGCAGGAGATGGGGGGTCCAGAGTCAAAGAGTCTATGTGATTCAGAGACGTTGGGTTTTGCTGTCTTTCTGCCTTCACGCTGGGGATGCCGCTGTCTCAGTGATCCCTTCTTGGATGTGTTACCTACCAGTTTCCTCTTTCTAGCTTTCGCTTTGCTTATAGCTAGGCTGCAGAGGGTCTCAGGGTGTCTCATGATCAATGGGATTGGGACATATTATTAGGAGATAATCTAAACTTGTAAAGTTGCTTTGAGACAATGCTCCATTGTAAAAAGTGCTATATAAATAGATTTGACTTGACTTGACTTGACCTGATCGTATTTGGATCATATATATAGTACTTTTTACAACATCTTAATAATTTCCTTCTAGTACCGGCGGATTATATTTTTCACCGCTAATTGTTATTTAGTAACTTTACAGGTATACCGTTGTGTGTTTGCAGTAATTAGCCATTAGCTAATTTACACTTACTGCGGCAATGATGTAAGAGGCTCCGTGCATGCGCAGTACGACAGGACCCGAGCGGAGCTCGTGAAAGCGAATCACGGTTCTCCCACGGCTTAAAGGAGCATGATTCAGATGCGCAAGGGAAAAAATGAGGCTGAAAAAACAGCAGTGTCTATTCCGGACGCGATCACGTGGGGAGCGCTACTTTCCCCGATTGCGAAGAAGAAAGTAAATCTGACATGTTTTATGTTTCCTGCTCCAACACCCTGATCCAACTACTCAGCTCATAAACAACCCCATATTGGTTAAAAGTGGGTTTGTTTTTTAAACAGGAGAGCCACGAAATTGTGAAGAAGCGGTGGGGCGGCCCCAGAAACCGGATTGAGAACCAGAACCACTGCATTAGGGAAGATTGGTTATAGACCTGCTAGCAAAGGAGGTAGTATGGTTGACTAAAGGGTAAGTGGTATGTTAGGGTCTAGTGGCTAGTGTAGGGTAGAATCCTTCCAACGTGCCCTCTTCACTTCTGTTTCGCCTTCTCCTGGCGACTTTGTGGCTCCAATCACTGTGGCAAAACATGAGCCCCCGCCTTCTCGCAGCCATGCGAGAGGAGAGAACGCTGATGAGAGGAGAATGATGACAAATGATGCGAGGATTGTGAGGATCTGGCAACCCAGACTCATTAAATCAGATTTCAGGGCGACGCTGTTTTTGAGCTGATTTCGCAGTTTATTACTTTTTAACTATTTAATTCTATGCATCTAATAATTAACATTTGGTTCACAATTATAGATAACCTTGATGTTTTCCCGCAAAAGTGATTTGATTTAAGATCCTATCTTTAGTATTATGAGCTATCTCTAATAAATAAAATCCTTCTGCCTCATATTCACCACAAAGCGGACTATCACATCTGGCTACTCCAGCTGTTTATTACCTACCAGACTTGAAATTAATACACCTACGGCGATCAATCATCCTTGAGTGGATAAATGGACCAATTAGAATGTGTGCTTTGCTCAACCCTGGACACGATTGGTCTGATAGGGTCAAACGCATTAGGGGAAAAAACAAAAAAAAGGCTAGCACATGGTATAAGGACCACACCTGTACCTTAAAACAAAGAACAGGCACCCTAAGAGGCAAGTGGAGAAATAGTAAATGGGACGGTTGTTTAAGATTGCTGGGAGGGACAGCACGGACAGGTATAAGCTTGGGCATCCTTGCTAGACTAGGGACGAGCTGGGGGTCAATAGTCCAAAGAGTCTTCACTGTGATCACGAGACGTTGGGTCGCTGTCTTCTGCCTCCCGGGGATTGACCGTGATTGTCTCATGTGATTCCTTATTGGCTGTGTTACCTACCAGTGCTACTTTTTCTAGCTTTGATGCTATAGCTAGGGCGCCGGGGTCTCATGCTCAATTTGGGATTGGACATAGTTATTAGGAGATAATCTAAACTTGTAAAGTTGCTTTGAGACAATGCTCCATTGTAAAAAGTGCTATATAAATAGATTTGACTTGACTTGACTTGACCTGATCGTATTTGGATCATATATATAGTACTTTTTACAACATCTTAATAATTTCCTTCTAGTACCGGCGGATTATATTTATCACCGCTAATTGTTATTTAGTAACTTTACAGGTATACCGTTGTGTGTTTGCAGTAATTAGCCATTAGCTAATTACCAGAGTTGTGTCTTAACGGCCTCATCTTTTGCTGTAGTCTGTGTTTTTATAACTTTTTTATAACTTTTTTAAGTCTAGGCTAAAGACATACTTATTTACGCTGGCTTTTGACTAGATTTAGACCAGGATGCATTACTCGTGTTACTAGGGCCAGAGTCTGGAGTCATGTCTGGCCTGCCTGCCTTGTCCTTTAGCCTGGAGTGTCGGGTGGGCGGTCTGGCTGAATTGGGCTTCGGTCCTCTTGATCTTCACTTGTGCATCCTTGCCTTAGAATAAGGGCAGAGCTGGGGGTTCATAGTCAAAGAGACTTACGGTGATCGGAGACATTGGGTTGCTGTCTTCTGCCTCCCATGGGGTTGCCGATGTCTCATGTGATCCCATCTTGGCTTTGTTACCTTCCGGTTCTCCTCTTTCTAGCTATGCTGCTATAGCTAATGTTGCCGGGGTCTCATGCTACACATGGCATCAGTGATTGTTAATTGACACTGTGCTCTTAATCAATAACTAATTACATTTTCTGTTTTCTTTCCGAGCTGTGTTCCTGTACCAGTTCCAGCTCCACACATGATGTTCATCCGCATGTTTTCCTTGCCACTGTCGCCCTAGGCTTGCTCAATTTGGGATTGGACGTAGATATTAGGAGATAATCTAAAATTGTAAAGTTGCTTTGAGACAATGCTCCATTGTAAAAAGCGCTATATAAATAAATCTGACTTGACTTGACTACTTCCTTGTTTGCGGAGAGCCCTCTGGGCTTTAATTCACCCCTCCCTCTTCACGATCGGGGAAAGTAGCGTTCCCCATGCCATTGTGTTCAGAATAGATGCTGTGCTGCTTACTCAGACTCATCTTTCCCCTTTCGCGTCCAAATCATGCTCCTTTAAGCCACAGGAGAACCGTGATTTGCGTCACACTGCTTGGGACCTGTCGCACTGTACATGCACGGACCCGCTTACGCTGTTGGTGCAGCAGAGCTACGCCATAAGCATACCTCAGCTTATGGGTGCTGAGCGCTTACAGCGATTCCATACTGAAGTCGTTTTCTTTTTGCCGTTTAATTTATTTTCTATTCATTTAGTTAGTTTTTTTTTGGTTCATCATTTCCATCTGGAGCTAACTGCAATTGGGTCCTGGGACTTTTGTTTTATAACTGTATTAGATCCTTCATTTCCTCACTGTCAATCTTTCTCTCTGTGTCTCTGTTTCTGTATGAGAGAAATTAGTCAGACCATATCAAAGGGCAATAATGCCGCCCTTCCCTCTTCTGGTTGCTATGCCACCAAGACTTCCACACTGAGAATACAACAACCTACAGTGCTTCTGTTTGTTAAAGTAAATAATGCAAATAATCACTCATTCATTCACTTTCTTATCCACTTAATCCTTTACAGGGTTGCCGGAGAGTCGGTACCTAGCAGAGAGCAAGACAAGAACAACCAAGACAAGGCACCAATCCATTGCAAACCACAAACTCATGCACATGCTAGGGCCACTTTAATTGTGTAATCAATTAACCTAAAGCATGTCATTGGACTGTGGGAGGAAACCAGAGCACCTGAAGTAAATCCACGCGGATGCGTGGATGACATGCAGACTACACACAGAACGGACCCAGAATGCTCCACGTGGGATCAACCCAGGACCTTCTTGCTGTGAAGTGACAGCGCTACCCACTGAGCCACCGTGCTGCCCCCATATATGCACACACATTCCCTATTTTATGATATGTATTATTTTATTTATTATATATACTATTGTCATATATTCTATAGTTTTGTGTTATCTGTTTATTATAGTCCTAAATATCATATCTCTTAAATTTACTATAGTTTATATATTATTATATTATATTTTCTTTATTATATTTTCTTTAAATATGATCTCTCTTTATATCTTGATGCATGCTCAATGATCCAGGTAAGAAAATCCCAAAAGTTGAATCTGTTTATCTGGACATAGATTTTGTTGGAGAAACGTTTCATCACTCATCTAAGTGACTTCTTAAGTCTCAGCAGTTGGAAAACTTCCCCAATCTTATATACAGCACATTTGCATAACGACTGGTACCACCACCATTGCATAACAATGGGACCAGTGATCAGTTTAATATGCAGATTTACATAGCCATTAACAACAATGGCCACGTGTTCCATTTAAACAGGATTGGGGAAGGGCTACGATGGCTCCATTGTACGATGGTGAGAGGTGTACTCTGAGGCCCCCTCCTCGGTTCAGGGATTCACCTATCGTGGCCAACCTGTACATGGAAGAAGTGGAAAAGAAGACACTAATATCCTATTCAGGAACACCACCCAGCCATTGGTTCAGACATGTGGATGACACCTGGGTTAAAATTAAATCCACATTTCACCGACCACATCAACTCAGTGGACAAACACATTAATTCACCAGGGAGTGCCGGGAGGATTGCCAGGAATTGTACATCGGGGAAACCAAACAGCCACTGGCGAAACGAATGGCACAACATAGAAGAGCTACCTCATCAGGTCAGGACTCTGCGGTTTACACCCACCTACAGGCCTTTCAAGGATGAAGACGTGCAGATCCTTGATAGGGAGGAACGATGGTTTGAACGCAGAGTAAAAGAAGCCATTTTTGTAAAAAGGGAATGTCCATCCCTGAACCGAGGAGGGGGCCTCAGAGTACACCTCTCACCATCTTACAACAGAGCCATCGCAGCCCTTCCCCAATCCTGTGTGAATGGCACACATGGTCATTGTTGTTAATGGCTATGTCAATCTGCATATTAAACTGATCACTGGTCCCATTGTTATGCAATGGTGGTGGTACCAGTCGTTATGCAAAGGTGCTGTATATAAGATTGGGGAAGTTTTCCAACTGCTGAGACTGAAGATGTCACTTAGATGAGTGACGAAACGTTTCTCCAACAAAATCTATGTCCAGATGAACAGATTCAACTTCTGGGATCTCTCTTTATAATTTATCCTTCTCATATTCAGCCTCTGTGTATTTAAACGATTACTATAAACCTATTTATTAGGTAAATGACATTAATTCTCACATACAAAATCTAGACCCCGTAGGCAGTTGGGTCCCTTTTTTGAGTCTTGATATTCTGAAGGGTCCTTTTTCATCACATTTAGGGAGTATTTCCTTGATACTGTCACCCTAGGCTTGCTCAGTTTAGGCTGTGGACCTAGATAGTTGTAAAGCTGATTTGAGACAATGCTCCATTATAAAAAAACACTATAAAATAATTTTGACTTGGCTAAAGTTTTTGTTTCACTTTCTCTGTCTCTTTCCTTCTCTCTCTGCTCTGTCCCCCTGTCTCAGTCTGACTTTTTCTGTCTCTCTCCGACCCTCTTTCTGTATCTGTCCCTCTTTTTCTCTACTTTCCTGCCTCTTTGTCTCTTTCTGTCCATATGTCTCTGTCTCACTCTCTCTGTCTTTTCTGTCTGTCTGGAAAAGTTGCAAGTGTTTCCACTTGCAGTGGATCAATAGATTAATCAGTGCACAGAATCATGATTGTAGACTGGTGGTTGTGAAGAAGGTGAGTGCAGACATGCGTGACCAGATCCCTACCTGCTGGCAAAGTGCTCGATTCGACTGTGTGTGTCTGCATGTGGTAGCCTGGGAGAGGAACATGGCCTGCCACGACACATACACATCACTATTTAAACAAGGAAACAGATTATTTGACATAGTTGTACGGATTATTTGTCAACGTTGCGTACAAGTGTGAATGAAGACACCAAGCCATACCATTGGATGGCTGCCTCCTTCAAAGCTCCTTAAAACCTTGTGTTACATCACATTCTGTACAATGTTATTCAACTGTGCTAAAATCAAAAGCAACCCTTCATCAGAAAAGAAAAGAAGTCCTTCATCAGTAGTGGCAAATGAACAGCCACTTTCTTTAATGGCATGGAGTCATGTTAAACACTCACGTCTCTCCACTTTCCACTTCCAGGACTGTCTGAACAGGAAGGTAGCCTCTCTGAGGGTGCTTGCTGAAGTACTGTTTTGATCGAAACTTGTTTTTCAAAGTCTTAGCAAAGTCACGCATCTTCTCACCTGAAGTGGTCTACACAGTGTGAATAGAAAAATGAGACTTAGAGGGTAATAGGAAGGCCGAGTTAGAGTAAGCATAATAAGAAATGTGAAGTGGAAATGTTCTTTAATAACATTTAGACAAATCAGTCTTCTTAAGGACTCTCAATCTTTATCTACTAAATAACAATATGCCCTTGAGCTCAATGCATCACCCACTAAGCAGCGGCAGCAGCCTGTTAATGACTAAGACCCATGAGCCCACATTCAAAGCAGCACAGTGTTAAATGTCTGTGGACAACTTATTAAGCAAATGAAATCTGGATTGTGTGTATGTGTGTGTGTGCTTCTGCTTGAAGAGTTATAAAATAAACATACTGGTGTGTAGTACTCCATGATGGGGTAGAGGAGCTTTTTGCCTTTGGCTGTACGACCAGTCAGAAAACAAGTCTGGCAGATGTCCACATTGAACTGCTTCAGACTCCGGTATCTGCAGCAGCAAAAGTTCAGTGGGAGTCATTAGCCAAATGTCTTATTGTTGACACCCATAATACCTTTCAGTTGAAAAGTAAAATCCTGCATATCAAGCAACTAAATCAGCAAGGGAAATGTTAAAAATATAACATTAACTGAAAACATTAACTAACTACCATAACAGTTCTAGTGGTAAGAACTAAGAAGCGTACCTAAAACCGTTGATGGGGCATTGCTTACAGATGTAACACCGAGCTTGATGCTTAGCAGATTCAGACACGACCACACGGTGCAATACAGGAAGCCATACCATGGACTGCGGTTCCAGGCTTATCCACTCCAGGAAGTGAGTCACCTCAATAGCTGACTTTCCAGGAGCCTGATGGTGGTGAGACAGTGGTGCAAAAAGACATTAGATACAATAAGTAATATTAATCAATTAGCAGTAAGTACACTAATGCATCTAGATGGTTTACAAAATAGTCATTATCTGAAAGCTTACACACATATAATAAAAAAATAAATTATATAATCATTATCACTGGTTTATAATTTAACAGATTATAAATTGTTTGTGGTTATAAGCATGATTTCCTGTTATAAAGGTGGTCTTTTTATAACTGGTTGAACATAAGGCATTTCTTACTGTCACGCCCACCGGCAGCCCGGGTCACAACATTCGCGTTCTGGAGCGATCATCGTCCCCCGCCTACTAATTACCTACACCTGTTCCCGTGTGACTCTATTGTTCTCCACCCTATTTATAGCCTCATTCTGCCGTCAGCACTCACCGATTGACTTGGTTCCCTTCCTCTCGTCCATGCTCCTTTTTCCTCGTTCGTCC
>JAJAGP010000989.1:144876-236147 GCA_025084515.1 Ancistrus triradiatus
CCTTCCAGGCGAGTACCATTTATGGCTTAATCTGGGTTCCCTGATGCTCGGGTCTCAATTTGTTAAATCTTTAAACCACGCTTCAACATAGACTTATTCACGCCTAAGTAATTTAACATACTATCCCCACTCAACGTAATTAAGGTTACCAGTAGCATTGCAACGTTAGTAATTATTACGCGACCGATAAGTTACATAGAGTCATCTTGGTTTCCGATTTTACTACTGTAAGGTGTAAGCTTGCCATTATTCCCTGTTCTACATACTGTGATATTTACATGTTCATCGTCATTTCATGATTTTAACTCTGTGATACACTCGTTATTACCTTAGATAATCTGTTGGTATTTTCCTTGTTTCGTAGTTAATAAACTTTGTTTATAAAACCTTTTTTGAAGCTACCGCCTGGTTTTGAGAGCCCATTCATTCAAAGGTCGAGAAAACTACTCGGAATTCACTATTCAGAACTAGACTGATCAAGGTTGTTGTTTCTTTTCCTGGTTTCCAGATCGGCCAGTTAATTATTTATATTTATCATTAAGCGATTTGGTGGTGCCTCGTATTTCTTAATATATATATATATATATATATATATATATATATATATATATATTTTTTAATTAACCAAGTTTAATTAAAAATTAATCCAATTAAAGTGTAGTCTTATTTCGCTACATTGTATTCTTCACTATGATCACTGTAAATAAACCTTGTTCACTTGCACCTACGTCTGCCTCTCGTGTCCTCCCTTGCCTAAAGCGTGACATCCAGTTCACTTGACATGAGACAGTAGGACAGTAAGCAGCCAGTGTATTTCAGTAATCACTACTTTGTTCTACAGATACACATTCACAAAATAATGCTAAATTATAATTCTAAACAAAGGTCACACATTTGAATTTGTAATTTGAATGAATTTGTAATGAGATAACACTTAACTCTTGCAGGCAAGTCCAATTCAATACATACTGTGAGTAAAAGAAGGATAAATGGGCTCAGATGGAGAGAGAATAGAATAAAAGGCATACATTGTGAAATGCATACATGGAGTTTTTTGTGGTCTTTAACATTATCATTCAGCACACACATTGTGACTTTCTTTATGCTATACACTACCTCAAAAACAACACTTTGGTAATTGTACAGCTTGTATGTTAGATATTTGTCTAATTGTATATTGATATTTATCTAATTTATGCCTTTTGATCTCTGTATTAGCCTGAGACCTATATTAAAAAAAATCTAAATATCTCCACTTGCATCACAGTCAATAGCATTAAGTATAAAGGAAAATGTAAATTACAGTACAACAACAGTAGGTTCTGTCAGCCAGATATAACTGCTACTAAAATATCAATGTGGAATCAGTAAGTTAAAGTGAAGGCAAACTAATGTATAATACAGAATTAATTAAATATCAGTGCTCTGAGCGTTTTAGAAAGTGAATAAAATAGGCTGATAAAATTGAGCGTAGTGTTTATAAATCACTAGAAACTATATGGAAAGCAATACAGCAATGTCTAGATTAAAGCTTGTGTTACAATAGCAGTTTGACCTGACACAAAGTATTGTAGTATGGTAAATGACAGAACATAAATTCAATAACTAATTGAGAGGCAGAGCAGAGAAAAAGACTGCAAAGTATTAACATTCTAAATAAGTGTGCATCAAAGGTGCATTAAAGTTCCTTTCCCCAGAGTTGCCTTTGAAGACCGGCAAAGAGTTACAATTAAAGCATATGTCTCTTCCATGGCCCATAGGGTAAGGCACCTCGTGTGTGTTGCTGTTGCTGTTGCTCTTGCTCTGGCTCTGGCTCTGGCTCTCACACACACAGAAATCAGGAGATCGAGACGGGACAACCTGTTTGGCTTTCTAAGTATGACAGTGACTACTGCATGGTGAATGAGTGGGTAAGTCTTGCTGATAGTTCAGATCATCTTCTCTGCCACACAAAATACACATGGAGAGGCCGGCAAAAACAAGTCTACAAGGAAAAGCATGAGCTGCCAGCATTCAGGCACAATTCCAAATGTGCCTATTAAAAGTGCTAGCCTATTGCCAGGATGGTGGAGAACACACAGGGACTCTGAATTATTTGGCTCTGAACAGATACTGCTTATCTTTTAGATCTGAAGCTGATCTTTTTGACTGTGGTGGATAAAATGGCATACAAGACAAAAAAGTGACAAAAGTCTCCAGATTAAAACTCTAACCTTTTAATTTACAATAACTGTCAGCTGATTTCTGACTGTTTAAAATATGTATTGTAGTATAAAGAAAATTAAAGAAAAACATGTTCAGACAATTGGGAAAGTCAAATAATTTATAGAACAAGTGAGTGTGCTGCAATTACAATTTTTTATATCCAAATTTCCTGTTCAGACCAAAGTTATATTATCTCACATATCTACACTGATTGATAAAGTAATGACACCAGCTTGAGTACACTGCAGTGTAAGCAACACCTATATCCAATCAAGGATCTAAATAAATAAATCTCAGTCACATTAATTGAGTTAAATGTTTAATTGCTATCTATAAATACAATTGGATAGCCACTACATTGTGTACTGACAAATAGAGAGGGTACAAAATTGTTAAAACTAATATTACTGTTAAACTATCCAAATAATTAAAAAACTAACTTCAGCTAAGTTTACATTGCATTAAATATATGAAATATATGAAATGAACTGAGCATGTCATCACTTGTGACAACAATCAAGAACCACATCTGTGCCTCCCTCCCGGACACTCTGGACCCCCTACAGTTTGCATATAGATCTAATAGGTCTACAGAGGATGCTGTTGCTCTAGCAGTCCACACCTCCCTCAGCCATCTGGAGAAGGCTAACACCTATGTGAGGATGCTATTCATTGACTATAGCTCGGCATTTAATACCATAATTCCCTCCAAATTGGTCAACAAGCTCACTACCCTGGGACTGGAGAAGTCTATCTGTTGCTGGATACTGGACTTTCTCACAAACAGACCACAGCCCGTGAGAATAGGCAGCCATCTCTCATCCCACATTAGTTCTCAGCACTGGTCCTCCTCAGGGCTGTGTACTCAGCCCACTCCTGTACTCTCTCTTCACCCATGATTGTTCTGCCAGGCACAGCTCAAATGTCATCATCAAGTTTTGCTGATGATGACACCACCATCCTGGGACTCATCACAAACAATGATGAAAGTGCCTACAGAGATGAAATTGAATCACTGACAAGCTGGTGTCAGGAAAACAACCTCTCCTTGAACGTCAGAAAAACAAAGGAGATGATAGTGGACTTCAGGAGACAGAGTGGAAGCCAACACACCCCCACATCCACATAAACAATGCCGAGGTGGTGCAGGTCAGCAGCTTCAAGTTCCTCGGCGTTCACATCACTGAGGACTTGTCCTGGGACAACACCACACCGACACTGTGGTCAAGAAAGCCCGAAAACGACTCTACTACTTCCTGAGAAGGCTGAGAAAGTTTTGTTTGAACACCAACATCCTCACGAAACTACTACAGTGCACCATCGAGAGCCTGCTGACGGGCTGCATCACAGTGTGGTACGGGAACTACACCAGCCAGAGCCGAAAGCACTACAGAGGGTGGTGCGAACGGCAGAGTACATCACTGGCAGCAGACTCCCCGCAATCCAGGACACTTACAAACTGCCGATGCCTGCGCAAAGCACGCAGCATCCTTAAGGACCACACCCACCCAGCACAAGGATTCTTCCGTCTGCTACCCTCTGGCAGACGGTACAGGAGTCTATCAGCACACACAAAGAGACTCAGAGACAGTTATTATCCACATGCCTTAAGGCTACTCAATAACACCCACCAATAATATGACGGTAATACTGTGATATATGTATCATATTCACTGCTGCCGCACATCACATCACATTATCACTGCATCATGTGTACCATCATTCATGCAATAACCCATGTGGCAATATAGTTTTACGTATATTACGTATATTAACACTGTGCAATATTTGTGCCATATATATATATATATATGCTATTTTAACGATATGTGCAATACCTACAATTTGTGCAATATGGCAAATAGTTTTTTTTTCTCTTTTTAGTACTTTACTCCTACTAGCGAGTTGAAATGGTTCTTCTCATCAAAAGCCTTTCATTGCATTGTTGAACTTGTCTTTAACCTGCATATGACAAATAAATGAATCTGATCTGAAATATGTTTAATACTGAAGCCCTAATTTCTATATCATACTAAAATAATGGCAAATGTACATGCAGCCATGTGACTAACTGCTTAACAACAATCCAGCAAAATGAAAAAGAGTTAGAATGAAAGCTTTGGATAGCACAAGGTAAATGGCATCTACAAAGTTGAGAGTATATGGAAAATATCAGCTGTTTAAGCATCTGCTTGGGCTCACCATGCGGAAGCAACTCTGGACACTGGGCTCCACATTACTTCCCCCAAAGGCTGCCACCTCACCTAGCTGCCGGGGGATCTGGATGGCTTCATGAAGCAGCAGACTTAGATGCTTCTGATCCATTACACCATTTGGCTCACACAACTGTCGGAACAAGTCTAAAACACACATCAAAATATGACTTGTAATACTCTGCAAAAGTCTAAGTTACATGTAAATGAATAAAACAGAGTCTAGCACACAGTTTAATCTGTGTAATTTCTGGTTTAAATACCTGGTACTTTTAAAATTGATGAATCACTTACTGATTTACCATTAGTAATAGAGAGGAGGGCACCATTTTGTTAGTATGTTTCTAATACTTGACACATGAATAGAGACCTTTAGCATGTTCTGCAGATTTGTGCAGATTTTTTGCTACTTTCCTTAGGTGCATTTTTACCTATGCCATATACTCTTTCCAGACTGGATTGTAAATGATTAATGAATGTGTTCAGGGGTGTAGAGGCCAACTGAAAAGTGAGGGGGACAGAAAGTCACACTGCAGCCACAAACCATCCAGCTTAATGTGATGCCTGCTCTACCATTTAACAATGTCTATTTTGTGTTTTTGGTAAAGTTAGCCTTGTCTATTCAAATAAACAACCAGTTATATGATATAAACTGTATTTGAGAGATGCACTATATGGACAAAAGTACTGGGACACCTGCAGGAACTTTTATGACATCCCATTCTACAGTGGGGCGAGAAAATCAGGAAATCACATTGTAGGATTTTTAAAGAATTTAATTGAAAATCATGGTGTAAAATAAGTATATGATCAATAACAAAAGTTCAACTCAATACTTTGTAACATAACCGTTGTTGGAAATGACAGAGATCAAACATTTCCTGTAAGTCTTCACCAGGTTTGCACACACTGTAGCTGGTATTTTGGCCCATTCCTCCATGCAGATCTCCTTTAGAGCAGTGATGTTTTGGGGCTGTTGTTGGGCAACACAGACTTTCAACTCCTTACACAAATTTTCTATGGGGTTTAGGTCTGGAGACTGGCTAGGCCACTCCAGGACCTTGAAATGCTTTTTACGGAGCCACTCCTTCATTGCCCGAGTGGTGTGGTTGGGATCAATGTCATGCTGGAAGACCCAGCCATGTTCCATCTTCAATGCTCTCACTGATGGAAAGAGGTTTTGGCTTAAAATCACACGATACATGGCCCTGTACATAATCTTATGGCCTGATTGGTTAGGGGCTGACTATCCAGAGCAGGGGTCAGGCAGCAGACAGACCGGCTTAACCAACTGTCTGCTGGTAGCCATGCACCGTCACCCAGAATCCACATTATTGAAACTGCGTTTGTTACCCGCATCTGCCCTAAACGTAAATGCTCTCAAAAAGTATGTTTTAATAACCTCATTAGTATAAACACAGATGGCTCCCATAGAAATATCAACCATAGACTAAAGCTAGGATTACTTAACATTAGATCACTTACAAACCAAGCAGTGATTGTAAATGAAATAATCACTGATAAACACTTACATGATCTCTGTCTCACTGAAACTTGGATTAGACCTGATGAATATTTAGCCTTAAATGAAGCCTCACCTCCGGGATACAGTCATGCTAATCGCCCTCGTCCTAATGGTCGGGGGGGGGCATAGCCACAATTTTTGACAAAGAGTTAGGTGTTACAACTAAATCCCATTACAAGGCTAATTCTTTTGAAATACTGATTGTTAATGTGACTGATCCATTGTTATGGAAGTCAAAACCACACTCTTTTCAGCTTATCACTATTTACCGCCTTCCTGGTCCCTATTCAGAATTTCTTCAGTAATTTGCTAACTTTCTTTCCTGCTTACTAATGTCAACAGATACGGCTTTAATTGTAGGTGATTTCAATTATTCACTTTGACAATGAGCCAGGATCCACTTAAAATGCTTTCGAGTCCATCTTAGAATCCATGGGTATCACTCAATGTGATGGGACCAACCCACCACTGTAATTATACTTTAGATCTAATATTAACATTTGGTATCAATATAGATATCCTTGATGTTTTTCCACAAAGTGATTCGATTTCAGATCAATATCTTTTAGTATTTGAGCTATCTATAATGAATAAAATCCTTCTGCCTCGTTATTCACATGAAGCGCACTATCACATCTGCTACTCCAGCTGCATTCTTAAAAACTCCTGCTAGGGTCAAATGCATTAGGGAAAAAAAGGCTAGCACCATGGTATAATGACCAACACCCGTACCTTAAAGCAAAGAACACGGCATCTAGAAGCTCAAGTGGAGACATAGTATATTGGGAGGTGTTTAAGAGACTTGCTTGGGGGGACAGCATGACAGGAGTATAAGCATCCCTTACTAAAGCTAAAGCTGCATACTTCTCCTCAATATAGAGAAAAATAAGAATAATCCAAGGTTTCTCTTTAATACAGTCTCCAAATTAAACAAAAACACCCTACAGAAAGTGATTCTCCCATTCGGTTTAACTTTAACAGTAATGATTTCATGACTTTCTTTAATGATAAGATAGACAACATTAGGCCATCAAACTCGATGCTCATCACATCACCAAACTATTCAGCAACCTTCCAGATGCAGCGCTACTGAAACACTGTAGCTGTAAATAGCTGTAAATCAAGATTAGAATCTTTTTACCCCAATTATTAATACTGAACTATCCCAACACTGATCAGCTCGTCCAAGTCATCAACATGGTTATTAGATCCCAATTCCTACACGTTTACTCAAACAAGTAATAACCTAGTATTATAGAGCCAGTGTTAGTTATTTTAAATTCATCCTTACCTTTGGTTATGTGCCCAAATCTTTAAGGTCTGCCGTTATCATCCACTGATTAAAAAAAGCCAATCTTGACCCTTGTGTGATATCTAATTATAGACCAATTTCAATTCTACCCTTTCTGTCTAAAATCTTAGAAAAAGCCATCTATCAGCAGCTCTGCAGTACCTCCAAAGGAATGAAATATTATGAAACATTTCAGTCTGGCTTCAGGCCCCATCATAGTACTGAAACAGCATTAATTAGGGTACTAAATGACTTGTCCTCAGATAAGGGGAGTGTTTCTTTTTCTTGTTCTGTTAGATTTAAGTGCAGCATTTGACACTATGAGATCATGATGTTTTACTAAACAGACTAGAAAATACTGTAGGTATTAAGGGATTAGCACTTTCTGGTTTAAATCCTACTTAACCGGACCGGTACCAGTTTGGTTCAATAAATAATCTAAGGTCTAAGGCTCTCAAAAGTGAAGTATGGCGTTGCCTCATGGGTCAGGGCTTGGCCGCTTTTATTCTCTCTGTACATGCTGCCACTAGGGTCAATTATTTGTAAACATGGCATTAGTTTTTCCACTGCTATGCAGATGATACAGAGCTGTACATATCAGCCAAAACCTAATGGCAGCCTTACAATCAACAAAATTGAGGACTGTGTAAAGGAAATAAAAGATTGGATGTTATTTAATTTTCTCTTACTTAACTCTTAAAAACTTAACTAAAACTGAGGTTCTATTAGTGGGACCAAGGGCTGTGAGAGACAGGTTGGCTACATCTATCCTAAATCTAGAAGGCTGTCCAGTATTGCCGCGTCCTTCTGTAAAAAACGTTAGGGGTTGCATTTGATTCAGATCTCTCCTTTGATGCGCACATTATCAACATCACTCGAATTGCTTTCTTTCAATTATGTAATATCGCTAAATATCCTCTCTTTTAATGATGCAGAAAAACTTGTTCATGCGGTTATAACCTCAAGGTTGGATTACTGTAACGCCTTACTAGACTACTGATGCTCTAGTAAATCTATAAATTAAACTTCAGTTAGTTCAGAATGCAGCCGCCCGAGTAGAAAATTGGATCATATCACTCCTGTTCTATCATCACTACACTGGTTACTAGTTTAAATTCCGCATTGATTACAAAATACTTCTTATAACTTATAAAGCTTCTACATAACATGTCCTGGCCCCACATTATTTGAGTGAACTCTTAGAGTTTTACAATCCAACTCGTTTACTTCGTTCGCAGGGCACAGGACTTCTTTCAGTTTCCTAGAATTAAAAAAGTCACAGCAGGGGGAAAGGCTGTTCTCATACATGGCCCCCCAAATATGAAATAAAACTTCCCACTTTCGTTCGAGACTCAGACACTCCAAAATTTTAAGTCTAAGCTAAAGGCATACTTATTTACGCAGGCTTTTGACTAGGGTTAGACCAGGTTGCATGGCTTGGGTCACTGGGGCCGGAGTCTGGAGTCATGTCTGGCCTGCCTGCCTTGTCCGCTAGCCGGGAGAGTGTCAAGTGGGGCGGTCTGGCCTGAACTGGGTTTCGGTCCTCGTGATCTGACTCGTGCGTCCTTGCCTTAGACTAAGGGCAGAGCTGGGGGTTCATAGTCAAAGAGTCTTATGGTGATCAGAGACGTTGGGTTGCTGTCTTCTGCCTCCCGTGGGGTTGTCGAGGTCTCATGTGATCCCTCTTGGCTGTGGTTACTTTCCAGTTCTCCCTCTTTCTAGCTATGCTTACATTACATTTTACATTATAGAGCATTTAGCAGATGCCCTTATCCAGAGCGACTTACAATTGACACCAGTCTTAAATGCAAGCAACTGTGGGTTAAGGGTCTTACTGAAGGGACCCCAACAGTGGCAGCCTTGGCAAAGGTGGGATTTGAACCCTGGACCTTCTGGGCCAGAGTCCAGTACCTTAACCATGCTGCTATAGCTAATGTTGCCGGGGGAATCTCATGCTACACATGGCATCTGTGATTGTTAATAGACACTGTGCTTCTTAATCAATAACTAATTACATTTTCTGTTTTCTCTCCGAGCTGTGTTTCCGGTACCAGTTCCAGCCCCACACATGATGTTCATCCGCTGCAGCTTCACTTGAGAGCTGCTTCCGTCATCAGCCCCAGCCCCATCATACCCAGGCCACTTAATGCCGATGTGCATGTTTCACATTTTATTGGAAAACTATGGACTCCATGACTTTAGTTTCGTTCTTAGATTATCATCTACGCTGCCCAAGGAGGTTGGGTCCCTTTTTGAGTCTTGGTCCTCCCCAAGGTTTCTTCCTATAACACTCAGGGATTTTTTTCCTTGCCACTGTCACCCTAGGCTTGCTCAAATTGGGATTGGACGTAGTTAACTAGGAGATAATCTAAACTGTAAGTTGGTTTGAGTGACAATGCTCCATTGTAAAAAAGCGCTATATAAATAGATCTGACTTGACTTGACCCTGTTCATTCTTCCCTTAACACGGATCAGTCGTCCTGTCCCCTTTGCAGAAAAAAGCAGCCCAAAGCATGATGTTCCACACCCCATGCTTCACAGCAGGTATGGAGTTTTTGGGATGCAACTCAGCATTCTTCTTCCTTCCATGATTCTCCCAATCCTCTTCTGGATCATCTATATGCTCTCTGGCAAACTTCAGACGGACCTGGACATGTACTGGCTTAAGCAGGGGGACACGCCAGGCACTGCAGGATCTGAGTCCCTCTCGATGTAGTGTGTAACTGATGGTAGCCTTTGTTACTTTGGTCCCAACTCTCTGCAGGTCATTCCTCAGGTCCCTCCATGTAGTTCAGGGATTTTTGCTCACCGTTCTCATGATCATTTTGACCCCACGGATTGAGATCTTGTGTGGGGCCCCAGATTGAGGGAGATTATTAATGGTCTTGTATGTCTTCCATTTTCTTACAATTGCTCCCACAGTTGATTTATTCACACCAACCTGCTTGCCTATTGTAGATTCATATTTTCCAGCCTGGTGCAGGTCTACAATTTTCTTTCTGGTGTCCTTCAACAGCTCTTTGGTCTTCATTTATACAGTCAACAAGGTTAAACAGGTGCCATTAATACAAGTAACGATTTTCTCGCACAGAAGTAATCTTGTTTGTTTGTGGGTGACCAAATACTTATTTTCCAACATGATTTACAATTAAATTCTTTAAAAATCTTACATTGTGATTTCCAGGATTTTTTTCTCATTTTGTCTCTCATAGTTGAAGTGTACCTATGATGAAATTTACAAACCTCTCTCATCTTTCTAAGTAGGAGAACTCGCACAATCAGTGGCTGACTAAATATGTTTTTGGATTTTTTTTGCTTTAAATCCATAGGCTGGAGTTATTTCCCCCATAGGTGGCATGGTGGCGCAGTGGTTACCATGGTCAACTCACAGCTCCAGCATCTCCTTTTCAATCTTGACCTCGGACTGTGCCTGTGTGGAGTTTTCATGCCCTCTCAAGGTCTGTGTGGGTTTACTCCGGTTTCCTCCCACAGTCCTTCCACATGTGGGTTAAGTTAAATGGTTTTTCTAAAGTGCCCTTAGTGTGTGTGGATTGGCAGCTTGTCTATGGTTGTTCCTGCCTTGCTTGCTGAGCTGCCAGCTAGGCACTTGCCATTCCATGCCGTGACCAGGATTAAGTAGATAAGAAAATGAATGAATGGGAAGGTTTTCTACAAGATTTTGGAGTGTGTCTGTGGGAATTTTTGCCTGGCTCACAATCTCTAGTGCATCCCAGAGGTGTTCGTTGGGGTTGAGGTCAGAGTTCTGTGTAAGCCAGTCAAGTTCAGTCACACCAGTTCTGTTCCAACAATGTTGGAAGCATGCATTTGACCAAAATGTTTTGGCATGTTGAAGCATTAAGTCTTCCCTTCATTGGAACTAAGAGGCCTACGCCCTAAAAAACAACCCCATAATATTATCCCTCTTCCAGCATTATCCCTCCCTGCAGTTGGTACAGTCAGACAGGTAACGTTCCTCTGGCATTTGGCAAACACAGACTCATCAATCAGACTACCAGAGTCCAGTGTGGCATGCATTATACCACTGTCACACCGGCTGTCGTACCTTCACCAGTCCACCCGAGGTCACCGTCACCCGAGTTTTGAGGGGCCGCCAGTTCCGGTCTGGCGGCCATTACCATCCCTATTTTAGGCAGCGGCGAACGCAGCCAGTCGCGAGGTCTTGCTTGCTCTTTGGCAACTTTTCCGAGCATTCGTAAGTTGGATCATTAGATATTTACTGTGTATGAACCACGCTTTGTTATCCGGATCACGAGTTTCTGATCGTATGTCTGATCGTATGTCTACCTGGTTGCCGACTACCGTTTGTTACCCGATTCTAAGTTAACGGTTTCTGTTTTCAATAAACCTGCAACTGGTTCCTAAATCAGCATCCCTGCGAGTATGTTACAGAAGACCTCACCTATCATGGAACCAGCAGGTATCGAGGAACGCCTAGCCTGACAGGAACAACGGATGGAAGAGTTAACCACGCTCCTCCAGGAGTTGGTGGCCAGAACGACGCCACTTCCACCCGAGCGTCCCGAACCTCCCACTCCCGACCCCCCCTACCGTCGCCAGAGCACCGTCCACCGGCCTCGCCTGTACCAGTCACCCTCCCAGAAAGGTACGATGGTTCTTTGAACTCCTGCAGAAGTTTTATGATGCAGTGCAGTCTGTATATTGAGCACCATCCTGAGCAATTTCGCAGCGAAAACCAATCGTATTCACTTTGTAATGTTCCTGCTTACGGGCAGGGCGAAAGAATGGGCCACGGCTTTTTAGTCCGAAGGGTGTTTGACCACCCTCACACTGGCCAGGATACAAGGACCAGGCTCTGCAGTCTCCAACAGGGGAGACACAGAGTGACCAACTATGCAGTGGAATTCCTCACCATCGCAGCTGGTAGTGGGTAGAACGATGCGGCGCTACTAACAATGTTTAAATGCGGCCTGCGAATCGAGTTACAAGATGAAATGGCGGTTAAGGGTGCTTCCCTGGACGCCTATATTCGCCATGCTATTGCCTTGGACAACATCGTGTGGGAGAAGAATCGACTCCTCGGATCGAACCAGAGCTGGGAACCTGGTTTACTAAGGGAAGCGGAACCTGAACCGATGGAGCTCGACCGGGCCCACATCACCGAAGGGGAACGGCAAAGGCAAATTAAGGGACGTTTATGCCTCTACTGCGGGGAACCTGGTCACAGATGTGCTTCCTGCCCCCGACTTGCCAGAAGGACTGAACTCCCCGAGGTAAGCACCATGACAGCCCCTAGTGTTAAAACCAAGTGCATGACCATCAAAGTGCAGTTGTGTTGGGGTTCAGAGTGTGCATTTGTTACAGTGCTCATCGACTCGGGAGCGGCCGGTAACTTCATCAACCGGTAAATCGCCCAAGAACTACGGATCCCAGTCACCGTGACCACTCTACACGTGGTGCTCAGGGCAGTGGACGGCAGAATCCTGGGTGAGGGTGCTGTCACCGAACACACCAGAGAACTTACTTTGATAACAGTGCTTCTGCACAAGGAGAAGGTATCATTCTTCGTTATCTCTGTCCCTAAGCACGAGGTTATTTTGGGCTATCCCTGGTTGGTGAGACACCAGCCCATCATCTCATGGTTGTCCAACGAGATCATCCGGTGGGGTAAGCAATGTTTGAGTTTGTGTTTGAGTATGCCATTGAGGACTACTAGAGTTGAGAGCCTGCAGACTGAAGCTCTCACCAAGGTCCCCAGTTGTTACCGATATTTGGCCAAGGTTTTTTCCCATGGAAGTGCCAGTAGGCTACCCCCACACTGACCAGGGGACTGCGCCATAGAACTACTGCCTGGCACGACACCTCCGAGAAGCCGAATCTACCCCTTATGACGGTCAGCAACTGAGGTGTTGGAGAACTACGTGGAGGAAGCGCTAGAACAGGGGTACATACGTACCTCCACCTTCCCAGCAGCATCGGGCTTCTTCTTTGTGCAGAAGAAGGATGGAGGACTTCGACCCTGCAGTGACTATCGGGGACTGAACGCCATAACCGTGAAGTACAAATACTCTCTACCATTAGTACCAGCGGCATTAGAGCAACTACAGGGCACCTCGGTATTCACAAAGTGCTTAGGTTATAAGAAGTGCTTATAACCTAATTTGAATTAGAAAGGGGGATGAATGGAAGACGGCCTTTGTTACTACGAGGGGGCATTACGAGTACTTAGTGATGCCCTATGGATTGGCCAATGCCCCCTCGGTATTTCAGACCTTAATTAATGATGTCTTGCAAGATATGTTAGACCGGTAGGGGATCGTCTACATTGACGATATTTTGATATATTTTAAAACTCTGGAGGAACACATCACACAAGTTAGACAAGTCCTGGAATGTCTTCGAGAGCATCATTTGTTTGAGAAAGCTGAGAAATGCGTGTTTCATGTGTCCACGGTTTCCTTTCTAGGGTATGTTATCGACTCGTCGGGAGTCAGCACGGAGGACCATAAGGTTCAGGCAGTTGCTAATTGGCAGAGACCAACCACAATCAAAGAGTTACAGAGATTTCTGGGATTTGCTAACTTTTATCTGTGTTTTATTCGGGGTTTCAGCAGTGTGGTGGCTCCTCTCACCTTGCTTTTGAAGGATAAGTCTAAAAAGTTAGCTTGGTCCAAGGAGGCAGTGGAGGCCTTTCAGTTATTAAAAACGCGCTTCGTGTCAGCTTCCATCCTGGGCACTGTTTTGTCTCAATGGGTGGGTAATCCATCAAAACTTTACCCTTGTGCATTCTTTTCCCACAAGCTCAGCAGCACCGAGTGCAACTATGACATAGGAAACAGGGAACTCCTGGCCATGAAGCTTGTAGTCGAAGAATGGCATCACTGTTTCCATTCGTGGTCCTAACCGACCACAAAAATCTGGAATATTTGAGGGCGGCCCATAGACTCAACCAAAGACAGACCAGGTGGGCATTGTTTTTTACCCGTTTTGACTTCTCTGTTTCCTATCGTCCAGGGTCAAAGAATGGCAAGGCTGATGCTCTATCACGCCTCTGGGAGGGGGAATGTAAGAAGAACTCTCCCTCCACAATTCTGCGGGCTGAGTTCATAGTCTGACCCATCGATTGGGAGATTGTGGAGGAGGTGTGCCAGGCGCAGGTGGGGGAACTCCTTCCAGCAGGCTGCCTACCCAACCGTGAGTTTGTTCCTCTTACGCTGTGTGGGGGTTTAATTAGGACCATCCATGAACATCCCAGTTCGGAACACCCCGGGGTCACTAGAACAGTGGAACTCGTGAAAAACTAATTTTGGAGGAATAGGCTAGCAAAGGATGTTAGCAAAGTCGTTAAAACGTTAGACCATTTTTCCAAGGCATGCAAACTAATAGCTTTAGAGAAATTACCCACGGAGTTAGAGACGGCGGAACTCCTGGTCCATTACGTTTCCCTGTATTATGGTCTCCCGGAAGATATAGTATCGGACCGAGGACCGCAGTTCACCTTGCAAGTCTGGCAGGAGTTTTGCAGGAACCTCGAAATCAACGTAAGCCTCACCTTGGGGTACCACCCAGAGTCTAACGGGCATATGGAAAGGGTCAACCAAGAAATTGGTAGGTTCCTCGGGTCATATTGCGCCACCTCACAGCAGGATTGGGCACACTATATCCCCTGGGTGGAATATGCCCAAAACTCCCTGAGAAGCTCATCTACCAAACTAACCCCTTTCCAGTGTATTCTAGGTTATCAGCCGCCCCTCTTTCCTTGGTCGGGTTCGCCGTCCGAGGTACAGGTGGTGGACGAATAGCTGAGATGCAGCAAACAAACCTGGGAGGAGGCCCACGTGTGATTACAATGGGCTATTCGTTGACAATGCATACAGGCCAACCGCCACAGGCACGAGGAACCTAGCCTGCAACCGGGAGAGAAGGTTTGGCTATCTACTAGGGACCTCAAGCTCAAGTTGCAGAGTAAGAAACTCAGTCCCAGATTTGTAGGACCATTTAAAATACTTAAACAAGTAAATGAGGTAACTTATCGTTTAGAGCTCCCTTCATCTTATAAAATTGCACCTACGTTTCATGTCTCCCTTCTAAAACCGTGTTATCCACCCTCCTCACAGGTCCAGTCAACGGTGACTGAGCTCCCTCCCCCATTGGACGTGGACGGTCTCCCCGCCTACAGTGTTAGTAGACTGTTGGACTCTAGACGTTGAACGGGACGCCTCCAATACCTGGTGGACTGGGAGGGCTATGGCTTGAGGAGCATTCCTGGGTTCCCGCCGGGGACATCCTCGACCCCTCCTTAATAGCCAAGTACCACCGAGCTACACCAAGTACTCCTAGGCCGCGAGGACGTCCAAGGAGGAGAAGGTCTAGGGCTGCGGGAGACGCCCGTCAGGAGGGGGGCTATGTCACACCGGCTGTCATACCTTCGCCAGTCCACAGGTCATCGTCGCCTGAGTTTTGAGGGGTCGGTTCCAGTCTGGCAGCCATTGCCATCCCTATTTTAGGCGGCGTCAAACACAGCCAGTCATGAGGTCTTACTTGCTCTTTGGCAACTTTTCCAAGCATTCATAAGTTGGATTATTGGATGATTACTGTGTATGAACCACGCTTTGTTATCCGGATCACGAGTTTGCCTATTCCGCTGGGTTTGTTTACCGATCGTCTGTCTACCTGGCTGCCAACTACTGTTTGTTTCCCGAGTCTGAGTTACCGGTTTCTGTTTTCAATAAACCTGCAACTGGTTCCTAAATCAGCATCCCTGCGAGTACGTTACAACCACATCATCTGAAGCTTGGCATTGTGCTTGGTGATGTCAATTTTGCATACAGCTGCTTGGTCATGGAAACTCTCACTGAACAGTTATAGTGCTGATGATAATACAAGAAGAGCTTTGGAACTCTGCAGTTAATGAGTGAGCAGAGTGTTGCTGACTTTTATGCACTATGCTCCTCAGCACAGGCTGACCCTGCTCTGTAACTTTTTGTGGGCTGCCACTTTGTGGCCTAGTTGCTGCGGAACCTAAACACTTCAAATGTTCAATAATACCAAAAGTATTGTTGATACCATTGCAACAAGTCAGTTACTTTTTGCAACTGACTTGTTGCAATGGAGGTATCTTATTATAATGCCATGCTCAAATTCAGTGAGCTCTTTAGAATGACTCATTCTTTCACAAATGTTTGTAAAGGCGAACTGCATGGCTAGGTGCTGGACTGTATATACCTTTGGCAATGAGATTTCATGAAGCAATTGAAATTAAATGATTCAAAGGTGTATCCCAATACTTTTGT
This sequence comes from Ancistrus triradiatus, assembly GCA_025084515.1. Classification (NCBI taxonomy): domain Eukaryota; kingdom Metazoa; phylum Chordata; class Actinopteri; order Siluriformes; family Loricariidae; genus Ancistrus; species Ancistrus triradiatus. The sequence goes on from JAJAGP010000989.1 coordinate 161,383, forward strand.
CCATATAGTGTATGAATTAATAATCAATACAGTAATAACAACGTAGGGGGTTGGTCAGGATGTTCAGTCTTTGTCACAGGCACACCATATGTAAAAAGTATACAACTATGAAACATATCACAGATATAGTATATTTATACTGGTGTTGAAAGTTTGTGGACCCTTTAGAATTGTACATATTTCTGCATAAATATGACCTAAAACATCATAACATTTTCACACATGTCCTAAATGTTGATAAAGCGAACCCAGTTACACAAATGAGACAAAAATAATGTACTTGGTCCGTTATTTATTGAGGAAAATTATCCAATAACACATATTACTGAGAGGCAAAAGTATGTGAACCTTTAGCAGTTTAGAACTGCAGTGTAGCAGTTAATTTGAAGGTGAAATTAGAGTCAGGTGTTTTCAATCAATGGGATGACAATTAGGTGTGAGTGGGGAGCCCTGTGATGAAGTCCATGGAGAAGTGGACTTCATCCACTTCTCCATGGACGAAGGACGGGCCGGAATGGGCAGGGGCTAAAGGAGGCTGGCCGGGGGTTTATGAGAGGTCTTGTTGCGGGCGCAATTAGGGCAGGCCAACACAAAGTCCTTGGTGTCAGCGGCAATGGTGGGCCACCAGAAGTACTGCCGGAGGAGGGCCAGGGTGTGACGATGCCTGGGGTGTTCGGCGAATTTCAACTCGTGGGCCCACTGGAGGGCAGCGGTCCGGGCTGAGGTGGGCACATAGAGTTGGTTGGGTGGTCCGCCCCTGGAGTCATGCTTGGTCCCCTGTGCCTCTTTGATGGTCTGCTGGATCTCCCAAGAGAGGTGCGCAACCAAGAGATCTAGGGGCAGGATGGTGTCAGAAGGCTTCGTGGGACCCTCGGGGGAGTACTGGCTTGAGAGGGCTTCACGTTGAAGGTCCTGGGACGGCAGGAGAGGGTGAATTGAAAACGGGTGAAGAAGAGGGCCCATCTGGCCTGACACTTGGTTGACTGAATGTATGCGAGGTTGCGGTGGTCTGTCCAGACCAGGAATGGCTGTTCCGCGCCCTCCAGCCAGTGTCTCCACTCCTCCAAGGCCAGCTTGACTGCCAGGAGCTTGCGATTGCCCACATTGTAGTTCTTCTCGGTGGGGGATAGCCGTTGGAGAAGAAGGCACAGGGGTGAAGCTTGTTATCCGGGGCTACACGCTGGGAGAGGACAGCTGCCACGCCGGTGTCCGAGGCATCTACCCCCACGATGAATTGACGGGTGGGGTCGGGTTGGGCGAAGACGGGGGCCGAAGTGAACAACTTCTTGAGCCGCTGGAAGGCCCATTCCACCTCGGGGGACCACTTGAAGGGGACTTTGGTGAGATAAGCTGTCACCTTGCTGTAGTCCAGATGAAGCGAAATTTGCGAAGCCCAAGAATCGCTGTAGTTCTTTCCAACCCAGGGGGAATGGCCACTCTGCGACAGCGCGGATCTTGCCAGGATCCGGTTTGATGCTGCCCCTCTGGATGATGAAGTCCAGAAACGCCACGGTGTCAATGTGGAACTTGCACTTCCTTTCCTTGACGAACAGCCTATTCTCCAAGAGGTGAGTCAGCACCTGGCAAACGTGGGCGACGTGTTCTACAGAACGGGAGAAGATGAGGATGTCATCCAGGTAGACGAACATGAACCTGCTGAGGTAGTCCTGGAGCACATCGTTCACCAGGGACTGGAAAACTGCCGGGGCATTGGTGAGTCCGAATGGCATCACCCGGTACTCAAAATGGCCCAGCGGGGTCCACTCATCCCCCTCCTTATTTCGGATCAGGTGGTAAACATTCCTGGGGTCGAACTTGGTGAAGACAGATGATCCCTGGAGCAGGTTGAATGCGGAGGAGACGAGCAGAAGGGGATACCAGTTGTGTTTGGTGATACCATTCAGGCCCCGGTAGTCGATACAAGGGCCCAGAGTTCCGTTCGTTTTGGCCACGAAAAGGAAACCAGCCCCTAGAGGAGAAGACAAGGGCCGGATGAGGCCAGCCGCCCCAAATATGAACTCCTTTTACATAATGGAGAACTATAATTAATCCATCTCATTTCAATAACAACAAATCAGAAAAAGTTGAGACAGTATGGAAAATGCAAATTAAAAACAAAAAAAATTGCAGGGTTCCTTACATTTACTTTGACTTTTATTTAATTTCAAACAGTATAAACCCAAGATATTTAAGTTTTTTTGTCTGGTCAGCTTTCTTTTATTTGTTCATAAACATCCGATCCAGCATTTCAGGCCTGCTACACATTCCAAAAAAGCACACGTCATCTATTTTTTGACTTCTCTCGGCTCAGAGGCATCCGGGATGGTCACAGAAATCAATATTCCAGATCTAGCTTTGGAAAAAATGGATGCCGTGTGCTCCGGACCAAAGACAAAAAGGACCAACTGAACTATTATCATCTAGAAGTTCAAAAGCCAGCCTCTCATGGTATGGGGTTGGGTCAGTGCCCTTGGCAAAGGTCAATTTCACTAAAAGCAACATTAATTCCTTCAAGATGACATCTTTTCCAGGGACGTAGATGCATTTATCAAAAAGAAAATGTAAAACAAATCAAATCAAAAAAAGTTATGACTGAAATATGGAAATCCCTTCCAGTCTTTCTTTGAGGAACACTGTTTTTAAACATTTCAATAATTTTCTTACACATTTGTTGACCACTTGAGATTCTCTGCCCGTGTTTACTCCACAAAGGCTCAGAATTTTATGGACATCAAATAATGATTATAATCACTTGTTGACATCACCTGTTTGAAATCACATCATAAATTCTCATCATTAGTCATAAATTGCCCCGACCCCACTTTTTTTGGAATGTGTTGAAGTAATGGATGATTATTAGCAAATGGAATGAAGCTGACCAGAACAGGCATGAAAGGTCTTGGGATCATAGTGCCTGCAATGATATAAAAGTCAAAGTACATGTCAGGCGCACTGTCTTTATATATATATATATATATATATATTCCATATTGTCCCAAATTTGTCTGATTTGGGGTTGTGTAATGCATTTCTCATTCATGTTGGTATACAGTTTAACCTGGTGAAGAAGGCAGTGGAATATGTGTACCCACAAAGGCACATTGGAACACACATATTGCCAGTATTTTCAGTTAAAAGCCAATACTACAATAAATTTACTAATCAAACTTAATGCCTAGAACATCTATAGAAAGATGCGTTACACATCCTCTACCCAGCATCTAAGACTTATTCAAATGCAGAATAATCACGAGTCTTTATAAGCTGCACAATGGCCCTGTATAATAGCACCCATATGGAGCACCATTTACATTTTATTCTGAATGATTAAAGCAATTCATTCAGTGCTAGGAGACAAACACACAAGGGACAACACAATAATGCAAGACACACTGAAAGTTGCGCTTTTACCAAGTTGTAAGTAATGTGTAACTTGAATTGCTATTTGCTTGGTAACTAAGCTATAAATACTTAGTTAAAGGCAAAATATTTTTAATATCTTTTAACATTTTGAAAGCTGCCTTTAAAAGAAGTGTGGATATATGACTTCAGTAGATGGAGTTTTACAGCAGCTGACAGATGGTGCATTGATAGTACTGACCATTGAGCCAAATATGTGATGGATCCAACTTATGATGGATTTGTCGAAACGTAACCCCATTGTAACTCAGGGAGCACCTGTACAATGGAACTTGCATATAATGCCTTATACAGTGTGGATTTTCAGGGGGCTGGAACCCATTAATTCAATGTACATTAATCCCATCGTATATGGTAACATTTTCTCAGTACTCTTGGCACTTGACGAGCTGACTGTCTGGCAACAACACCATATAATACAGTTGCTTAATAAATCACATTTTTAACAACACCTCCTTGTCTCTAAACTCATTGTCCAATTTATCAGCTCCAGTTACCACATAGATGTATGTTGGTGTTCTGCAATTACAGACTGTGGTGCATCCGTTGTTCTGCATACTTTGTTAGTTCCTTTTTACCCTGTTCTACAGTGAAAGGAACTTCACAGGACCACACCAGCGCAGGCATTATTTTGGGTACTGAGTGACACTGACACAGTAGTGGTGTGTCAGTGTGATGCGTTTGAATGAGTGGATCAGACACAGCAGTGCTGCTGGAGTTCTTAATTTCTCACTGTTGTACTAAGGATATTCCATAAATTAAAGAATACACTCCATGAATCCTGTGGAGAATGTCCTGTGACCACTGATGAAGGTTTAGAGGATGAATAACACATATTGTTCTGCAACAGATAAGCTACTGTCTCAAGGTGGAACAACATAGTGTTCCACAGTGCATAGTGAGTGGGCACAGTTTTTAAAAACCTATATGGTACATAGAGCTGATAAAATGGACAAGGAGTGTAAAATGAAGGAAGTAGTTTTAATGTTATAGTTGATTGGGGTGTGTGTGTGGTGTGTGAGTACTATTTTGGTGAGAATCTCATTCCCTTGTGTTTAGCTGTGCATATGAGATGTTGACAGAAAGAAAGAGGTTTATGTATTCCTACTCACATCTGTACTTTTCTTGAATGTCTGCATTGCATAGGCACACTATTCCCATCTTGAAGGACAGCACACGCATCTTTCCATTACGTCCACTTGGGGGATGGGGGTTAGGAGGGGGAGACAGAGGAACAGAGGTTTTTAACCACAGTGCCACAAATCTAAATGTTACTGTCTAAACTGCATTTTACACACACTAACACTTAAACAATCATATATCAAAAAGGCAACACAGAGATAAACCTATATTATGGCAAAATATACAGTATCTAAACGGGATATACACATCAGATTTTGCTTCTACAGTTTGTTAGAAATAAAAGTCCACTACTGTTGTACGTTAAGTGGAGTCTATTAACTGTGATAAAACTGACTCAAGCTTTCAGAATTCATCGTCAACAAAGAAGCAGTTGCTAACAATTATTTTTCTGCTGACTTGGCATCAGACTGTAGGTTGTCCTTGGGGTATGGGACTGCAGAGTCAGAGCAAAACATGTGTTTTGATATTTTCAGTGATGGCCCTACAGAATTCTCCACAATGACAAAATATATCCACACCTGAGAATAACTACAGGTAAGCACCATTTAACAACTATCCTATCAACGTCCATTTGTTTTAAGGACTGAGGTCCTAATAATTATAATACATTATAATAGGAAATAAAAATTTGTCTTTTAACTTTGGGTGCTGTGGCCTAGACAACCTATCAAGATGGTCACCTCAACAGCCAATCAGTGCTACAGACCTAACAGCAAAAGTGAGCGTTTAAGAGCAGCAGTCCATAGTGTGTGTCACTGATGCCAGATCCACTTACTTTAAGCTAATTTGGGGTTATTTCTTTTAAAAACGGGGTTTTGATCAACTTCTAAAGTTGTAAATGAAAGGAAAATATACATTATTAGTGTGGTTGCCTATATAGGCAACCACACTATTGTTATCCGAAAGTCTTATTTTTCTTCCTTCTTATTATTATTAGTGTGGTTGCCTATATAGGCAACCACACTATTGTTAACCGAAAGTCTTATTTTTCTTCTTCTTCTTCTTCTTATTATTATTAATCCACGTTGTTGTCCGGATTTCAACTGCCGCAGCTTTCGAGATATCGACCCCGTTCCATCGCCATTGCGTTGGGTCTGGTCGGGAATGGTGTGCTTGTATAGGGCCCCCCGAATTTTCCCATAGGAAATGAATGGGCCAAAAGTTAACGAATCATAACTCAGTCAGTTTTTGACATAGGGCCACGAAATTTGGCAAGCTTGGTCCCGGGTGCAATCTGAGGTGACATGTGATGCCAATTGGGCCCCTATGGACCCCGGGTGGGCACTGGGGCCCCTGGGTGGGCCAATGACTAACTCAGTCAGTTTTCGACCTACGGCCACACAAAATTTGGCAAGCTTAATCACGGGTGCAATCTGAGGTGATATGTGATGCCCATTGGGCCCCTATGGACCCCCCGTGTGGGCACTGGGCCCCTGGGTGGGCCAATGACTGTAACCCAGTCAGTTTTCGACCTACGACCACGAAATTCGGCAGGCTTGGTCCCGAAATGCAATCTGAGGTGACATGTGAAGCCCATGGGGCCCCAATGGACCCCGGGTGGGCACTGGACCCCCGGGTGGGGCCAATGACTGTAACTCAGTCAGTTTTCAACCTACGGCCACGAAATTCGGCAAAGCTTGATCCCGGGTGCAATCTGAGGTGATATGTTCATGCCCATGGCACCCATGAGGACCCCGGGTGGGCACTGGGGCCCCCTGGGTGGGCCAATGACTGTAAACTCAGTCAGTTTTTTCGACCTATGGCCACGAAATTTGGCAAGCTTGATCCCGGGTGCAATCTGAGGTGTTATGTGATGCCCATGGGGCCCCTATGGGCCCTGGGTGGGCACTGGGGCCCCTGGGTGGGCCCAATGACTGCAATTCAGACAGTTTTCGAACCTACGGCCACGAAATTTGGCAAGCTTGGTCCCGGGTGCAATCTGAGGTGATATGTGATGCCTATGGGTACCCATTGAGGACCCCGGGTGGGCACTGGGGCCCCTGGGTGAGCCAATGACTACAATTTCAGACAGTTTTTTTTCGACCTACGGCCACGAAAAATTTGGCAAGCTTGATCCCGGGTGCAATATGAGGTGATATGTGGATGCCCATGGGCCCCTATAGGTGAGCACTGGGGCCCCTGGGTGGGCCAATTGACTGTAATTCAGTCAGTTTTTCGACCTACGGCCACGAAATTTGGCAAGCTTGATCCCGGGTGCAATCTGAGGTGATAGTCATGGTTCTTGGGGCCCAGACGACCCAGGGTGGGCACTGGGGCCCCTGGGTGGGCCAATGACTGTAACTCAGTCAGTTTTTGACCTACGGCCACGAAAATTTGGCAAGCTTGGTCCTGGGTGTTGCACTCTGAGGTGACATGTGATGCCCATTGGGCCCCAATGGGCCCCTATGGACCCCGGGTGGGCACTGGGAGCCCCTGGGTGGGCCAATGACTGTAACTCAGTCAGTTTTTTGACCCTACATCCACACAATTCAGCAAGCTTGGTCCCGGGTGCAAATCTGAGGTGATATGTGAATGCCCATTGAGCCCCTATAGACCCAGGGTGGGCACTGGGGCCCCCTGGGTGGGCCCAATGGACTGTAACTCAGTCAGGTTATTGACCTACAGCCACGAAATTCGGCAAGCTTGATTCCGGGTGCAATCTGAGGGTGATATGTGTGCCCCATTGGGGCCCCTATGGACCCCGGGTGGGCCCGGTGGACCTGGGTGGGGCCAATGACTGTAACTCAGTCAGTTTTCGACCTACGGCCACGAAATTCAGCAAGCTTGATCCCGATGCAATCTGAGGTGACATGTGAAGCCCATGGGGCCCCAAATGGACCCCGGGTGGGCACTGGGGCCCCTGGGTTGGCCAATGACTGTAACCCAGTCAGTTTTCGACCTACGACACCGAAATTTGGCAAGCTTGGTCCCGAATGCAATCTGAGGTTGACATTGTGAAGCCCATGGGGCCCCAATGGACCCCGGGTGGGCCACTGGGACCCCCGGGTGGGCCAATGACTGTAACTCAGTCAGTTTTCAAACCTACGGCCACGAAATTCGGCAAGCTTGATCCCGGGTGCAATCTGTAGGTGATATGTCATGCCCATGGCACCCATGAGGACCCCGGGTGGGCACTGGGGCCCCTGGGTCAGCCAATGACTGCAACTCAGTCAGTTTTCGACCTACGGCCACGAAAGTTGGCAAGCTTGATCCCACGGGTGCAATCTGAGGTGTTATGTGATGCCCATGGGGCCCCTATGGACCCTGGGTGGGCCACTGGGGCCCCCTGGGTGGGCCAATGACTGTAACTCAGACAGTTTTCGACCTACGGCCACGAAAAATTCGGCAAAGCTTGGTCCCGGTGCAATCTTGAGGTGATATGTGATGCCTATGGGTCCCATGAGGACCCCGGGTGGGCACTGGGGCCACTGGGTGGGCCAATGACTGCAATTCAGACAGTTTTCGACCAACGGCCCGACGATTTGGCAAGCTTTGATCCCGGGTGCAATCTTGAGATGTGACATGTGATGCCCATTGGGCCCCTATGGACCCCGGGTGGGCACTGGGGCCCCTGGGTGGGCCCAATGACTGTAACTCAGTCAGTTTTTGACCTACGGCCACGAAATTCGGCAAATTTTGCGTCCCGGGTGCAATCTGAGGGTGACATGTGATGCCAATTGGGCCCTATGGACCCCGGGTGGGCACTGGGGCCCCAGGGTGGGCCAATGGACTGCAACTCAGACAGTTTTTTTCGACCTACAGCCACGAAATTTGGCAAGCTGAACCCGGGTGCAATCTGAGGTGACATGTGAAAGCCCATGGGGCCCATGAGGACCCCAGGTGGGCCTGGGGCACCCTTGGTGGGGCCAATGACTGTAACTCAGTCAGTTTTTGACCTACGGCCACGAAATTTGGCAAGCTTGATCCCGGTTGCAATCTGAGGTGACATGTGATGCCCATGGGCCCCTATGGAACCCGGGTGGGCACTGGGGCCCCTGGGTGGGCCAATGATTGCAACTCAGACAATTTTTGGTCTACGGCCACGAAATTTGGCAAGCTTGGTCCCGGGTGCAATCTGAGGTGACATGGGATGCCCATGGGGCCCATGAGGACCCCGGGTAGGCACTGGGGCCCCTGGGTGGGCCAATGACTGTAACTCAGTCAGTTTTCGACCTACGGCCACGAAATTTGGCAAGTTTGGTCCCGGGTGCAATCTGAGGTGACATGAGATGCCTATTGGGCCTCTATGGACCCCGGGTGGGCACTGGGGCCCCTGGGTGGGCCAATGACTGTAACTCAGATAGTTTTCGATCTACGGCCACAAAATTCGGCAGGCTTGGTCCCGGGTGCAATCTGAGGTTATATGTGAGGGCCATGGGGCCATTGTAGAGTGGCAGCCACACTTGCATTTTCTTCAGGAAATGCACCTCTCTAGTTATTTCTATTATTTTAATCGACCAAATGGTAAATCTCTCACATTGTACTAGGTTACTAGTTTTTGCCTTTCTTTTTTCTTTTTTTGTGAGCTAATTTGATTTTGATATTGTTTCCATAGACCTATTTGCTTGTTTCTCTCGTGGGATCTGGTACCCCTGGTGTGTGTGTAAGTAACTAACTACCTTACTGGTTTAGCTCGTTAGCTCAAATTTGGACTAGAGACTGTTCTATCTCAGTTCATGTGTTTAGAGATTTATTTTGTGTAAGTTACTCGTGTTTGAGTTTCCCCGACTTACTGTAATAAGTTGTAAATGGCATTTGTAAGTGTATGTGCCAGTGCTATTCTGCCAGCTATTCTGCCAGTGCTACTGTATGTGCTACTGTAAGTAGCTTTGTATCTACAGTAGCACATAGATACAAAAGTACTACTGATTATAATTTCATTCATTCTTTGTTTTTATTACAATACAAAATAAGCAATTGCTGCAACTGAATAAATTCAACTGTCTGATTTATTTTAGAGGGAACAAGTACCTAACACTCTTAATCATCTGCTTTACAGTAGTTTGAGCAGGAGCCCCAACCATGTCAGCCAGGGGTAAAGGTATTTGAATCAAATCAATTAGCAGCAGTGCTGAGGTCAACATATTGCAAAGTACAGAAGAGGGTAAGGATAGCGGGTAACATGACAGTACCTGTCATAGATATTGAGTAACCAGTTGAGGCACATATCCACACAGATTGGGATATTGATGAGTATAGATCGCTCCTCTTCCAGCTTCTCATACAGGGCAGTGAGGACATGGATCACCTCCACCACATCCATCACATACTCACCATGTTGCAGCTCCTGTTCTCTAAACACGTCTGCTACACTGGTCAGTTTCATGAGGTCTACTACAAATACAGAAACATATAATGCATTATCACCATCTTTTAAGAGTGGATTATGTGCACAGAGTGCAAGCTGATTCTATTTGCTTGTTCTAAAGTTATTTTCTTAGAACAGTTGAGAGGCTATAAATATAACATTTTCCATTAATGTCATATCCAGTTGGATAATAAGATATTAACAGGGCATATTGTGTGAGAGTAGTTGGAGTGTTTTCAGGATTGTCCTTAGAAACAATAATTGCTCTTGATGGATGGATGTTGATGGATGATTTTGATAATTAAGTCTCATAATAAAATGGACTGTCAAAGCAAGAGAAAGAAATGGAATGTGATGGAAAGAAAAGAGAGCAGTACAAAGTGGGAATGAGTTGGCTAGGGCCCCAGAGAGAGAAAGGAAGCGAGTGGGAGGATGGAAGAGATAAAGAGAAATAAAGGCTGTTGAAGCAGTGCAAAGTGTGTCCAAAATTATATATTTAACTCTTGAATAATTCAAAGGAGGAGAAAATGACAATTATGAAAGAACTTTCTGCTATCCTCTGTTCAGGTGTGTACTGGAATGGGTTAATTGGTGGTAGTCAATCTGCAGCATACAGTGGGGCAAAAAATATTTAGTCAACCACTGATTGTGCAAGTTCTCCTACTTAGAAAGACGACAGAGGTCTGTAATTTTCATCATGTGTACACTTCAACTATGAGAGATAAATTTTGAAAAAAATCCAGGAAATCACATTAAGATTTTTAAAGAATTTAATTGTAAATTATGGTGGAAAATAAGTATTTGGGCAATAACAAAAGTTCAAGTCAATACTTTGTAACATAACCTTTGTTGGCAATGACAGAGGTCAAACATTTCCTGTAAGTCTTCACCGGGTTTCCACACACTTTAGCTGGTATTCTGGCCCTTCATGCAGATCTCCTCTAGAGCAGTGATGTTTTGGAGCTGTCACTGGGCAACACGGATGTTCAACTCTTTTCAATGGGGTTGAGGTCTGGAGACTGGCTAGGTCACTCCAGGACCTTGAAATGCTTTTTACGGAGCCACTCCTTTGTTGGCCGAGCGGTGTGTTTGGGATCATTGTCATTCTGGAAGACCCAGCCACGTTCCATCTGCAATGCTCTCACTGATGGAAGGAGGTTTTGGCTTAAAATCTCATGATACATGCCGCCGTTCATTCTTCCCTTAACACGGATCATTCGCCCTGTCCCCTTTGCAGAAAAACGTTTCCACCCACATGCTTCACAGTAGGTATGGTGTTCTTGGGATGCAACTCAGCATTCTTCTTCCTTCAAACACGACGAGTTGAGTTTTTACCAAAAAGTTCTATTTTGGTTTCATCTGACCACATGATATTCTCCCAATCCTCTTGTGGATCATCCATATGCTCTCTGGCAAACTTCAGATGTGCTTGGACGCGTAGTGTGTTACTGATGGTAGTCTTTGTTACTTTGGTCCCAGCTCTCTGCAGGTTATTCATCAGGTCCCTCCGTGTAGTCCTGGGATTTTTGCTCACCGTTCTCATGATCATATTGACCCCACAGGCTAAGATCACAGGATAAGGCTTCAGCACGAGGGAGATTATCAATGATCTTGTATGTCTTCTATTTTCTTACAATTGCTCCCACAGTTGATTTATTCACACCAACCTGCTTGCCTATTTGTAGATTCATTCTTCCCAGCCTGGTGCAGGTCTACAATTTTCTTCCTGGTGTCCTTCGACAGCTCTTTGGTCTTGGCCATGGTTGAGTTTGGAGTCTGACTGTTTGAGGCTGTGGACAGGTGTCTTTTATACAGATAACGAGGTCAAACAGGTACCATTAATACAGGTAATGAGTGGAGGACAGAAGAGCTTCTTAAAGAAGAAGTTACAGGTCTGTCAGAGCCAGAAATCTTGCTTGTTTGTGGGTGACCAAATACTTATTTTTTACCATGATTTACAATTAAGTTCTTTAAAAATCCTACAATGTTCCTGGATTTATTTTCTCATTTTGTCTCTCATAGTTGAAGTGTACCTATGATGAAAATTACAGACCTCACTGATCTTTCTAAGTAGGATAACTTGCACAATCAGTGTCTGACTAAATACTTTTTTGCCCCACTCTACCTGCAAAAGACAGCACCTGCTATAGCAGATAAACATTAGCTTACCAATTCTGACTTCAGCCAAGAATTTAATAGATTTTTTAAATCATCACATCCATTTAATTACCTCCCAACAACATGCACAACTCCATTCATAATTAGACCTTAACAGACAGCTGAAATTCACTGGGTCCTATTGAATATGACACAGCATAGTCAGGCTATGTTCAAAGCTAAAGAATGGCTGATGCACACTGAAAGAATGAGTGGGAGTGCACCAGAAGCAGGGCAGTGGAGCACAGAAGGAATAGGTATGTTTCAGCATGCATACATCTTAAGGCTTTCTGCACTCGCCGCAGCTTCATGGCAGTCCTATACGCTGAAAACTTGATGTTGTTCATGTCGGCTAAGAAAGAGAGATAACACAGGCAAAAGACGAAAGAAAGAGAATGAAAAGAACAATATTATTTTGGAGTTATGGACTAGAGAATGTGTTTGCTAAACATCAGATGTGTACTCTTTGTGTTTGTGACACAGCTACACTGAGTGTCAGTGTCTCCATGTTAGTTTGGATTAGCACATATAGCAACTGTCCTTTAATATATAAATATAAGTGAAATGTTTTTAAACAATCATATAACTGGAATAATCTCCAATCTCAACAAGTGTTCATGAAGGAAATGTGCTGTGAGTGGTGGGGGTGTGCTGATACACTTGTGTTACCTAGTGCTTGATACAACTCTGTCATCTTTGGATGATCCCAGCAGGTTGTCTGAGCCTGGTGGCTAGAGACGGAAGTAGAAAAAAAAACAAGAAGTATTTAGCATAGCACAATGTAGAACTAATATGTAATCAAGGAAATTGAAAATAGAGGTAAACCACACAAAGATAGAGATGCAAAAAACAAAAATAAATAATGGCAGTAAGACAGGTAGATGTGGAAGCACAGCTAGATGAAAGTAATGCACAAAATGTGGAAAAGTAAACACTGAACTAGTCAAACACGGACTAGTCTTGAGATTATGACAAATGCAGCACAAAGCCTGAACTAACTGCCTATTGTAAAAACCTGTAAAAAGAAAATTGACAAGTTTAATACAGCAATGCCAAATCTCCTCTGCTCTTGAATGACTATACACACTACAGCAACATTGGTGTAAAAGAAGCCTGGCAAAAAAAACATATCGAATGAATTAATAACGTGAACAAATATATCAACAACACAGCCGAGTGTGGGCAGTTTTCCAGGAATTGCAGAGTTGTTCATTTGCACATCATTACCTGAGAATAGCTTACCCTGATCACTCAGCAAAAACAAAGCCCATCTATACATCCCTTCTGTTGCCCACTTGCCCAGTCCATAAACATCATACATACACAAGGCTTCACTTGCCAATGGGTTTACTAAATAAAGCATCTTCTGTAGCGATGTGTTTCAATTCACAACACAGGACACTAAAGCCAAACAAAGTAACAAAAAACGTAGCCACTAGAAGTATACTGATGATCCAAACAAATGGCGCTCTTCCACTGTATGGTACCTACTCGGCTCAGCTCGGCATGGCTTTTTTGCTTTTCCACTAGGCAAATTTGGACCATGAAATGAGTACTTTTTTAGTCCCTGCTTGCTCAAGGTTTTAAGGGGTTCCAATACTAAACTGTGATGTATAAACCTTGCGGAGCACTGATTGGCTGGAGTGAATTGTCACACAAAGGACAAAATACAAACCTCTAGCACAAACGAGCCATTTGTGAAATCACCATAGTTTAGTAGAGTATGTATTTGGTTTTATCAGAGTGGATATGGCAGCTTGTAAAGCTGCCATGATGTGGTCTTTTGAAAAGGTGCAAACCTTCATTGGTAGCTGACAAAAGAATCCAGAGAGAATTAGACAGTGTTACAAGGAACGAGAAAACGTTTTCTGATCTGTCCAAGCTCATATGTGAGCATGGTTTCGAAAGCTCATCACAGCAGTGCCGAGAAATGCTAAAGAAACTGAAAAGTGATTTTAGGGCCATCAATGACCACAACAAACTGAGTGGTTCAAACACAAAATCTGGAAGTGGTTTTTGCTGATGGATGCCATATACGGCCACATACCGGCCAAAGATCACTGTCTTCCTACAAAATACAAGAATCCTTAATGTACCCATTCTGGCTGGACTGTCTGGTATCTACAGGAACAGAAGTGGGCTTTGAAACAGCATATGGGTTGACAAATGCTGGAAGTATTTGAAATATTATTCACACCAAAGCACAAAAATTAAAACTCTATTTAACATTAATTGTGTTTTCAAGAATCTCACTTCATTCTCCTCTGCTTTAGAACCTCATATATTTCATTACTGTTTTGTCTTATAGGCTGTTGATGCATGTTAACTGTGGCTAGATTGAGGATAACTTACTTGATGTAGTATGGCACTTTGTTTGGGGATATTGCACGCTCCCAAGGTATCTGCACTGAAGCTGGGAAGGGCAGGGAAACATAAAGTAAGAGAAAATAAGAAAGAGTGTATGGGGGAGGGAGAGAGAGGACAAAGAAGCAAGGCAGACAGAAAGTAATATCATTCAGACAAGAACGTTATGCATTAAAAGTAATTTTGCACAGGTGAAATGCCTACTGACATACCATTGTAATGGATAAAGACTACAAGACAGCACACACAGCATATGTGTGTAGAATACATAAAAAAGATTTTTGAAATTAAAAAGAAATCTCTGTTTTGTAGGTTACTGTACATTGTGGTAAATCCTTAACACTGGCATTTAAGCTGAAATGCCATCATTTATTATTCATAGCTCAGAGGATACAGTCTTCTTACTGGGATATGATGACTAAATCATATCCCAGTAAGGAAATGCTTATGCTAATGCATATGCTTATGCTTTCCAGTAAGGAAGCATAAGCATATGATGGCTTATGCTTCCTTCATACAAAAAGATGTGAGAGACTCCTATAGACAGGGTTATAGACAGGCTCTATTGACGCAGATGTAGGTGATTTAGTTTGGAAAAGTCAGTCTCCAAAACAGAAATGTCAAAATATTTTATTTCCACAGTTATAAGCCATAAAGGGCAAACAGATGACAATTCTCAGGCACTAAGACTACTGATATGACAAGACAAGATGCATTTGAGGTTGTCCAAGTCACAATATTTAACTTAAACAGATTTCCCAATAATGAGACAGTAGCAGAGCAGTGCTGATAATTTTACAGTTCTTCATTTTCTTTACTAACATATTTTAAACTATCAAGCAATTTATTTCGTATCAGTTATCAGAGACACCTTTCTTTTTCAAGTCAACACAGTGAAGTGTTTCTTTTTAAGTTGGTTTAGTTACAATTGGCAATGCTTTCTATTTGTGTTTGGTAATAAAACACAGCTACATTTATCAGCTTCAGTGCCAGTTAGTATTTTCCCAGTAAGGTTTAGCTAATACAAAGAAATTTGACTGCTAAGAGGGGGTAATACTTTTCCCACTTTGGTGAAGTAACACGAAGTGCCACATCTGCTGTGTTAAAGCATCCTGACTAAATCCCTCAACCCCCATCTACTGTTCTAGATTATTCTAAGAAGAGTACATCTGGCTCTTCCACTCCTGTTGAACATATGACATGTCATGAAATTACTCATCTTCTTATGCACATGCTATTAACACATACTTAGCATTCTCGTCTATGTTTTGGTTCTTACTTTGCCTGAACACAAATGATGTAGCAGGCACTGTTAGTATTGAGGATAATTTCATTTGCACTACAGGAGAGACCTTTGTCTCTACAAGCAGCCTGTAGGTAAGGTGAGAGAAACTGCAAAGTTTTAAATGCAGTATTAATATTAATTATGCAGTAATATATAATATAATGCATATTAATGTATATTACTGCATTGCACAAATATGAATCAGTTGTCCCTGCTGTCAATTTTAAATAATGCCTTTGTAAACATGCCATCTCTAGCTCCCAGTCACTCTAATTAGCACCACTGGCATTGATGTTTAGCATAATTTACAGTCTCAGTTAAGTCTACCATGGCAGGTGGGATCATGCTGCATTGTTTCATTCCCACCAATATACATGAATATTTGTAGTAATAGAAAACATCTCAAGTATAGTATAACGGTAAAGCAGAGGTGGTAAGTAAATAAGTACAAGTACTTCTTTACTGTACTAATATTTTTTAGATATCTGTACTTTACTAGAGGTAGTAGAGGTTTTTCCATGTCCATGGAATAGTGAATTCTATTTCTATACAATAGAATTATATTTCAACAATAATTCTATTATTTATAAGCTGGTATTCCAGCTGGTCCCATACATGTGTGTTTGTCAATAAATTTGGTGAACGGGCAGGCCAAGGAAGTGTTGCAATCTGGTGGATACAATCCAGAGAAGCCCTTCCTATATTTGAGCAAGCATTATTCTGGTGAAAAATGTCAGTTGGAAGACCTGCCATGAGAGCCAAAACGTGGCCGCAGGATGTCCTGGATATCGCCATGTTGTTAGTGAACTGCGTATCACTACTAGGGATGACAGACACCAGCATTTGGGGAAGTGTGTCGCTCCACAGCAAAAGCAGGATGGAAGTTCTCACTACGAGGTCTCCATACTCGAACCCCACTTTTATAGGATCCCAAGTAGAACTTGGATTCATCACTAAAGATGATATTGTTCCACCTGAAGCAGTCCAGGTTTCATGTTCACAACACAACAAAAGAAGGTAACGGTGGCTGTCTGTCAATGGCAGGACACGAAATGGGTGATATGACAACAAATTTCCTTCTGCTAAGTGCCTGGAAATGATCCGGGTGCCACCTGTGTCTGGATGGTGGACAAAGAAACTGGGAGCAGCAAGTACTTGTTGGTGCATCAAACAAACCTCTCTGCTGCTGGTCTGTCTGGGCCATCTGGATCCTGTTTGCCATGTGTGTGTACCCTCACAGAACCACTGCTCCAAACACCTCCTAACAGCTAGGTCAGAATGGCGTAGTTGGCAGGTAATTCTTCGAAATGACCATCCTGATTCTCCAGTCCAATGATATGCCCCCTGTCAAAGTCGGTCAACTGGGCGAAATGTCTTCGAGTGCATCATGGAGGCATGTCTAGCAGTCAATGATTTCTCACCAAGAGGTACTTTACCCAAAAGTAACCTCTGAGAAACTTTTTATAGAGGGACGGGGAAGCAGTTTTACGTCCATTTATGGCAAGACCCAGAGTCTAATCAGACACAACTGTAATCATTTACATATCTGCCTGCAACGTACCTGCATGCCAAGTTTTGTAACAATTCAATATTTCTATCTGGGTGCTTAATTTTTTTTGGCTAATGAGTGTATCATGATAATCTGCATTACTGAATATTGGGATGTCTAGTTAGAATTGACTTAAGCAGCATTTATTTTTTTTAAACTAAGTATTTAGTATATTTTGATTATTCGTCTGAAAACGTTTTTATTCTTTTTTGGTGTCTTCTGCTAAAGATAATGTCATTTCTGCAGATGATTCAAATAGTTATAATACAAACATTTATGTACTCTCAGTGTCATGGATGTGAACCTATTGCCCTCAAAAAAAGACACCCTGTTTCAAAAATTTAGTTACAAAGGCTTTTTAAATAAATACTTTTACTTTTTGTATTTTAAGTACATTTAATAGTGTGCACTTTTGCCTTCTGAGTAAAATATATATGCCGTGCTTCAATTTGTACTTGACTATTTTTAATCAGGTTAGTAGTACTTTTACTTAAGTAAAGAAATTGTGTACTTCTTCCACCTCTGCTGCTTAGCAATTCCACAATGTCCAATCTCCATATTGGTTCTAACTCTGGTGCAGTCTATATGAGCCAGCTCTCTTACTGGAAAGAAAGTGCTGTGATCCAGGGCCAAAATCTCTGTGGGCATCCTGCAACTGCTTCAGGCGTTCTTCAATAGAACCCTGTGATGACAGTGATACAGATAGAGAGATGCAGAAAAAGAGAACAGAAACATCCATATTTTTGTCTTTAATTCCCCACACAAATACACAAATAAAAACACACATGCACACACAGTTTTTCTTTAATATACATAAATTTACATATGGTTCAAATAGGGTCCGTCGGTTATGTTGCATCCTCAGTTCTGAGGCCTATAACCCGAAACACCAAGAAAAATGTCTGGTGCAATAGAAGCTGGGTGTGAAGTATGAAGACGATCTGGTACATGGAGAACACTGGAAGCAGGGGAGTAGTGATACAGGCATGCTCCATGCTGGTGTAGGCCAGAGAGATAGGCATTGGGAAGCGGATATAGAGGCTGGCAACCTCTGTACTGCCTGTTCGGGCCTCCTAAAAACACAACAGTCCTGTTGCTTGTTCTCCAGCTCCAACTCATTTAAAAGGATCTGCAAAATCAGACCTTCAGAAAATATTTGGGGTCCTAAATCAACCTCCATCAACCCTGGAGATTGAGCAGGCTAAGAAATACTTGAGGAAGTCTCAGCCCTGATAGGTAGGAGCTCCTGAGCCAGCAACTCCTGATAAAGCTCAGTTTTCACTACAATTTTAGTTGCAGTGTGCAGAACAGATACAGCGGGAGCATCTGCCATTGTTTTAGTCACTACAGGATTTAGTCCAAGTAATCTACTGTATGTGAATTGATACAACTACAGGATTTTGCATTTTTCATAATTTGTGGAGGATATGAGAACAGAAACAGAAACTAGGAATTCCACCCATGCAGAGAAACAGTCCCAAACTGTCTCTTGAACTCTCTTCTAGACATTTCAAAAACACTCTCCTTCAGAATAATTAGTAGATAATAAAACAATATTGATATATAGTGAAATGGATTGACGGAACAGACATAATGTGACAGTGTTTTGACCCTTGGTACAGTTTGAATTATTGCGTTTTGCTATCTTTCTGTCTGGAAAGATCATGTGCGTCTGAATATGCCGTATGTCACTGAATTGACTTTGTACCCATGCTTTGTTCTCATGCTTTGTGTTCACTGAAACTTGCTTGAAACTCACTTTGAGTGATTGCTGTCTGAGTGATTGCTGTGTTTGGCCATGGTGATTGTGTTGACTGAGCACCTTGTGTGACAGCAGAATAGTACTAAGTGCCTATCTTTCCTTTGTGGCGCTAATTGCTATTTTAATTTGCTATTTTGCCTTTTTGTGTTGGAGGTTATCCTGAGTGAGGATTTAGACCCTTTCAGGGCACACCTCAAAATCTTTAAGTGTATGAGTTCAGCTTGGTACACCTCTGAAGACTTAAAGAGTCAGGTAGATTTTGGGCTAGGGAGTTAGGTCTGAGGTTCCTCAGACACACTTCCACAATAAAATTTCTGGTGACCTGTGTCATATAGTTTAGATTTTTTTTTGCTCATAATGGTGTATGACTGTGTTTGTTTTAAGAGTTTACACTTGCTCCTCATTGAAAAAAGTAATAAGGGTGAGTTGATTGATCAAAGATTTTTTCAATGTATCCTTTCTGGATGCTGCCACTGAAAATGTAGTGCAAACTGAGCTTCACCAGGCACTGCTGGTTCAGGAGAGTCCTAGCAGGGTGGAGTCTCCCTCAGGTATTTCTCAGCCTGTCCAAACCCTGGAGATGATGGAGCTTGTTGTAGGACATTTTCTGAGGACTTGGTTATGCAGATCCAGTTAAAGGATAATTGATGTTCTCTCCAGACTTTGTTTGCTGGTGCTTACAGAATCAAAGGAAATTTAGTTTGACTAATTATGTGCTTGCAACATTAGATCGAAGTCTCAAAACCTGTTTGTGTCATGTAAACTTTAAGAAATGTTGGGCTTGAGATGGCTCTGATACTGAAGTTCCTTCACTTTGTTCTGAAGTTTTCCCAATCAGTACCATTAGCCCTCCTCCAGTGGGATACTCCCCCGAGTATGATGACCTTTACGTAGTAAGGAACTGCTGACCTTGTGCGCATTTGCCTATTTCTCTGCCACAGTATTTGTCTTCAGAGATTAAGCACACACACACACACACGACAAAATAGTGGGTACACATTACCACTGAGAAGGTTAGGCCCTGGAAAGGATATTGCTGACCATGATGAAGGATGCTTGTTAATTAACACAAAAAGCATTTTAGCAGTGCTTTTTGTGTCAATTAACAAGCATCCTTCATTATCCATAATTTCCCTACTACAAACTTGTGCAACACCACCATCATAACTCCCTAACTTATACACCTCTATACATGTGACATTTTGCTCTTGATAAATTTTATACCCACCATTGTGTATGTTTGCTGCATTCTTGTATACTCAGACTGTCCTCTACCATAAAACCATTGTTATTATTTGCCATTCTACTAGATGCATAATCCTGCAAATGTCTACCTGAAGCAACTTCCACCTGCTGTTGAGTTGTTCAAAGGAACAGGCATTCTCCATGGACAAGTGTACATCTGAGATGGCCAGCTGGTGGGCCAGGTCATTGATGTGCTTCATTCCTTCCTTGACTTGGGTAAGCTCTTCTTTAAACAGCTTTAGAAGAGAGACATAAAAGACATGTAAAATGAGTGAACCAGTCAATCTCATTGCATGTCTGAACAGCATCAAGTCATGCTAGCACATGTAACTAATCACAGGTGATTTGGTGAAGCTGTTTCATAGATATGTCATGGGTATAAACAGTAACTGCACCCACACTGGAATGGCAGTGTCACAGGGGAGCACAGGGTGAAGGTGTAGGTCCATTGCAGGGCTGGCAGAGGTCAGTGGATGGCTAGTGGATGATTTATTCATTTGTTTGTCTGCTTATTATTTAACATTGCTTTCAGCACCAATGGCTATTTGCGACAAGCACAAGGTTATGCCAAAACTAGTCATACAGTCTCACACCTGTACTCTCACACCAATTTACTGTAATCAATTAACCTAATGCATGTCTTTAGAGTGGGACAAACCAGAGTACCCAGAGTGAACCCACAGGGACAAAGAACATGCCACCTCCACAGAGTCTGAAGCCAGGATTGAGATAGGATTTGAACCATACTAACCGTTGAATTACCGTGAAGCCCACACTAGTGGATGAGATTTTGGACATGGGTCTCTGTAAAGCTGCTTTGAGACAATGTTCTATTGTAAAAATATTATAAGAATAAGTTAGACTTGAATCTCCTTATGGATAGGAATCAACAATCAATTTTAAAAAGCAAGCCAAGCACACAAAACAGTGCTTGCAGTCACACTCTAAAGTATAAGCTCAACTTGCAGTCAGACTCTAATGCATAATTATCAAGAGAAAGCAGGTAAACATATTAAGGCAACTGGTCAAACTTGGCATATAAAGCTAAACCAGTTACATCAAAATCCAGTTTCACTTGTTCCTCACATAAATCCCTTATTTGCCATGGCCATTGTTACGGTTCGCTATATTCAAAAATCGGGGCGAACCGTGAAAACAAAAGTAAAAAGGTTTTTAGGCCCCAATTGCAGTTAGCTCCAGATGAAAATTGTGAACCAAAAGATAAAATAAATAATAGGGGAAGTAAACAAGTGAAAATGGAAAACGAAGCTATGCCCCTAACAGCTAGCAACTGGGGATCGAACCCCTAGTCGCTTACAACAGGGGCCATTGTTCTAATGTCTTGCCACAAGCTGGCTGTAATGACATGAGCTGAAACAGAAAGGCAAATGCAGCAAACTCAAAACACAACGACTCCTTAGTATATAAAGAGCAAGGAGGAGAGGCCAAACCACGAGGTGGGCGAAAATAAAGAAGAAAAGCAACAAAAAGTGCAGAACCTGACGCTATCGGCGTACGCACTCAGCATAACTCGGGCTGGCGCATGAGCAGCGTGGTCAGATCGTGAGCGGAGCCAAGCGGGACTGCTTGCGCGAGACTGAAGCCTCTCAAAAAAGACGCGAAAGGGGAGGGGATCTATTCCGATGCTTGATCTAATCCCAATCGGCGACAACCTATCAGGACTCAGAAACGCTTTTATATACCAAGGGGTGGCATCAATCAATGCCTCTGAAGACTGCCGCCTGCATACAACAGAATGCCGAGTGAGCGTAAGGGTGTCACGCGCCACGGCAGCGCGCACCGGGACCTCAACCAACCAGGAAGCCCCACGGCGATCGTGGTGATTGTGCTCAGCCGTGAGGCTCCCTATAAAAGCGCGCCCGCGAGAGAGACTGGTCGCGAATTATTGATGTTGTTCCCATGTCAGTCGCGTCCCTACGCGCCTCTCTCCATGCCGGTTTCCCTGGTCGTTGTCCTGGCTATCGCGTCCCTGCGCGTGTCATCCGTGTCCGTCGTGCTGTGTGTAAAACCCAGGTATCGTTTGTTTTCTTCTTCCTTGTTTTGGTTTAGTTCCCACCTGTTTTGCGACCTCGGTCAAGTTTATGTTATCCACCCGTTTTCGGTCCTCGCCCGTTTCTGTTCGCTGTGTACGTTTTCCGTTGGTTGTTCTTAATAAATCCCCCTTTACTTTTGAACCTGTGTTCGTCTCCTCGTTCCTATCGCCTCACGGCGTTACAGAATAATTCGCCAAATACATGGAGACGGCAGGTCCTTTTGATTTATCGTTTTTCCTCGGCCATTTCAACGGCGATCCTGCCACCTGCCGGCCGTTCGTGGAACGGTGCGAGCAGTGTTTCAATCTTTTCCCCTTTGATTCGGAGTATGAAAAGTTGTCTTTGGTGGTCTTTCACCTAACTGGCGAGGCCTTGACATGGGCTACTCAGCTGTGGCCGATGCTCAGGGCTGGAACCATGGGGGAGCTCTTAGCATTGCTGGAGTTGGCTTTTGGCTCCCCGCGAGGCGTCCCGGGCATCGAAGCCACAGGTTCGGAAACCGTTCGCCCTGTCTGGCTGGCTCTGGTTGGTCAAATGCTGGATCCCCAGCTCACAACCAGCCGGACCAGTGTCATCAAACGCCGGCAGAAATGTCGAATGTCCGGTAACATGGTTGCACAGTTAGCGCCGCCGATTCCGGCACCACCCACATCGGAGAAACAGACAGCCGGGTCACTCTCACTCGTGCCCACTCCCGCGTCTCGGACGTTTGTACCAGTAACTGTGTCCAGGTCGTCGGCAGTTCCGGTGGCTGCCCCCAGGGCGTCTACAGTTCTGGTGGCTGCCCCCAGGGCGTCTGCAGTTCCGGTGGCTGCCCCCAGGGCGGCCGCGGTTCCGGTGGCTGCCCCCAGGGCGTCTGCAGTTCCGGTGGCTGCCCCCAGGGCGTCTGCACTCTCAGTGGCTGCATCCAGGTCGACAGAGGCCTTTCTAAAGGCCGCATCCTCAACAGAGATTCGTCCCGAGAACGTCTCCTCCACGGAAACCGATTCAGTGACTGTCTTCTCCAGGGAGATGCTTCCCGTCCACGGCTCTGCTCTCCAGCATCCCGTCCACGGCTCTGCTCTCCAGCATCCCGTCGTCGACTCTGCTCTCAAGCATCCCGTCCACGGACTCTCTCTCCAGGGCATCCCGTCCATGGCCTCTGCTCTCCATCATTCCCGTCGTCGACTCTGCTCTCAAGGGCATCCCGTCGTCGACTCTGCTCCTCAAGCATCCCGTCGTCGGACTCTGCGTCTCAAGCATCCCGTCGTCGACTCTGCTCTCAAGCATCACGTCGTCATCGACTCTGATTCTCAAGCATCAAGTCGTCATCGAATGACTCTTCTCTCAAGCATCACATCGTCCACGACTCTGCTCTCAAGCCTCACGTCGTCCACGACTTGCTCTCCAGCCTCAGTCGTCCACGACTCTGCTCTCAAGCCTCACGTCGTCCCACGACTCTGCTCTCAAAGCATCACGTCGTCCACGACTCATGCTCTCACGCAGCACACGTCGTCCACAGACTCTGCTCGGCAGCCTCACACGTCGTCCACGACCCCGGCTCGGCAGCCTCACGGTCGTCGACTCCGCTCTGCAGGCACACGTCGTCGACTCCGCTCTGCAGGCAACACGTAGTCGACTCCGCTCGGCAGGCCCCACGTCGTCGACTCCGCCCTGCCGCCTCACGTCGTCGACTCCCGCTCCTCCAGCAACCTCCAGTCGTCATCTCTGCTGTCAAGCTTCGTCGCCTCATCTCTCTCTGTCAATGCATCGCCGCCTCGTCTCTGCTGGTCAAGCATCGCCGCCTTCGTCTCTGCTGTCAAGCATCGACCGCCTCGTCTCTTCTCTGCTGTCAAGCATGGCCGCCGTCGTCTCTGCTGTCCAAGCATGGCCGCCTCGTCTCTGCTGTCAAGCATGGCCGCCTCGCTCTGCTGTCAAGCATGGCCGCCTGGCCGTCTCTGCTGTCAAGCATGGCCGCCTCGTCTCTGCTGTCAAGCATGGCCGCCTCGTCTCTGCTGTCAAGCATGGCCGCCTCGTCTCTGCTGTCAAGCATGGCCGCCTCGTCTCTGCTGTCAAGCATGGCTGCCTCGCCTCTGCTCTGCAGCGTCGCCTCGTCGACTCAGCTCTGCAGCGTCGCCTCGTCGACTCAGCTCTGCAGCGTCGCCTCGTCGCCTCTGCTCTCAAGCGTCGCCTCGTCGCCTCTGCTCTCAAGCGTCGCCTCGTCGCCTATGCTGTCAAGCGTCGCCTCGTCGCCTCTGTTGTCAAGCATCGTCGCCTCGTCGTCTCTGCTCTCAAGCATCGTCGCCTCGCCTCCGCTCTTGGGCATCGCTTTGTCGCCCCCGCCCTCGGGCATCGCCTCGCCGCCCCCGCCCTCGGGCATCGCCTCGCCGGCTCCGCTCGTCAGCCTCACGTCGTCGACTCCGCTCGCCAGCCGCCCGGCTGCTGGCAGTCCCCTCCTGGGGTCCGCCCGGCCAGAAGACCTCCTGAGGCGGGGCTGCGTCCGAGGGTCCCTTTTGGGAGTCCTAGCTCCGTCTCGGACTCCTTGGGGAGGGGGGGGGGGCTCTGTCACGCGCCACGGCAGCGTGCACCGGGACCTCGACCAACCAGGAAGCCCCATGGCGATCGTGCTGATTGCGCTCAGCCGTGAGGCTCCCTATAAAAGCGCGCCCGCGAGAGAGACTGGTCGCGAATTATTGATGTTGTTCCCATGTCGGTCGCGTCCCTACGCGCCTCCCTCCATGCCGGTTTCCCTGGTCGTTAACCTGGCTATCGCGTCCCTGCGCGTGTCATCCGTGCTTTATGTTATCCACCCGTTTTCGGTCCTCGCCCGTTTCTGTTCGCTGTGTACGTTTTCCGTTGGTTGTTCTTAATAAATTCCCCTTTACTTTTGAACCTGCATTCGTCTCCTCGTTCCTATCGCCTCACGGCGTTACAAAGGGCATAAGTCACTGCCCTCTAGCATCAAAAAGACAGAGGCCAGCGTGAATCCTAACAGCCATAAATAGTTTTTTAATTTAGTTTTATCTTTAGTCCTACAATTTGACTGCCATAACAAAAATGCAGCCACTCACATGCAGCCTCATATTCATGTATTTCAGTGATAATCGCTAGTTTGTGAACCCTGTAGAACTACATTTCTGCATGAATAAGACCTAAACACCACATTTTCAAAAAAATCTTTAAAACAGATAAAGATAACCAAGGTAAACAAACAAGACAAAAATATTTAGTCATTTATTTATTGAGGAAAATAATTCACTATTACACATATGTAACTGACAAAAGTTTTTGTACCTTTGCTTTCAGTATCTGGTGTAACCCCTTCAGATAAGATTCAGTTCACAGACAGACATCCTGACATTTCCTTTATAATTTGGTAGTATAATTCATAATTCATTGTTCCATCAATGTGTTACGTGGGAGTCAAGGAGCAGCAGATGAATGCAGGGTCCCAGTCCAACACAACATTTATTATCAAAGTCCAAACTAAAGGGCAACAGTGAATAATAATAATGGCAGAACCAAGAACGAGTTCCAACTGCACAAATAATGCCTTAGAAAAATAGTAATAATAATAATACTAACAACGACAATAAAAATAATAATAAATGATAATCATAACAATAATAGTAATGATATAGCAAAAAGGTACCTAAAGACACAATAAAGATAAACAGAATGAACGAACACTAAGAAACCAGGAAAACACAGCTAAATAATCAAGTCAAGTCAAGTCAGATTTATTTATATAGCGCTTTTTACAATGGAGCATTGTCTCAAAGCAACTTTACAGGTTTAGATTATCTCCTAATAACTACGTCCAATCTCAAATTGAGCAAGCCTAGGGCGACAGTGGCAAGGAAAAACTCCCTAGTTCTAGGAAGAAACCTTGGGAGGACCAAGACTCAAAAAGGGACCCAACCTCCTTGGGCGGCGTAGATGATAGATCTAAGACGCGAACTAAAGTCATGGAGTCAAAGTTCGAATAGAATGTGAAGTCTGCACATGCACATCGGCATCAAGTGGCCCCGGTATGATGATAAATCTAAGAGCGAGACTAAAGTCATGGAGTTCATGGTCGAATAAAAATGTGAATCTATGCACGTGGAGCCTCCATCAGATGTACATCATGTGTGTGGGGCCGGAACTGCCGGAACAACAGCTCGGAGAGCAAACAGAAAAGTAATTATTTTATTGATTAAGAGTCACAGTGTTTATTAACAATCACTGGATGCCATGTCAATAACTGATGCCAAGTGTTAGCATGAGAGACCCCGGCAGCATTAGCTTATAGCAATCATAGCTAGAAAGCTAGAAAGAGGAGAACTGATAGGAAAACACAGCCAAGAGGGATCACATGAGGACATTGGCAAACCCCACGAGCGGCAGAAGACAGCAACCCAACGTCTCTGATCACCATAAGACTCTTTGACTATGGAACCCCCAGCTATGCCCTTATTCTAAGGCAAGGATGCATGAGTCAAGATCACGGGGACCGAAGCCTAGTTCAGCCAGACCGCCCACTCGACCCTCTCCCACTCCCGGCTAGCGGACAAGGCAGGCAGGCCCAGACATGACTCCAGAACTTCCGGCCCCCAGCAACCCAAACCATGCAAACCTGGTCTAAATCTAGTCAAAAGCCTGCGTAAATAAGTAATGTCTTTAGCCTAGACTTAAAACTTTGGAGGGTTGTCTGAATTTCGAACGATAGTGGGAAGTTTATTCCATAGTTGGGGGGCAATGTATGAGAAAAGCCTTTCCCCTGCTGTGACTTTTTTAATTCTAGGAACTAAAAGAAGTCCTGCACCCTGCGCGAACGAAGTAGACGAGTTGGATTGTAAAAAACTCTAAGAGGTTCACTCAGATAATTGTGGGCCAGGCCATGTAGAGCTTTATAAGTTATAGAAGTATTTTGTAATCAATGCGGAATTTGACTGGTAACCAGTTGCAGTGATGATAGAAACAGAGTGTGATATGATCAAATTTTTCTAGTTCGAGTAGCACTCGGGCAGCTGCATTCTGAACTAAACTGAAGTTTATTTATAGATTTACTAGAGCATCCAGTAAGTAAGGATGCGTTACAAGTAATCCAACTTGAGGTTATAACGCATGAACCGAACAAGTTTTTCCGCATCATTAAAAGAGAGGATATTTCTAAGAATAGCGATATTACGTAATTGAAAGAAAGCAATTCGAGTGATGCTGCTAAAATGTGCGCATCAAGGAGAGATCTGAGTCAAAAATGGACCCCTAAGTTTTTTACAGACGGACTGGGGCAATACTGGACAGCCATCTAGATTTAGGATAGATGTTATAGCTACCCTGCTCTCACGGCCTTGGGTCCCACTAATAGCACCTCAGTTTTATCTTTTTGAGTTAAGTAAGAGAAAATTAAATAACATCCATCTTTTATTTCCTTTACACAGTCCTCGATTTTGTTGATTGTAAGGCTGTCATTAGTTTGGCTGATATGTACAAGCTGTGTATTTCATCTGCATAGCAGTGGAAATTAAATGCCATGTTTACGAATAACTGGCTGAGTCCCTAGTGGCAGCATGTACAGAGAGAATAAAAGCGGGGCCAAGTACTTGACCCCTGAGGCACGCCATACTTCACTTTTGAGAGCTTAGATCTTAGATTATTTATATGCAACAAAACTGGAACCCGGTCAGTTAAGTAGGATTTAAACCAAGAAAGTGCTGATCCCCTACTACCTACAGTATGTTCTAAGTCTGTTTAGTAAAAACATCATGATCTATATCGTGTCAAATGCTGGCACTTTAAATCTAACAGAACAAGAAAAGAAAACACATCCCTTATCTGAGGGACATTAACAAGTCATTTAGTACCTTAATTAATGCTGTTTCAGTTACTATGATGGGGCCTGAAGCCAGACTGAAATGTTTCATAAATTTCATGCCTTTGGAGGTGACTACAAGAGCTTGCTGATAGGACAGCTTTTTCTAAGATTTTGGACAGAAACGGTAGATTTGAAATTGGTCTATAATTTAGATATCACACAAGGTCAAGATGGGCTTTTTTTAAATCAGTGGTTTGATAACGGCAGACTTAAAGGATTCGGGCACAAAAATAACCTAAGGTAAGGGATGAATTTTAAAATAACTAACCCACTGGCTCTAATAACACGAGGGTAATACTTGTTTGGAGTTAGACGTGTAGGGAATTGGATCTAACAAACATGTTGATGGACTTAGACGAGCTGATCAGTGCGGATAGTTCAGTATTAGTAAGTCGCGGGTAAAAGAATTCTAATCTTGATTTACGGCTAATTGAACAAATGTTTCACTAGTGCTGCATCTGGGAAGGTTGCTGAACAGTTTTTGGGTGACTGTGATAGCATTGGGTTTTATGCCTAAGTTTTCTATCTTATCATTAAAGAAAGTCATGAAATCATTACTGTTAAAAATTACACAGAATGGGAGAGTCACTTTCTGTGGGGTTTTTTGTTAATTTGGAGACTGTATTAAAGGAAATCTGGGATTATTCTTATTTTTCTCTATGATTGAAGAGAAGTAAGAGCAGTTTTAGCGTTAGTGAGGGCACGCTTGTACTCTGCCATGCTGTCCCTCCAAGCAATCTTAAACCACTCACCTCCAATTTACTATGTCTCCACTTGCGCTCTAAATGCCGTGTTCTTTGCTTTAAAGGTATGGGTGTGGTCATTATACCCATGTGCTAGCTTTTTTCCCTAATACGTTTGACCCTAGCAGGGGCAGTCGTGTCCAGGGTTGAGCGAAGCACACATTCTAATTGCTCATTTACACACTCAAGAGGATTTATCTCCGTAGGTGTGGTGTATTAATTTTAAGTCTGGTAGGTTTTTAATAAACGCAGCTGGAGTAGCAGATGTGATAGTGCGCTTGGTGTGATAACGAGGCAGAAGGATTTTATGTTATTAGAGGATAGCTCAAATACTAAAAGATAGTGATCTGAAATCGAATCACATTTGCGGGAAAACATCAAGGTTATCTATATTGATACCAAATGTTAATGTTTTATTAGATCTAAAGTAATGATTACAGCGGTGGGTTGGTCCCATCCACATTCTGAGTGATACCCATGGATTCTAAGATGGACTCAAAAGCAATTTTAAGTGGATCTTTGCTCATTTGTCAAAGTGAATATTTGTTAATCACCTACACAAGCCTTTAAAGCCATCGGTTGACAGTAAGTAAGCAGGAAGAAAGTCAGCAAATTCCTGAAGCAATTTCTGAAATAGGGACCAGGAGCGGGCGGTTGGTAAATAGTGATAAGCTGAAAAGAGTGTGGTTTTGACTTCATAACGATGGATCGTCACATTTAAGAATCAGTATTTCAAAAGAAATTAGCCTTTAATGGGATTTAGCTGTAACACCTAACTCTTTGTCACAAAATGGTGGCTATGCCTCCCCCCCGACCCATTAGGACGGGGCAACTAGCATGACTGTATCCAGGAGTGAGGCTTCATTTTAAGGCGTAATATTCATCAGGCCTAATCCAAGTTAAGTTTCAGTGAGACACAGAGCGTGTGTTAAGCGGTTTATCAGTGGATCATTTCATTTACAATCACTGCTTTGTTTGTAAGTGATCTAATGTTAAGTAATCCTAGCTTTAGTCTAATGTTGTTATTTCTTTGCAGCATATCGTGTGGGTCTTAATACTAATGAGGTTATTAAAACAGACTTTTTATTGAGAGCGTTTACGTTTAGGGCAGATGCTGGGGTAAACAGACACCAGTTTCAATATGTGGGTTTCTGGGTGACGGTGCAGGCTACCAGCAGACAGTTGGTTAAGCCGGTCTGTCTGCTTGCCTGACCCCTGCTCTGGGTCGTCAGCCCCTAACCAAGTGGGCCATAAGACTATGGGCAATGTTGCAGGAGATGAGAGCAGCACTTGTGTAGCCTCCCGAGTGGGATGGACACCGTCCCATCCTAAAAGGCCAGGCTTACCCTCAAAGGCTGTCCAGTTTGTCTATAAAGCCCACGTTGTTTTCAGAGCACCACTTGGACAGCCAGCAGTTCAGCGACCATAACCTGCTGTAGGCTTGGTCACCTCGCCGCATTGGGATGGGGCCAGAGCACACTACAGCATCGGACATCGCCTTCGCCACGCTAACCACCTCTACAAAATTAGCCTTAGTAACCTCTGACTGACGAAGGCGTATATCATTAGCCCCTACATGAATAACTAAATAATGCACGATCCACTACGAAATAAGGAAAACACAGCTAAACCAAAACCCAGGGGGAATACAAAAGCAATGGCAGCTAAGCCGGCTACGGGACACAGAGGTAGCAGAGGAAAACAAAAGGAAGAAGGCTGAGCTAAGCTACCGAAGCAACAGGAAGCTAAAGCTAACGGTAGGGAACTGGAGAAAGCGGGAGGCTACCGAAGCTAAAGGAAGGCTAGGGGCTAACGGTAGAGAACCAGAGGAGGCGGAATGCTAACGAAGCTAAAGGAAAGCAAAAGCTAATGGTGGGGAACCGGGGAAAGCGGAAGGCCACCAAAGCTAAGGGAAAACAAAAGCTAACGTTAGGGAACCAGAGAAAGCGGAAGGCTACCAAAGCAAAGGGAAAGCTAAAGCTAACGGTAGGGAACCAGAGAAAGTGGAATGCTACCGAAGCTAAGGGAAGCTAGAGCTAACGGTAGGGAACTGGAGAAAGCGGAAGGCTACTAACGCGAAGGGAAAGCTAAAGCTAATGGTAGGGAACCGGAGAAAGCAGAATGCTACCGAAGCTAAGGAAAACCACATTACTACCATCACCATGCAGGTAAGGAAAACCACATTACTACCACCACCATGCTTCACAGATGGGATGAGGTTCTTTTGCTCATTTTACTTTCTCATTGAGAAAGTAACCACTCCTAGTGAGACTAACAGTGGTATTGAATGTCCTGAATGTCCAAACTGTGTACAAATGGAGTCCAAACTTTTTAGAAATAGATGTTTTTATGTTTATGTTATCTCCTTATGTTTAGGACTTGTGCATCTTCATGCAGAAACACAAAATTTTTAAGGGTTCATAAACTTTAATACACCTTTTTACATTGATGAGGTGAAAATAGCATTTTAGTTATCAGAGCCTTATTGTTACCTAAATTTGCAGATGACTTGAAAATACACAGTATGGATGCAAAATATTTATTGAAAAAACTTCCCATATTTAAAATTATTGTTGATGAATGGATGGATGGATGGATGGATGGATGGATGGATCGCGATCACTTTATTAATCCCAGAGGGAAATTTGTGTGTTACAGCGGCATAAGTCAAACAAAAAGGGGAGAGCAAGAGCAAGATATAAATAGAGATCAGATATAAATATACATAGAGAGCAGGGTTATAATATAATTATAGCAAAAAGTATGATCCTTAGGCAGTACTGACCCGGCACAGTGCAGAAGAGTTGTACAGTGTGATAGCTGTTGTTATAAATGATCTCCTGAACCTCTCCTTGTTACAGCGGAGCTGGATGCGTCTATTACTGAAGGTGCTCCACTGTCTGATCAGCAGGTCATGTAGAGGATGTGAAGTGTTGTCCAGAATAGCAGTGAGTTTGTTAAGTGATCTCCTTTCAACCACCTCCTCAAAACCATCTAATGCGCAGCCCAGAACTGAACCTGCCTTCCTGATCAGTTTGTTGAGCTTATTATTATAATGGCTCTCACTGTGGTTCACTGGAGTCCCAAAGCTTTCAAAATGGCTTTATAACCCTTTCCAGACTGACAGATTAATTACTTTCATTCTCAATTGTTCCTGAATTTCTTTGGATCTCGGGGTGATATGTAGCTTTTAGGGATTTTTTGGTGTACTTCACTTGTCAGGCAGGTCCTATTTAAGTGACGTACTGACTGAGAACATGTGTGGCAAAAATCAGGCCTGGGCGTGGCTAGAGATAGTGAACTCAGGTGTGTTAAACTATAGTTAACTATAGTTATGTTTTTTCACACAGGGCCATGTAGGTTTGGATTTTTTTCTCCCTTAATAATAAACTACTTCATTTGAAAACTACATTTTGCTCCCTGTGTTGAAAGCCAGGCACCCACTTTCCCCTGACCCTGATCAGGATTAAACAGTTAAGAAAATGAATGAGAGTACTCTCTGGGGAACAATGTACCACTAAGCAATTCCCATTGAAATGCGTAGAGGCTAATGATAACCGCTCTGTCCAGTTCCTATAATAGTAGCAGGTTTACTGACACACCTTTTCAAACAAATGTATCATTAGGTTAGCAGCTTTTAAAATGAATGAGGCAGAAAGCAAAACCAAACTCAGTAACATTACTACATTTAAACCAAATGTAATAATGACCAATGACAGAAAAAAAAGTGTATGTGGAATTTGCACAAGACAGTTACTTGTCAAAGAAACTAATAGTATAAATCTAAAAGCACTATCCAATTCACAGAATTTGGAACACGTCTAGAAGACAGGCTAGTACACAGGCTATTGAGCAAGTATTTAAATATTAAAGTGGAAGTGCCAAACAAACAAATTATGAAACAGCAGGATGTATTTTCAACATTCCACCATTCAACATGGCCTGCACTTCAGTATTATCATAAAATAAGATATTAAAATAATGTATTGTATGACAATGAATTAAACCAGCCGCTAGATTGCTCAGGCAGGGTATTTCTAGTGCCGGTCCCAAGCCCGGATAAATGATGAGGGTTGCGTCAGGAAGGGCAACCTGTGTAAAACATTTGCCAAATAAAGTATGCGAGTTCATAATAATTTCACCATACCGGATCGGTCGCGGCCCGGGTTAATAACCGCCACTGGTACTGGTAGCAAAAAGGGTACCAGCGGAAATTGGACTACTGTTTGCCGAAGACGAAGAGTAGGGAAGCGTGTGAGGAGACAGAGAGAAATCAGGAGGGGCCAGAATGTAGCACTGAGGGTAGCAACCCTAAATTTAGGGACGATGACAGGGAAAGGTAGAGAGCTGACTGATATGATGCAGAGGAGAAAGGTCGATGTTTTGTGTGTGCAGGAGACAAAGTGGAAGGGTAGCAAGGCTCGATGCATTGGTGCAGGGTTTAAACTGTTCTACAATGGTGTGGATAGGCAGAAAAATGGAGTTGGTGTGGTCCTAAGGAGGACTATGTAAAGAATGTCATTGAGGTGAAAAGGGTGTCAGATAGGATAATATGTCTGAAGCTGGAAATTGAGGGTGTAATGGTGAATGTTGTTAGTTGCTATGCACCACAGGTTGGCTGTGAATTAGAGGAGAAAGAGAGATACTGGCGGGAGTTGGATGAAGTGGTTGAGAGCATTCCCAGGGAGGAGAGACTGGTGATTGTTGCAGATTTCAATGGTCATGTTGGTGAAGGTAATAAAGGAGATGAGGAAGTGATGGGCAGGTTTGGTGTTAAGTATAGGAACCCAGAAGGACTGATGGTGGTGGATTTTGCAAAGAGGATGGAAATGGCTGTGGTTAACACATATTTCCAAAAGAAGGAGGAGCATAGGGTGACTTATAAGAGTGGAGGGAGGAGCACACAGGTAGACTACATCCTATGTAGAAGAGGTTGCTTAAAAGAGATTGGTGATTGTAAGGTAATGGCAGGGGAGAGTGTAGCTAGGCAGCATCGGATAGTGGTGTGCAGGATGGCTCTGGTGGTTAGGAAGAGGAAGAGGACAAAGGCAGAGCAGAGGACCAAATGGTGGAAGTTGAGAAAGGAAGAATGTTGTAAGGAGTTCAGAGAGGAGCTGAGAAAGGCTTTGGGTGATAGGAAAGAGCTCCCAGATGACTGGGTAGTAGCAACAACAGTAATTAGACAGACAGGTAGAAAAGTACTGGGTGTGTGACAGGCAAAGGATGAAAAGGAAACCTGGTGGTGGAACGAGGAAGTGCAGAAGGTTATTCAGAGAAAGAGGTCAGCAAAGAAGAAATTGGACAGGGACAGGACTAATGAGAGTAGGCAGGAGTACAAGGAGATGCGGCAAAGGGCAAAGAGGGAGGTAGCAAAGGCCAAGCAGAAGGCCTACGGTAAGTTATATGAAAGGTTAGACAGTAGGGAAGGAGAGAAGGAGTTGTATTTGCTGGCGAGACAGAGAGATAGAGCTGGAAAGGATGTGCAGCATGTCAGGGTGATCAAGGATAGAAATGGAAATGTACTGTCAGGTGAGGAGAGGGTGAGGGAAAGATGGAAGGAGTATTTTGAGGAGTTGATGAATGTATAAAATGAAAGGGAAAGAAGGCTGGATGGTGTAGAAATTGTGGAACAAGATGTAGAAAAGATTAGCGAGGAAGAAGTGAGGAAAGTTTTGAAAAGGATGAAGAACGGAAAGGCAGTGGGACCTGATGACAAAGGCAGTGGGACCTGATGACATACCGGTTGAGGTATGGAAAAGTCTAGGAGAGCTGGGAGTGGTGTTTTTGAGTAGATTATTCAATGGAATTCTGGTGAATGAGAGTATGCCGGAGGAATGGAGGAAAAGTTTACTTGTACCGATTTTTAAGCAGAAGGGTGATGTACAGACTTGTGGCTCTTACAGTGATATAAAGTTGATGAGCCACACAAAGAAGATTTGGGAGAGAGTTGTGGAAGCTAGGCTCAGACAGGAGGTGACAGTGTGTGAACCACAGTATGGTTTCATGCCAAGGAAGAGCACCATGGATGCGATTTTTGCTTTGAGACTGCTGATGGAGAAGTATAGAGATAGTCAGAAAGAGCTACACTGTGTCTTTGTGGATTTGGAGAAAGCTTATGACAGGGTGCCAAGGGAGGAACTGTGGTGGTGTATGAGGAAGTCTCGAGTGGCTGAAAAGTACGTTAAATTAGTGCAGAACATGTATGATAACAGCGTGACAGCGGTGAGATGTAGGAGTGACAGATAGCTTAAAGGTATAGGTGGGACTGCATCAAGGATCGCTCCCGAGTCCCTTCTTATTTGCTCTGGTGATGGACAGACTAACAGATGAGGTCAGACAGGAATCGCCGTGGACTATGATGTTTGCAGACAACATTGTGATCCGTAGTGAGAACAGGGAACAGGTAGAAGAGAACATGGAGAGGTGGAGGTATAATTTGGAAAGGAGAGGAATGAAAGGCAACTGTAGTAAGACAGAATACATGTGTGTAAATGAAAGGGAGGCAGGTGGAACAGTCAGGCTACAGGGATCAGTGGTCACAAAGGTACAGGAGTTCAGGTACTTGGGATCAACTGTCTAAGGAAATGGGGAGTGCGGAAAGGAGGTAAAAAGAGAGTACAGGCAGGATGGAGTGGGTGGAGAAGAGTGTCAGGAGTGCTGTGTGACAAAAGGGTCGCAGCAAAAGTGAAAGGAAAGATTTATAAGAGAGTAGTGAGACCAGCCTTGTTGTATGGCTTAGAGACAGTGGCACTGACAAAGAGACAGGAAGCAGAGTTGGAGGTGGCAGAACTTAAGATGTTGTGGTTCTCTTTAGGAGTGTCTAGGGTGGACAGGATTAGGAATGAGATCATCAGAGGGACAGCACAGGTTGGAAAATTGGGAGACAAAATTCGAGAGGGAAGTTTGAGATGGTTTGGACATGTGCAGAGGAGGGATAGTGGATATATTGGTAGGAGGATGTTGGCGATGGAGCTGCCAGGCAAGAGACGGAGAGGAAGACAAAGAGGAGTTATTTGGTAGTGGTAAATGAAGATATGTAGGGAGTTGGGGTGACAGTAGAGGACGTGGAGGACAGGGTGAGGTGGCAACGTTTAACTCACTGTGGTGACCCCTGATAAAGGGAGAAGCCGAAAGAAGAAGAAGAAGAAGAAGAAGAAGAAGATTGTATGACAATGAATTGTCAGATGAAATGTATTGCTTTTGATAGAATGATATGTAGTTACACACACAACTCAAATGAAGGACTTCTTAGAAAAAAGGAACTGGTTTGAAAAAGCTGTAGGATTCATTGCCTCTCAGTTTCCACCCCCTTCTCATGGTCATGGCTGGGCTAGTGGTAGGTTTGAAAATCCTGTATATATAGTTGTCCACAACCCACATACCAGGAGACCTAGAGGCATTTGAGTGCATTCAAGACATTCTATAAGTTTTAAATACTACAATTACAAAACACCACTCAAATCAGCCTGCATATTTATAGCAGTCGTTACTGGGCCTACAAAGAATAATGTGCTCTCAATACCTTAGTGGCACTAATGTGGTCCTGCAGTGAGTCAATGAAGAGG
Source organism: Ancistrus triradiatus (assembly GCA_025084515.1). Taxonomy (NCBI): domain Eukaryota; kingdom Metazoa; phylum Chordata; class Actinopteri; order Siluriformes; family Loricariidae; genus Ancistrus; species Ancistrus triradiatus. The sequence goes on from JAJAGP010000989.1 coordinate 197,817, forward strand.
TCTCCCACAGGCTCCCAGGCATCCCTCACACCTTCAGTCTGCTCTAGAGCATGGGCTAGCTCCTCCATGGCTTCCTGGATCTGCATCAGCCGCTCAAGTGTCCTCTCCATGTGCCGGTGGCGGTCTACGCAGCGTGCTGTCAACTTCTCCCACAGGTCACTGGCCACATTGGCCTGCTTCCACATTGAGCGGCTAACATTAAACATTCTCTGCCTTGGAGACAAATCTGAAAAAGGAAGAGAGCTGAGAAGTAGGGGTGTTCCATATGTTGCATACTTTGCTGCACTTGACTAACTGAAAATGGTACAGCTCCATTTGTTAAAATATAAAAATTAGTATGTCTTCTAATAAAGACAAGCTAAAAAATAACAACTGCAGTAAGTATTAACTTGTGTGATTTAAACTGGTAGTAGCTGGTGTACAGTGGAGGACTGCAGTCAGAAATAGCCACAGACCTTTGCCATCTGGTAGCATCTCTTCAGGCTCCTGGAAGGGATGCTGGGCCAGGAAGGCCTGGGCTGACTCCAAGACTGAGTAGATGAATGGCCCTCTGGACTTCACATCCTCCATGAAGGCCTGCAGAAAATGAAAGATAGATCTGCTGAAAACAACACACTCCCTTTGTAGATCTCGCCCCCCAAAAAAAAACACCACAAAAAAAGCACAACAGCAAGCAAAACTCCCCACCTCCTCCTCACAACCCCTCCTTGGCTGCACAACAAACTCATTCATGTGAAAAGCTTGGAGTGATCAGTTGTCATCACCACAAAGCAGAGTAACTGGCTGATACACAAGATCCCCTTGCCTTTTAGGTAGATGAAGCACTGCTCTAATATGGCAGCTTAGGCCAGAAAGCTGCTCATTGGATTTAGGGCCCAACTGCCCAAATTCTTAGTAAACTTTAAAAACGTAAATTTATACTTGGGAAAGCAAACAAAGATATTTTATGTTCAATCAATTAGTAGTTACCCAATTATAATAACCAGTATAGCATACTTCACCTAACTCTCATCCAATGCTAAAGTCTAGAAATTTGATTCAATACTGTGCCTAATTTTCTCATACATATAAAAATATAATTTGATATGCTCCGATATCAACATCTGTGATATCAGCCGATTGTACATTACAGAATTGTGAAGTTTCTCTTATTAGCTTAACTGCACAGTTGCCAGATGTTGATTTCACTCTCCAGTGGCTTGTACTACAAGCAAAGTAATTCTGTGACTCAGGCTCAGGATAATCAATAATAGGTTATTATTTTGTGCTCTGTGATTTTTCATTAATTTCACAATTGGTTCAGCTGGCAGTGACAAAGACTCTACGTGCAGTGTTGTGGATTCTGTCCCAGTTGGAATTTGGTCAATTTAAACATTCAAACATTTGAATACTTTTGTTAAGAGGATATTAAACTACACCTCAATTAGCCAATACAGAGACTCAAACATATATGACGACACTGAAAATCTGCAGATTTAATGGGTCCTCAAAGAACATTGATCAGAATAAACTGATGGATGTGAATGTGAACACAACTTTATTTGAACATTCAGAATAAATCCAAAAACTCCCACACTGATTAATGTTAGTACAGTGGGGCAGAAAAGTAGTCAGCCACTGATTGTGCAAGTTCTCCTACTTAGAAAGATGAGAGAGGTCTGTAATATTCATTCATATGTACACTTCAACTATGAGACAAAATGAGAAAAGAAATCCAACAAATCACATTGTAGGATTTTTAAATAATTTAATTGTAAATTATGGTGGAAAATAAGTATTTGGTCAATAACAAAAGTTCATCTCAATACTTTGAAACATAACCTTTGTTGGCAATGACAGAGGTCAAACGTTTCCTGTATGTCTTCACCAAGTTTGCACACACTAGTTAGTATTTTGGCCCATTCCTCCATACAGATCTCCTCTAGAGCAGTGATGTTTTGGGGCAACACAGACTTTCAACTCCCTCCACAAATTTTCTATGGGGTTGAGGTCTGGAGATTGGCTTGGCCACTCTAGGATCTTGAAATGCTTTTTACGGAGCCACTCCTTTTGTTGCCCTAGTGGTGTGTTTGGAATCATTGTCATGCTGGAAGACCCAGCCATGTTCCATCTTCAAGGTTTCAATGAGGTTTTGGCTTAAAATCTCACGATACATGGCCCCGTTCATTCTTCCCTTAACACAGATCAGTCGTCCTGTCCCCTTTGCAGAAAAACAGCCCCAAAGCATGATGTTTCCACCCCCATGCTTCACAGTAGATATGGTGTTCTTGGGATGCAACTCAGCATTCTTCTTCCTCCAAACACGACGAGTTGAGTTTTTACCAAAAAGTTCTATTTTGGTTTTATCTGACCACATGATATTCTCCCAATCCTCTTCTGGATCATCCATATGCTCTCTGCCAAACTTCAGACGGGCCTGGACATGTACTGACTTAAGCAGGGGGACACGCCTGGCACTGTAGGATCTGAGTCCCTCTCAGCATAGTGTGTAACTGATGGTAGCCTTTGTTACTTTGGTCGAAGCTCTCTGCAAGTCATTCATCAGGTCCCTCCGTGTAGTTCTGGGATTTTTGCTAACCATTCTCATGATCATTTTGACCCCACAGGATGAGATCTTCCGTGGGGCCCCAGATCGAGGGAGATTATCAATGGTCTTGTACGTCTTCCAATTTCTTACAGTTGCTCCCACATTTCATTTATTCACACCAACCTGCTTGCCTATTGTAGCTTCACTCTTCCCAGCCTGGTGCAGGTCTACAATTTTCTTCCTGGTGTCCTTCGGCAGCTCTTTGGTCTTGACCGTGGTTGAGTTTGTAGTCTGACTGTTTGAGGCTGTGGACAGGTGTCTTTTATACAGATAATGAGGTCAAACAGGTGCCATTAATACAGGTAACGAGTGGAGGACAGATGAGCTTCTTAAAAAAGAAGTTACAGGTCTGTGAGTTTGTTATGGTGAAAATATAATTTTCACCCCAAACTAAGGGTTTGGAACCCAAGGTGCAGATCACAGGCAGACAACCACGAGGTATGATAAACTGAAGGTTTATTAAATAACCACAAAATGAGATACGTAAGTAACTGCAGAAAAACTGGTAAACAAAACCAACTGATACTGAATAGTCCAGAGTCCAAGAAGACTGGCACAGGACAGAAAGACGAACGAAGGGTATCGCGACGGTGGTGCAAGGCAAGCCTTCCCAGGGACAGTGGGCGTAGTACTGGAGACGGCAGGACAAACCAGGCAGGAACGGAGATGACTGTATATGCAGACAAAGAGACTAGGCAGGAAACTGAGGAAGGAAAACAAAACATAATCGAGGAAATCAAACCTGGCGTGGGAGCCAAAAACGCAGGGCAGAGACTGAACGAGGCAGATAAACTAGGCACAGGTAACAGAGAAGACTAGGGTAACTAGAACTGAGTAGCTAAAGTCTACTCGGAGGCTAGTGTAGCAACGGGCTAGTGCTAGAAGCAGGCATGGATATCAGACAAGGATCACAAAGCTAGGCTAACGCTAGCGGAATACACAGACTGCAAGACAATAGTCTAGAACCAGCCATAGACAGGGCTAAAACCAGATCGAGGAGTAAAGTCTAGATACCGGGTACGAGAGCGTATGATCTGGTGATCAGGCCGAGGAAGTTACCGGCTTAATCCGGGAAAGGTGGAACGCTGGGTGGATACGCATATGACGAGGGACTGTAGAAGGGTTAATAATTTTAACGATAGGAAAGGGTCAAACATACCTAGGCGCCAGCTTCTTGGACTCGACCTTCAAAGGGATGTCCTTCACTGAGAGCCAGATCATCTGTCCCGTGGAGTATTCAGGGCTGGGTCTTTGCTGGCGGTTCTGGAGCGCTGGTTGATGTCTCGGCTCTTAAGGAGGGCCGTCCGCGTGGTCTCCCAGGCTCGCTGACACCTCCGCAGATGGTGATGGATGGAGGGTACTGCCTCAGTGAGTTCCAGATTGGGGACCAAAGAAGGCAGATAGCCCAAGGAGGCTTCAATAGGAGACACCCCCGAAGCAGAACTTGGCAGAGTATTGTGGGCGTATTCCACCCACCCTAGGTGCTGGCTGCAAGTGGCAGGATTCTGGGCGGACAGGCAGCGCAAAGTGGCCTCAATCTCCTGGTTTGCCCTTTCGACCTGACCATTGGACTGTGGGTAGAACCCTGAGGTGAGGCTGGGCTTGGCCCCAATAGCCAGACAGAAAGCCTTCCATACTGCGGTCCCCAGTCCGAAACAATGTCCTAGGGAATCCCGTGAATTTTGAAAACCCAAGCAAACAGGACCTTCGCAGTTTCCATGGCAGAGGGAAGTTTCATTAAGGGTATGAACCGCACAGCTTTAGAAAAACGGTCAACTACCGTGAGAATGGTGGAGTTGCCTTCGAAGAAAGGGAGCCCAGTTACAAAGTCCACCGCTATGTGTGACCATGGCCATTCAGCCACCGGTAACGGACGGAGTAGACCAGCTGGCGGCTGGTAAAGGGTCTTACCACAGGCGCAAGTGGTGCAGGCTGCCACGAACTGGCGGACATCCGTCTCCATACCTGTCCACCAGAAGTACCTCCTAAGCAAGGCGAAGGTCCGATGGCTTTCCGGGTGGCCTGCGAATTTGGACTCGTGCCCCCACTGGAGAATGGCCATCCTGGCCGAGGTGGGCACAAAGAGTCGATCCGAGGGTCCAACCCCAGGGTCAGGTTCCACCACCTGTGCCTGGCGGATGGTGCACTGTATCTCTCACGTCAGACGAGCCACCAGGCGGTCCGGGGAAATGCTGGGTTCTGGGGAGTCATCCAAAACGTTCGAGGAGAACTGGCATGAGAGGGTGTCAGGCTTCACATTCCTGGAACCAGGGCTGTAACTGAAGAAAACCAGAAACTGAAAGCAAAAAGGGAAACTTTAAGGGGCACAAAAAAAGCCATTCTGGGACAAACTCAAAACCAGGGGAAAGAAGAAAAGAATTACCTGCAGCACTAGACTGTGCTGCGGTAAATTAAAGTGCTCCCAAAAATAAAAACAGAGCATTGGCACTCTCTCTCTCTCTCTCTCTCTCTCTCTCTCTCTCTCTCTCTCTCAAAGGCTGCACGTGGGCAGACTAAAGCCACTAAGTGAGAGAGAGAGGGCGTGATGTGCTGTGAGAAATGCCTCTGGGATTCCTCTGCAATCCCCAAAGGCTGCACGAGGTGAAGCACAACGCTCCATCAATTCACATTCCTCCGTCCTGGTGGAGCTTGAAAAGGACGCACCACAGCGCGAGGCTAAACCTAGAAGGAGCATGAAATGGACACGCAAACACAAGGGACAAGAGTGAACGCAGTTCAGCGTCCCTCGAGGACGCGACTGAAACGGGATGGCGCCAATTCCCCGATCGTGTAGATGAGGGGGCTAGTGAGTTCAAATGGATCTGCGAGAACAAGGGCTGGAGAAGAGGAAGCGTGAGGAAGTCGACTCTTGCCTACTTGCTAATCCCCTTCTGGACTCTACACGGCCTACCACCTAAATGCGATAGGTCTACCAGTCTCCCTAACACGCGAAGCACCAACAAAAACCACGAGCACGCGAAAACAGTGTGAGGGCTGTATAGGTGAGGATATGACACCTCTCTGGGCTCAAACATGCACTTAAATAGCCTGGCCAACAGGTGCCACCAACACGAGCGCTGACCCATGCGTGATCACACTAAGCCGAAACATGGGTCAATACTTCCCTTTAGCATCACTGGGCTGGGTCAGCATGACTCATAATAAAAAGACCTTATTTACATCAATGACTCTGTCGAATGGCTCTACAGCAGGGGTCGGCAGCCTGTAGAAAATATGTCACTGCTGGAACATGGTGCATGTTTTCCTGGTACTGCAATGGGTGAAAGTTTAAAAGCAAAAGTTACATTTTAAAATTTAAGCAATAAAAGGTCTGAATATTTATTATATATCTGTTGTTGAATGCAGTTCATCATATCCAAACACATTCGTGCAGAAATTCAGCAATGTGTCCCACACAAAATGTGCACTAACCTTTCATAAACCCTTTTTATATAATGTCTATGGATGTTGCATTCTTAAATTAAAGTAATAAGTAATTACTACAAATAAACCAATATACTCTCTTCTCTCCTATCGCCATAGGAGAAGTGTGTTATAAAAGTAGTATCACATAATACTACGCGCAAATTAAGTGGTTTACCTGTCAAGAATGATTCCACTCTAGTTCTCTGCAAAAAATATGGGCAAATAACTTATCTGCTAAAATCAAAAGAACAAATATTTGATGATATTTGTGACATGTTACTAAGAATGTGATTTACCCTGTCTACAGAGTGAAGGACAAAGTACTAGATTATTTTCTCATTATGTCCTCTCAGTGGAAATGAGGCATGTATGAACAATTATTCTCCCACATGAATTCCAACCTTTGCATCTCAAAGAGCAGGCCATATACAGAGCACACAGAGGCCTATGTTCAGCTTAGAATTTCCACATATGCACCACAGTCAGATGATCTCAACATAGAAAGTCAAGGACAAGATTCGCAGTGAAATGTTGTTATGGTTTGCCATATTAACACTGAGGCAAACTGTGAAAACAAAAGTATAAAGAGTTTTAGGACCCAATTGCAGTTAGCTCCAGATGGAAATAGTGAACCAGATATAAATAAATTAAAGAAACAAAATACACAATAAAAGGTAAGTAAATAAAACAACAAAGAAATCCACTTCAGTGGCTGAGGATCGAACCCTGGGCTGATGCGTAAGTTGCCGCTGTGTAAACCCAACGCACCACTCAACCACTAAAGAAAAGAACAACAGCGGTACGCTTACGACGTGACTCCACTACGTAAGCAGTGTACGGGTCCGCGCCTGCGCAGAGCGACATACCCCGAGTGGAGCGCCGCGAAACTGTGCCACAGGGACCCCCACATACTACGGATGCGGAAGGGAAAAGGACGAGGCTGATTAAACAGCACAGGGTCCTTTTCATGCGCAATCGCATGGAGAGCGCTACTTCCCCTGATCGCGGTGGAGGGTGGTGACAGTGCGAGAGGGACGAGGCGGCGCGTGCTTCGCCGCAGCAAGCGAGCCAAAACCTCCGAGGAAGGATGGTAACCGTGAGCACTAGTTAAAGCTTGTCCTACTCTAAAAACTAGACCCTGACAGTTACCGGGCAGCCTCCTGACTTCCCATTGCTGGCGATCTACAAATTGCTAGCTACCTCTTTCCCAAGGGTTAGTGGAAGAGTGTGTGTGATGTGGAATTTTAATTAGGACACAGCCTTCATTCCCTCACTCTCTATATCCCTTCACATTCCGCCATTTGCTCTCAGCAGGGATCTATGTCCACTAAGGCAAAGTGCAAATTGACAACACTGTATAAAGGAACAAAGGTGGAAAGAGGATTTCACAGTTTTACAAAAATTGCGGTTGTATGTTTGAACGCATGAGTGAAAGTACAACAGCAGTTTTCCTGCTTAGCTCTCTTTCTGTGTTTGTTAGTGCATGAGCATTGGTGCTTTTGTTGCTAATGTCATCTGACATGATAATTTATGTCTAATTAAAGTGACAAAATACAGTAGCATCCAATCATCTAGAACTAAATGAAAGAACTGAAATCTGAAAGAATACATAGGTTAAGCTGTTATATGTGCCATTCCCCACTCTCTGTTTTAAGGGATAATGGATTATGATCTATTATCAGCCTGTCTAAGTATTTGTCTGTTTACCCAAATGTCATTAACTACGCCAATGCTAGGCTGGAGTTTTACATGTTTATCTGTCCTATTTTTGTTTCGACAGATGGGGATAACAGACAATAAAAAAAACATGATTAATAAGAAAACATGAAAGAACAGTGGTACTTGAAAGTTTGTGCAAAATGTAGAATCTAACCAAAATTAATCAAATTAAACAAAAGAGACAAAATCTTATACTTAGTTATTTATTTTTGGGTTATGTAGGGTTTCATAATAATAATAATAATAATAATAATAATAATAATAATAATAATAATAATGCATTTACGTTGACTTTTATTTCACTGCAGACAGTAAGAACCCAAGATATATCATGTTTTGTCATATCATCCATTCCTACATTTCAGGCCTGCAACAAAATTCCAGAAAAAATTGGGACACTAAAGCATTTACCATTTTGTAATGTACCATTCCTTCTACCAACACTTTATTCACACGTGGACAAAATTGTTGGTACCTCTCAGTTAATGAATGAAAAACCAACAATGGTAACAGAAATAACTTTAATCTGACAAAAGTAATAATAAATTCAAAGTTTATGAAAATGAACAAATGAAAGTCAGACATTGCTTATCAACCATGCTTCAACAGAATTATTGAAAAAAAAAACTCATGAAACAGGCCTGGACAGAAATAATGGTACCCTTAACATAATATTTTGTTGCAAAACCTTTTGAGGCAATCACTGCCATCAAACGATTCCTGTATCTGTCAATGAGACTTCTGCACCTCTCAGCAGGTATTTTGGCCCACTCATCATGAGCAAACTGCTCCAGTTGTCTCAGATTTGAAGGGTGCCTTTTCCAGACGGCATGTTTCAGCTCCTTCCAAAGATGCTCAATAGGATTTAGGTCAGGGCTCATAGAAGGCCACTTCAGAATAATCCAGTGTTTTCCTCTTAGCCATTCTTGGATGTTTTTAGATGTGTGTTTTGGGTCATTATGCAGTTGCAAGACCCATGACCTGCGACTGAGACCAAGCTTTCTGACAATGGGCAGCACATTTCTCTCTAGAATTTCTTGATAATCTTGAGACTTCATTGTACCCTACACAGATTCAAGACACCCTGTGCCAGATGCAGCAAAGCAGCCCCAGAACATAATAGAGCCTCCTCCATGTTTCACAGTAGGGACAGTGTTCTTTTCTTGATATGCTTCATTTTTCCGTCTGTGAACATAGAGCTGATGTGCCTTGCCAAAAAGTTCCATTTTTGTCTCATCTGTCCATGAGCTTGAGGTCCACCTTTAATCTCTTTTGTTACCATTCGCTTTATCCGTCTCTTTGATTTGTCATCAATTTTCCTCCTTCGTCCACATCCAGGGAGGCTGGCTACTGTCCCGTGGGTCTTAAATTGCTGAATAATATATGCAACTGTAGTCACAGGAACATCAAGCTGCTTATAACCTTTACCTTTAACATGCTTGTCTATAATTTTCTTTCTAATGTCCTGAGACAACTCTTTCCTTTGCTTCCTCTGGTCCATGTTGAGTGTGGTACACACCTTGTCACCAAACAGCACAGTGACTACCTGAAGCCCTATATATAGGCCCACTGACTGATTACAAGATTGTAGACACCTGTGTTGCTAATTAGTGAACACACCTTGATTTAACATGTCCCTTTGGTCACATTTTTCAGGGGTACCATCATTTCTGTCCAGGCCTGTTTCATGAGTTTATTTTTTAAAATAATTCTGTTGAAGCATGGTTGAAAAGCAATGTCTGACTTTCATTTGTTCATATAAGTATATGTAAGATATACTATGTTTTTTAGCATTTTATTAGCATTTCCTATACTTTTCTGATTGAGGTGGGATTTAAAGAACAGGGGTCTAACACTGTCTGATCTTTACACAAAGTTTGTCTGTGTATTGTGGCACAAACAAAATAACTTTGAGGACTTGAGAAAAAAAAGGGTTGTTGTTGATGCTCACCAAGCAGGGAAGGGTTACACAACCATCTCTAAAGAGTTTGGACTCCACCAATCCACAGTCAAATTGTGTGCAAACTGAGGAATTTTAAGACCATTGTTACTAGGTCAACCAACAAAGATCACTACAAAAGCAAGGCATATAATAGTCTACGAGGTCACAAAGGAAGTTCTAAGAAACCAAAGACCTCTCTTACAAAGTAAAGTTAAGGTTCATTAGTCCAACATGAGGATAACACTGAACAACAATTGTGTGCAGGGAGTGTTGCAAAGAGAAAGTCACTGCTTTCCAAAAAGAACACTGCTGTCCATGACGTGGCACATGAACAATCAAAAATGGCTACTGGAAAAACATTTTGTGGATGGATGAGACCAAGTAGAGCTTTTTGGTTTCAATGAAAAGCATTATGTCTGGAGAAAGAAAAACTTCCAGTAGAAGTACCAATTCCTTTCTGTGAAACATGGTAGTATCATAACTTGTCATCATTGATGGAACAACAAATTCTGAATAATACCAGCAAATTCTAAAGGAAATTTTCAGGACATCAGTCTGTGAATTGAATCTCAAGATAATGTGGCAAGACAGAGACCCTAAGCACACACGTCATTTTGCCAAAAAATGTTTGAAGAAGAAAATAGTTAATATTTTGGATTAGTAAGGTCAAAGTCCTGACCTTAATCATATAGAAATGTTGTGTAAGAGGTTCATATGAGGAAACCCACCAACTCCTAGAGTTCAAGCTGTTGTGTATGGAAGAATGGACTAAAATTGTTAGTTGCATTTATTGCTGAACAAGGGGGTCATATCAGATAATGAAAGCAAAGGTGCACATACGTTTGCCACTTACATGTAAAATTGGATTGTTTACCAGAATAAATTGTTTGGCTCATTTGTTTAATTGAATATTCTTTATCTACCTTTAGAACATCAAATATGATGATGTTTTAGGTCATTTAAATGTTTGTGTGTGTGTGTGTGTGTGTGTGTGTGTGTGTGTGTGTGCGCATGCGTGCGAGAGAGAGAGAGAGAGAGAGAGAGAGTGAGAGAGAGAGATATTACCTGGTGAAAATCGTGCTGGTGCTGTACAGCTCCCACATCACCCCCAATAGGCAGCTGTTCAGAGAGCTCTTCATCTTTAGATGTTAGCCATTCAATAATCTCCTGCAAAGAGAGCTGCAGCTTCCCACTGTTGTCTGAGAAAGCCTCCAGCCGCACCCTGTCAACATCCAATAGATATATCGATTATAAACATCTATCTATCTATCTGTCTATCTATCTGTCTATCTATGTATCTATCTATCTAGCATTTGGTAAGGGCCTAGGTAAGAGAGCTGAGCAACAACCCAACGGTCACTCTAGCTGAGCTCCAAAGATCCTGTGTGCAGATGGGAGAAGCATCCAGAAGGTCAACCATTATTGCGGCACTTTACCAAATCTGCATTTTATATCAGATGTTTCTCACTGTCTGAGAGTCTTTCAGATGCTTTTTTGAGAACTCCAGGTGGGCTTTTGTGTCTTTTACTGAGGAGAGGCTTCTGTCTGGCCACTCTGCCATAAAGTCCAGATTGGTGATGTGCTGCTGAAAGTTTCTTCCATCTGAGCACTGGATCTTTGGAACTCAGCCAGAGTGACCATTGGGTTCTTGGTCACCTCTCTCACCATGGCCCTTCTCTCCTGATTACTAGTTTGGTGGGGTGGCCAGCTCTAGGAAGAGTCCTCGGTGATCCAAACTTCTTTAAAATAATTATTACTGTGCTCTTGGAAACTTTCAGTAAGCTGTGCTTCCACACAATCCTCTACAGGCAGTTCTTTCCTCCTCATGGCGTGGTTTTTGCTATGATATGCATTGTTAGCTGTTAGACCTTAGATAGACAGGTATGTGTCTTTCCAAATCATGTAAAATTGACTGAATTTAACACAGGACGACTCCAATCAAGTTGCAGAAACATCTTAAAAATGATTAAGAGAAATGAGAGGCCCCCAGAGCAAAATTTCAAGTGTCATAGCAAAGGATCTGAATACTTGGGAGCACAGGAGCAAAGGAGCACATAAATAAACACAGCACTTCCAAAACCCCAGATTTGTTATCTATTACAGCTGTTGTAATTGGTTAATGATGACAACATTCCATTAAAGAACTTATTACTTTTTGACTGAGAGAACGCTGAGAGAACGCTGAGAGAATGCTGAGCACTGACGCGAGGATTGCGAGGATCTGGCAACCCAGACTCATTCTCCCCGATTGCACACAGGACGCACGCCGTTTCGTAGCTGTTAGCAGTTTATTACCTTTGAACTATTTTAATTCCCGATCGCATCTGTATCATATATAATCGTATATATAGTAGGTTTTTACAACATCTTAATCATTTTATTCTCGGTGGATTATATATTTTTTGCCGCTAATCGTTATTTAGTAACTTTACAAATATACCGGCTTGTGTTTGCAGTAATTAGCCATTAGCTAATGACCAGAGTTGCGTTTTCTTTTGCAGTAGTGTGTGTTTTTATAACTTTTTTACAGTCTTTTCGCACTTTCTTTCTGAGACTTTTTTTGTGACGTTTTGTATTGACTTAACTTGTATTAACGCTTTAATCGAGCATTGCATTGGACCATAGGCTGCAGCTGAACCATATCTTCACTCGGCACCCCACAACACCACCGGAAGCTAAGTACATTTAATTCATTAATTGTACTAACATGGCTTCTGCTGTGCTTGTTCCCTGGGCCGAGTGTGGCATGTTTAGCTATTCTTCCTCCGTCATCAGTGTAAATTTTACTTGTGATAGGTGTAGGCTTGTAGCTAGTCTGACGGAGAAGATTGTAGTTTTAGAGGCGCGCATCCAGACATTAGAGAAGGCTAGCTCAGCTCCTAGCTTAGCAGATCTGGATGCCACAGGTGAAGTTAGAGCCCCAGCCCCGGGAGAGTCCTCGCAGCAGGGAAAGTGGGTGACGGTTCGGAGACATAGTCATATAAGGCTAGTCCAGAGAGCACCACTCTTTCTTGTTCAGTGGGTTCCAACAGGTTTTGCCCTCCTCAGTGATGCACACGAAGCAGCATGTTGAAAGAGCTCTGGTCATAGGTGACTCTATTTTATGACACGTGAAACTAGCTACCCCTTTAGGGACACCAGCAGCTAGAGTGATCTGTATCCTCGGAGCCAGAGTGCCGGACATTGTAACTAGTCTTAGTGAACTCGAGAGCCGCAGATTCTCTAGGATAGTTATTTATGTAGGGGCTAATGATATACGCCTTTGTCAGACAGAGGTTACTAAGGCTAATTTTGTAGAGGTGGTTAGCGTGGCGAAAGCGATGTCCGATGCTGTAGTGTGCTCTGGTCCCATCCCAATGCGGTGAGGTGACCAAGCCTACAGCAGGTTATGGTCGCTGAACTGCTGGCTGTCCAAGTGGTGCTCTGAAAACAACATGGGCTATATAGACAACTGGACAGCCTTTGAGGGTAAGCCTGGCCTTTTAGGATGGGACGGTGTCCATCCCACTCGGGCGGGTCCTGCTCTCATCTCCTGCAACATTGCCCATAGTCTTATGGCCCGATTAGGGGCTGGCTATCCAGAGCAGGGGTCAGGCGGCAGACAGACCGGCTTAACCAACTGTCTGCTGGTAGCCATGCACCGTCACCCAGAACCCACATTATTGAAACTGTGGCTGTTACCCGCATCTGTCCTAAACGTAAACGCTCTCAAAAAGTCTGTTTTAATAACCTCATTAGTATAAACACAGATAGCTCCAAAAGAAATAACAACCTTAGACTAAAGCTAGGATTATTTAACATTAGATCACTTACAAACAAAGCAGTAATTGTAAATGAAATAATTACTGATAAACGCTTACACGCTCTCTGTACACGCTCTCTGTCTTAAATGAAGCCTCACCTCCTGGATACAGTCATGCTAATCACCCTCGTCATAATGGTCGGGGGGGAGGCATAGCCACAATTTTTGACAAAGAGCTAAGTGTTACAACTAAATCCCATTACAAGGCTAATTCTTTTGAAATACTGATTCTTAATGTGACTGATCCATCGTTATGGAAGTCAATACCACACTCTTTTCAGCTTATCACTATTTACCGTCCTCCTGGCCCCTATTCAGAATTTCTTCAGGAATTTGCTAACTTTCTTTCTTGCTTACTACTGTCAACAGATAAGGCTTTAATTGTAGGTGATTTCAATATTCACTTTGACAATGAGCAGGATCACTTAAAATTGCTTTCAAGTCCATCTTAGAATCCATGGGTATCACTCAGAATGTGATGGGACCAACCCACTGCTGTAATCATACTTCAGATCTAATATTAACATTTGGTATCAATATAGATAACTTCGATATTTTCCCGCAAAGTGATTCGATTTCAGATCACTATCTTTTAGTGTTTGAGCTATCTCTAATAAATAAAATCCTTCTGCTTCGTTATCACACCAAGCGCACTATCACATCTGCTACTCCAGCTGCGTTTGTTAAAAACCTACCAGACTTGAAATTTAATACACCTACGAAGATCAGTCATCTTGAGTGTGTAAATGACCAATTAGAATGTATGCTTCGCTCAACCCTGGACACGATTGCTCCTGCTAGGGTCAAACGCATTAGGGAAAAAAGGCTAGCACCATGGTATAATGGCCACACCCGTACCTTAAAGCAAAGAACACGGCATCTAGAGCGCAAGTGGAGACATAGTAAATTGGAGGTGTTTAAGCTTGGTTGGAGGGACAGCATGACAGAGTATAAGCATGCCCTCACTAAAGCTAAAGCTGCATACTTCTCTTCAATCATAGAGAAAAATAAGAATAATCCAATATTTCTTTTTAATACAGTCTGCAAATTAATAAAAATCCCCACAGAAAGTGATTCTCCCGTTCTGTGTCATTTTAATAGTAATGATTTTCATGACTTTTTTTAATGATAAGATAGAGAACATTAGGCATAAAACTCAATGCTCATCACATCACCAAACTATTCAGCCACCTTCCAGATGCAGCACTAGTGAAGACATCTGTTTAATGAGCTGTAAATCAAGATTAGAATCTTTTACCCCAATTACTAATACTTAACTATCCGCACTGATCAGCTCGTCTAAGTCATCAACATGTTTATTAGATCCCATTCCTACACGTTTACTCAAACAAGTAATACCTAGTATTATAGAGCCACTGTTAGTTATTTTAAAGTCATCCTTTACCTTTGGTTATGTGCCCAAATCCTTTAAAGCTGCCGTTATCAAACCACTGATTAAAAAAGCCACTCTTGACATTTGTGTGATATCTAATTATAGACCAATTTCAAATCTACCGTTTCTGTCCAAAATCTTAGAAAAAGCCGTCTATCAGCAGCTCTGCAGTTACCTCCAAAGGGATGAAATTTATGAAACATTTCAGTCTGGCTTCAGGCCCCATCATAGTACTGAAACAGCATTGATTAGGGTACTAAATGACTTGTTAATGTCCGCAGATAAGGGATGTGTTTCTTTTCTTGTTCTGTTAGATTTAAGTGCAGCATTTGACACTATAGATCATGATGTTTTACTAAACAGACTAGAAAATACTATAGGTATTAAGGGATTAGCACTTTCTTGGTTTAAATCCTACTTGACCGACCGGTACCAGTTTGTTCATATAAATAATCTAAGGTCTAAGATCTCAAAAGTGAAGTATGGCATGCCTCAGAGGTCAGTGCTTGGCCCGCTTTTATTCTCTCTGTACATGCTGCCACTAGGCTCAGTTATTCGTAAACATGGCATTAGTTTCCACTGCTATGCAGATGATACACAGCTGTACATATCAGCCAAACCTAATGACAGCCTTACAATCAACAAAATTGAGGACTGTGTAAAGGAAATAAAAGATTGGATGTTATTTAATTTTCTCTTACTTAACTCAGATAAAACTGAGGTTCTATTAGTGGGACCCAAGGCTGTGAGAGACAGGTTGGCTACATCTATCCTAAATCTAGATGGCTGTCCAGTATTGCCCAGTCCGTCTGTCTCTCCTTGGATGCGCACATTAGCAGCATCACTCGAATTGCTTTCTTTCAATTACGTAATATCTGTAGCAGACCTAGAACTACACTTTAATTGGATTAATTTTTAATTAAACTTTATTAAATTATATTAATTAATTAAGAAATACGGGGCACCACCAAATCTATTATTAAAAATATAAATAATTCACTGGCCGATCTGGAAACCAGGAAAAAGAAACAACAAACTTGATCAGTCTAGATCTGAATAGTGAATTCCAAGTATTTTTCTCGACCCTTGAATGAATGAACTCTCACACCAGGCGGCAAATTCAAAAATGATTATAAACAAGTTTATTAACTGCAAACAAGGCAATACCAACAGATTATCTAATGTAATAACGAGTGTATCACAGAGTTAAAATCATAAAATGACGATGAACATGTATATATCGCAGTATGGAGAACAGGGAATAATGGCAAGCGTACACATTACAGTAATAAAATCAGAAACCAAGGTGACTCTATGTAACTTATCGGTCGCGCAATAATTACCAACGTTGCAATGCTACTGGTAGACCTAATTATATTGAATGTGAAGAATATGGTGGAAGCTACTTAGGCGTGGATAAGTCTATGTTGAAGCGTGGTTAAAAGATTAACAAATTAAGACCCGAGCATCAGGGAACCCAGAAAATCCATAAATGGTACTCGCCTGGAAGGTCACTCGAGTGGTTTGGGGCATTCCACCCTGGCCCAGCCGTCCAAAGACATGATTTTGAGGAGCTTTAGCGTCCGTCTTTCGTTGCACACCGTAACTCTGACCAGGCGTCTTCAGTGGTTTAGCCCTTTGGGTTCTTGCCAATGGTTTGACCACGTTGACTTGGTGACTTAAAATGGCGTCCTTCCCAATTTAGGCTGAGGGCTTCACGCGTACTCGGCGTCTCGCATGCGTACAACTCAGGATTTATCTTGGCCACAGATAAAGGTGGAGTTGGTGCGTTTCTAACACCACGAGCTTCAACAAAAACTTGGAAAACTTGTATGGTACAAAAATGGTCGAGCTTAGAGTCTGGTTGGTCTTTTAACTATCTTCTAGTTCAGCGATACCGAACTACTTAAGACAGCTGTATACAGGAAACTTTAAAGTAAACGCGAAAACTTGAGTAAAATGAATAATCAAAAACGCTACAAAAAGGAAAAACTTCAACAAAGAAAAGACTCAAAGAACACAGAACAAAACAAAAACACGAAACTTGAAGCTAGCTCACCACGCGTCGTCCCGCGTTGCTTTTTGAATGTTCCGACTCGGGGGCGGCTGGAGGCGGGACATAAGGAGTTGCCCTTACTTAGCCAATGAGAAGCTGACTCCTCAGTAAAGCTCTCCTATCATGGTTGTCTTATTTCACCATGAGTCACAGACGTCTAACTTGGATTAAATAATATTCCTACATATCTAAAAGAGATTAAAAGTATCACACAATAACCAAAAATCCTCAAAGTTACAAGTTTAGATGCAGACTTTGTTGTAAGGTTCAGATGATCAAAAGCACCTTGAATTGATAACTTAGAACATCGTTAAAACATTCTAACTACAACATAGGCATTCGCTATACTTTAACTAAACAATAATATGATTAATACAATATATAGGAATGGTACATTGCAAATAACTTCATGTTTGTTCTTTATAAGTATGAACAGTATTAAACAAGCGATTGATACATATGGATAAAAACAGCTGTTATTTGTAACCCTAACCAATTATAGCATAACGGGACCATATTACGTATAACAATGATCATTATACTAAAACATTAACCAAGTAGATATGAGATACAGAAATCAGTAACATACATATGTATAATATATAACGGTGTGTGGATATAAAAGAATATCCTTGATCCACTCTTTGTATGAATCATTTAAATGTGTATTGTTTAGACTTATTAGGATCCAAATATCATTTATGTAATAAAAAAAGGTTTCGATGAAGATGATCTGTTCCCAGAAAAAGTTGAATACAGTTATTAAAGTTGTGCTTCTTAGGACAAGAGCTGAGTTCTTTGTGTCATAAATCCAGGGGTGTCTTTCTGGCGCCTTTCCTGGGGTGATAGGCTTACAAGAGGCTGTGATGAAGGTTCACTGTGACGGAAAACCGTTATCTTCTGCCAAAAACAATCACTTTAAAAAGGGGAACCTGTTTTTCAAAGATGAGTCCCTTTTGAAGTTACACATGGACTCAGTTTATTTAGTCGAGATAATATGAGGTTACAGGTATGTTTAACAGACCTCTGAAATGTGGTAGACAGAATCAAACGTGTTGATGAGTCGAAAAATCCGGTCCAGATGGCCACTTTTGAATTCGAAAGTGTTGTAAAAGTTTATGGCGTGGCAGAGGGTAAGAGGAGAGGGGGGTTACAGCTTCACGCTAATATCACTAAAACTTTAGAAATATCCTCTCTTTTAATGATGCAGAGAAACTTGTTCATGCGTTTATAACCTCAAGGTTGGACTACGGTAACGCCTTACTTACTGGATGCTCTAGTAAATCTATAAATAAACTTCAGTTAGTTCAGAATGCAGCTGCCCGAGTGCTAACTCGAACTAGAAAATTTGATCATATCACTCCTGTTCTATCACCACACTGGTTACCAGTCAAATTCCGCATTGTTTACAAAATACTTCTTATAACATATAAAGCTCTACATGGCCTGGCCCCACATTATCTGAGTGAACTCTTAGAGTTTTACAATCCAACTCGTCTACTTCGTTCGCAGGGTGCAGGACTTCTTTTAGTTCCTAGAATTAAAAAAGTCACAGCAGGGGGAAAGGCTTTCTCATACATGGCCCCCCCAACTATGGAATAAACTTCCCACTTTTGTTCGAGACTCAGACACTCTACAAAATTTTAAGTCTAGGCTAAAGACATACTTATTTACACAGGCTTTTGATTAGATTTAGACGGGATGCATGGCTTGGGTCACTGGGGCCGAAGTCTGGAGTCATGTCTGGCCTGCCTGCTTCGTTCGTTAGCTGGGAGTGTCGGGTGGGTGGTCTTGGCTGAACTGGGCTTTGGTTCCTCTGATCTGGAACTCATGCAATC
Organism: Ancistrus triradiatus; assembly: GCA_025084515.1. NCBI lineage: Eukaryota > Metazoa > Chordata > Actinopteri > Siluriformes > Loricariidae > Ancistrus > Ancistrus triradiatus. Next base: position 216,580 of record JAJAGP010000989.1, read on the forward strand.
CTTGAATAGAAATACGGGGCAGAAGCTGGGGGGTTCATAGTCAAAGAGTCTTATGGTGATCAGAGACGTTGGGTTGCTGTCTGCTGCCTCCTGGAGGGTTGCCATGTCTCAATGGCCCTTTGGCTGTGTTTCCTACCAGTTCTCCTCTGTCTAGCTATGCTGCTATAACTAATGGGCAGGGTCTTTTATGCTACACATGGCTCAGTGATTGGACATGGCATCAGTGATTTTACTAGAAACTGTGCTCTTATCAATAACTACTACATTTTCTGTTTTCTCTCCGAGCTGTGTTCCGGCAGTTCCAGCCCCACACATGATGTTCATCCGCTGAAGCTCCACTCAAGCTGCTTCCGTCATCAGCTCCAGCCCCACCATACCCAGGCCACTTAATGCCGATGTGCATACTTCACATTTTATTCGAACTTTGACTCCATGACTTTAGTTTCGTTCTTAGATTTATCATCTATGCCGCCCAAGGAGGTTGGGTCCCTTTTTGAGTCTTGGTCCTCCCAAGGTTTCTTCCTATATTACTCAGGGAGTTTTTCCTTGCCACTGTCGCCCTAGGCTTGCTCAATTTGGGATTGGACGTAGTTATTAGGAGATAATCTAAACTTGTAAAGTTGCTTTGAGACAATGCTCCATTGTAAAAAGCGCTATATAAATAGATCTGACTTGACTTGACTTGACTTATGGGCTGGAGAGCTCCTGGTAGACCTCCTAATTATGCATACATACACCATAAACACATGCACACACACACGCACACATCCAACACACAAACCTATATACAAAATATTACTGCAAGCAAGTCATTCTACACATACAGCTGTAGTATTCGAAACTCTAGACAGTTTTAGAAGTCTCAAACGTGTCTCTGTCTCAGACATCCTGAGATTCTGGTTTGCTCTTGTTCAAGGTCTTTGTTTAAAAAAAAAAAATTCATGCCTTTTAATCACAAATGCCATTTTGCATTACGATTGATCGGTCTTTGGTTGAGTCCCCAGTCACATAGTAGTGTACTAAATAATGTCTAACTTGGCAACACACTTTGTGTTGCACTGAGTCAAAGCAAGAGTACAAGAGTGTGTGGTTTGAGACACAGCCAACAGTGTGCTTACACCAGGTATTATTAATAGGTCTACTGCATGACTATTTGGTTCCCAGTAGATAAAAATTATACAAGCAAATTTGTAATTTGTAATATATAGGATAAAAACATTACTTTTAGAAAGAAATTTGCAGATTTATTTAGAAACATCATGCTGTTTCTAATTAACAAACAATTATTAATATTAGATCATTTACAATCTCAGTGTGCATTTATCAAACAAATCGCAACATACGTGCATTGTATATTCATTGCAGTGATGAGCTGCATAATCATTTTGGCTAGGAATAGATAAAAATGGAACAAAACCTTTATGCTTAACTCAGTAGTGTAGGTTTCATTTAAACTTTGGGGGGGACACGACACTTCTCACACCTCCCAACCTAATGCATCTTATGAGTAGTGGTCTCACATTATTACAGATGTATGAGGCGTCATTTAGGCCATATATCGAAAGCTTGCACACACCCCTTTTACATCAGGCATATGCCACTTTTACCTCATACACCCCCTTTTACCTCATGCATGCATCAGTTTTACCTCTAGTATACACCACTTTTATTCACGCATACACATAAAAATCTTGCACTTACACCACATTTAGCTCGCACATACACATAAATAGCTAGTTCATACATCCCTTTTATCTCGTGCATACACCACATTTACCTCACGCATAAACCCTTTTACCTCGTGTTAAAACCACTTTTATTCACGCATACACCACTTTTATTCACTCATACAGATAAAATGCTCACACATACACCCCTTTTACCTCGCGCATACACCCCTTTTACCTCGAGCATACACCACTTTTATTCACTCATACACATAAAAAGCTCACGCACACACCCGTTACCTCGCGCATACGCCACTTTTACCTCGCGCATACACATAAATCGCCTACGCATACACCGCTTTTAGCTCGCAGATGCACATAAAAAGCTTGTGCATACACCACTTTTATTTGCGCATGGAGGAGCGATCTTGGTTCTTTTTGTGTGGAGTCATAATGTACCCCCAGTGTGTAGGTGGGTTTACTCAGGGTGCTCCAGTTTCCTCCCACAGGCCAAAGACACGGTGTATTGGGTTAATTGGTGTATCTAAAGTGCACCTAGTCTGTGAATAAGTGTGCCCTACAATGGACTAGTGCCCTGTGTAGGGTTGTTTCTGCCCTGCGCCCTGTGCCACTGGCTAGGCACCGGCTCTATTGCAACCCTGTCCAGGGTTAAGCGGATAAGACAGTAAGATATGATAAGACAGACATGAATGAAAGTTGTAACATAGGAAACACAATTTTAAATTTCTGATAAATGGTCCTACCCTCACTGAATGTTCTCTTAGTATCTCTTTTGAGTCACTCAGTAGTCCTAGTTTATGAGCTGCAAGTTGTAATGCAGGAGGCGAAGTTTCTCCTCATTTTGTCCACTATTTTTCGATCAATCTCGTAGACACAGATTTTTACCAATGCTGATTTTTTCAAAATTGGCCTGCCAATTAATTGGTCTATCACTAGTATGAACTAGGGTTGGGCGGTATGGCCAAAAGTTTGTATCACGGTATTTTTAAGGATTCTAGCTTCACGGTATATCATGGTATTAACATAACAATAAATAAATAAATATTTGTTTATTTATTTGCCTGGCTCTGCGCTCTCATTAGCTTTAGCTTTATTCACTTTATTTTAGTTTGTTTTGTCAAACTCTGCATATTCAGTGAGGTGATGCTGTTTTAAACGTCTTATTGAATCCGTTATTCTGAGTTGATCCTTCACAGCTTATTTTCGTCATGTATCTACAGTATACTGCATGCTGCAAAAGTTTCCATACTGGAGTGTTCAAAATGGATAATAAAGTCCTTAGTAGTGTCCCTAAGCCCATCATCAGTAATGTGGTATTTAGGGACCCTATCTAGGTGACTTGCTAAGTAGCACTCAAAACACAGCCGAAACCTAACTTCCTTCTCATTATGTCAGCAAACAAACCCTTAAATATGTCTCTTGAACAAACTCTCAAGTGCCTAAAACTTTGAATTATGAACTGAATTATGAATTAAAGTAAATGCACTGTTCATGTTCATGTGGTTGACCAGCACAGAATTAGTTATATGAGACCACCTGAAGTCGATCAGGCTAAAACCGAATCCGTTATATATGTAAATAATGAAGGCTTTAATTAGTATAAGGTTTACTATACTCAACAAAATTACACAAATCAGAAAGCATGAAACAGTTGCCGAATTAAAATTGATTTTATTGTGCAATCTGTAAAGTCTTATACACAGAGCTTAAAACAGGTTCCTATTTTAAGCTGAAGTATTTTCGCTCAGGTAAGTCATCCCCTGAATTCAGTGGGTTAATAATTGGCCTGAATCAGTCTCCAGAGTTACTGTGTTAATAGTGTGGTTCTTCTTTTGCATCTCTGATCTCTCTTTATAATCCAGTTCTGTGTTCTGCCCTGCCCTGGTATGAACCCAACATTTTTCATGTATTTTTGGTCAACATCATTTAATTTATCTATAAACATCCATTCCTGCATTTCAAACCTACAGCATAATAATGTGATTTCAAAGAGGTGATGTTATTCATTCATTCAATTTTTTTATCTACTTGATCCTGGACAGGACTGCGGAAGAGCTAGTGTCCAGCCGGCAGCATAGGTTGCAAAACAGAAACAACAATAGATAGGGTGACAATCCATCGCAGGGCACATGCACTCATACACACACTAGGGACACCTTAGAGACACGAATTAACCTAACATGCATGTCTTTGGACTATGGGTGAAACTAGAGCACCCAGAGTAAATCCATGCAGACACAGGGAGGACCCAGACCACTTCGCTTGGGACTGAAACCAGGAAGTGACAGTGCTACGCACCAAGTCACTGTGCCGCCCAAACAAGTGATGACAACAGGTGATTATAATAATGTGGTTTTTATAAAAGGCTGAGTCTTTGAGGAGCAAAGGTAGGCAGAGGATGTCCAGTTTTTCAACAAATGCATCAGACAAATACTGAAATGTTTAAAAGCAAGATCCCTCACAGAAAGATTGGAAGGGATTTGCAGATTTCAGTCCAAACTTTTTCTAATTTGGCTTGTGCTGCATTGTCCTGTTAACAAATGCAAGGAAAATATGTCGTCTTGAAGGCAGCATATGTTGCTCTAAAGTCTCAATGTACTTTTCTGCATTAATGCTGCCATCGCAGAAGTGTATTGACACAACCCCTACCATGACAATCCCTGGTTTTTGGACTTGTTGCTGATAACAGTCTGCATGGTCCTTTTAGTCTTTGGTGCGGAGCACCAGTTCCTCTAAATATTTCTGAAATCCACTGTGTGAGGGTCCATTCTAAATGTTTCCAAGCCCAGAGAAGTTGACATCCCTTCTGGGTATGGTTAACACAAGGTTCCCTTTTTGCACAGTAACATCTTAAGTGGCACTTGTGAAAGTAACTCCGTATTGTAGTGCTTCATAAAGGTCTGCCAAAATAATCCCTTGTGGTTATATCAGCTATCGATGAATGACTGTTCTTGATGTAGTGCTGTCTGAGGCATCGGAGAATACAGGTCTTCAGTTTAGGCACCCTTGTCCTGTATGCACTGAAATTCCTCCAAATTCATTGATACAGATTCAACAGTTTAATGATATTATGCACTGTATAATATAATATCATTAATTGAGGAATAGATGTTTATTATCAAATGAAATGAAGCTGACCAGAAAGAAAAAATGAAATATCTTGGAGTCATAATGTTTACAATTAAATTAAAGTCAAGTTAAATGTAAGGAACACTGCATGATTATTTTAGCATTTTCCACACTGTCCCAACTTTTTTCTGAAATAGGGTTGTACATTAGCTGGAAAAGAGTTACAGCACCGACTCTGATCAGCCAGATGAATTAGTGCACAGAAAGATAAACCAGTGTACAGAAAGATGAATCAAACTGCAGTCAGATTAGTTGGCAAGAGAACAGCAAAAACAGCGAATGTGCACTTGCGTGAGCCATTAGACTGGCATGATTATCCTTATAAGTGGCTTCTTATAACTGACAGGACACATGTTGGATCTGTGCTCTGCTCTGTGTGAACCATAGAACAGTTGCAAATATCCCAGTACAGCACAGCTCAGGATAGGACAAGGTTTAGGACAAGGACAATTTAACAACAGCACTGTACATTTACAGTGTTTTGCCTATTTAGTCAATAACAGTACACTACAGTATCCCATAAAGCTTTGCTATATAATATGTAGTATTTAATATGCAAGGCATGTAATATGGTGTTCGGACAATGTCAATATCACATAACGTGCAATACTTATAATTATGTCATATGAATCAAAACTTTAACTTTTTGGCAATAAACTTTTTGGCATAAAAGTAGATGACTACAGAACCTGATACTCACTGTTAAGTATAGTGGAGGGTGTATGGGGTTGTGGGGCAGTTTGTCCTCCAAAGGTCCTAGGAACCTCATTAGGGTACACAGCATCAATGACACCATGAAATCCAAGAACATTTTAAAACAAAATCTGTCTGCCTCTTCCAAAAATGCTTTCTTGAAGATCACAATCAAGCTTCTGCTAAATATCCCCACAAGGTAAATGATCAGATCTTACTATCCCCATGAGACATTGATATATTTCTATGATATATAAACACAATTATACAGTACTGTGCAAAAGACTTAGGTCAACATTCAATTTGTTGTTTTAGAAATGGTATAAATAGTATAATGACCATGTAGAACATATTGTCTTATTGTTCATACATACATATTGTATATAACAATTTGGACGCAAAAATTTCAAACTTGGATTTGTCACTCCATAATACTCGTTTCTACTGATCTTCATACCAATCTTTGTGAGCTTTAGCATGTTTATTTAAGTGGATTATTGGCTACTACCCTTCCAAACATAACATTCCTGATAAAGCTTCTTCAGACTGTATCAACTTGGCCTCCCGATGAAGCTGCCAGATGCTGCTGTTGCTCAGGTGTAAGGTGGTCACACTAAATACTTGCCACTGTTGCCAATAGAAGTTGTTTTTTCTGGGGTTTTTCGGTTTTCCAATACTGCATACAGATTCCTGTATTTTGTGGTTGTATTCTAATGAAGAAACTGAGAAACAATTATATATGAACATTAGACCACTGCTAACCCAATGGTATATCTAATCTAATGGTGGGCAAAGATTTTTGTACAGTATTCAGTGGTACCTCAGTTCTTGATCACCTTGGAAGTCGTCGAATTCGGTTGTCGACACATTTTGATCAGAAAAATTCTCAGAAAAAGTCTCGGTTCTCATCGTTTGCTCAGTACTCGGCGCACTTGCTTATACTTGTATGAGTCAAGCCATGCAACTCGTTTCAGCCAAAACTCAATTCAAGATTCAGTACACAGTAATTCAGAGGTTCAGATTCACAATTCTGGTTGCTCAGAGAAGATCTCTGCTATTTTCATAGTGTTTTTCTTTAACTTTACATCTACAGTACTGTATTATTTGTGCAAATAAGTGTCCATGGATCCTAAAAAGAAAAGGTTGTATTGACTGCCAGCCAAAAGGGAAACAAGAACTTAATGCTCCAGAACACATGCTACAGTTAGCATTAGCAGCTATGCTAGCTCCCTGACTTCACCAATACAGCAAATGTGCTTATTTTCCACTTTCAATCCATTACTCACTAAATTAAATCAGATTTTTCAACACTTTATTATAAAATAAGCTTTATGCTAATGATTTTGGCCAACTGTAGGTTAATGTAAGTATTTTAAACATTAACTTACTTATCATTACTTATCATAGACTCGGCTGTTATAATGACCACCAATCACCAAACACTCGTTAAACTCCTCAGTTCATGATACATTTAACTTACTATGCATTTATTGGAATATATCCCACTTCATAAATCAGGGAGCACCTGTACAATACAACTCCATTATTGCATATAATGCCTTATACAGTGTGATTTTCTGTGGGTCTGGAACAGATTAATAAGAATTAACATTATTATTTATGGGAAAAATTTGCTTGGTACTCGTCATTTTCGATCCATGATGAGGCTTCTGGAGCAAGTTAATGCCAACAGCCGAGGTAACATTGCATAAATGTGATCCCCCCCCCCCATACCTATACATTCTCTAATACAAAATTAAACTAAGATTATCCAGCTTCTGCTTTCATATGAAGAAGGAGCTTTACCTGTCACTAGCATCAGGTGATGACTGACATTCTCCATGGCATTCTGTGATATTAACAGATCTTCATCTGGGATGTATACAGTGAAGCATTTAAGATTTTTGTGTAGGCTGCCTGAGTTTCATTTTAGCTGTTGATATAGGTTCAGGATGTACTTGGGTTGAGAGTAAAATGAATGAGCTAACAATAGCACTCGCATAAAGATTTTATATTCATACTGGACTCCGGGGAAAACATTTATGGTGCTTTGCTGCATTGTTCAGAGCTCATGAAATTTGTTTGGCTATTATTGTATTTTTGTAGTTTATTGTAGAGTTGTGTGTCTGAGATAGTCATGGCTTGGATTTGACAACAGTGAATTGAATTGGCTCCTGATGATTGGTGTAGCTAATGAGGTTTAAATGCATGATGGAATGTTAAGACTAGACATTCCAAAATTGAGTGAGTTTGATAAGCATGTGGTACATGGAATCCAATTAGCTGATAGTAGAAATCAGCTGAAAGGGCTGAACAGATCTGTTGCTAGTAAGTAAATACAATACAATTTATGCAATTCAATATTGCTTTGAATTCTAATCCAGGATACCTTGCAGACAAGCACGAAAACTCAAGTACTAAGTGCAAGACCTGGACTCTACACAAAGTCTGAACTCGAGATTTGCACATGCTATCATGTTTATTTCAGGAAACGTGATAAATACTTTATTAAAAGTATTGTCTTGCACCACTGTTGGTAAAAAGTATTTAAAAGTATGAAACTATTGAAAATGTATTTATATGTATTTGAAGTATATTGAAAAAAACATTAGTATCATTATGAAAATGTGAGAGATATCGAAAATTTCATAATTCATTCATTCACTTTCTTATCCGCTTTATCCTGATTAGGGTCGCAGGAGAGCCGGTGCTTAGCTGGTACCACAGGGCAAAAGGCAGGAACAACGCTAGACAGGGCGCCAATCCATCGTAGGGCACATACAATCATTCACTAAGAGCAATTTAGAGACACCTCTTAACCTAACACACATTTCTTTGGACTTTGGGAGGAAGAAAGAGCATCTGGAGTAAACCCACGCAGACACAGGGAGAACATGCAAACTCCACACAGAAAGGACCCTAAACGCCCCAGCTGGGTATTGAACCCAGGACCTTCTTGCTGTGAGGTGACAATGCTACCCACCAAGCCGCCCTAGCTAAAATTTAAATAATGTAATTTCGTTTAATTAAAGTTGACATTCTACCTTTTTCCACAGGTTAATACAGGTCCCTGGAGTCTGTGTTGTCTGAGATAGATCCAAGAAGTTGAATCTGTTCATCTGGACATAGATTTTGTTATAGAAACGTTTCGTCACTCATCTAAGTGACTTCTTCAGTCTCAGCAGTTGGAAAACTTCCCCAATCTTATATACAGCACATTTGCATAACGACTGGTACCAGCACCATTGCATAACAATGGGACCGTTGATCAGTTTAATATGCAGATTGACATAGCCATTAACGACAATGGCCACGTGTGCCATTCACACAGGATTGGGGAAGGGCTGTGATGGCTCCATTGTAAGATGGTGAGAGGTGTACTCTGAGGCCCCCTCCTCGGTTCAGGGATGGACGTTCCCTTTTTACAAAAATGGCTTCTTTTACTCCGCGTTCAAACCACCAAAGAAGCCATTTTTGTAAAAAGGGAATACCTGTTTCTTTAAATGATAATGATCCACTGCTCATCCCACCCCCCTCATCCTCAGGGTATGGCGACGTGAGTACGACTTCACGCTACCATGGCAACTGTTGAGCATGAATCAGCAGGTGAGATGTGCCTTCGGATCTAAAATAAATAAGCAAATGCTTTGCTGTAGCTATACAGCACTGGGGTCAGGTTTCTGCTCATTCCCCTCCCTGTTACCTAATAAGGACAACCCGAAAACAATATGCTTTGCTTTTTGCATTTTACCAAACATGTCAATTATTTTAGTGAAGACTACATAGTCTGGTAGTGTAATAGTGTATGCATTTGTTGTAACATTGATATCTGATTTTGCTTTCACTGACAGTGTCCTTAACTGACACTGTGTGTTGTCAGTGTGTGCATGAATAAAAAGCTATTTATCATCTCCTTCTACTTTCAGACCCTAAATGTGATCTGACTGCATTAGAGCAGCTCACACAGACATGGTTCTCAGCAAGCAAGAAACGTGTCCCAGGGAGAGCAAGTGCGTCCTTCAAACAGATTAGCTCCTGCACTACCCACTGTTCCACAGCCAGAGGAGCCTATATCACAACAGCGCTCAAGGCAAAGCACCACACGGTGATAAACAAAACACAGTTTAGCATACATACTGCATCTAAAAATCTCTCTCTCTTCATCTCTCTTTCCAGAAAATCCTCCATACTGTACAAGTCATCACTTTTCATCACAGGCCCAGCAAACACAGAGCTCTCAGCCAACCTGAATCACTCCTAACAGTGTTATCCATCATTCCAGTACACTTGAAGGATTTATCGGGATACCTCCAAAATACAAATCAAACAATGCATTGGCCAGACAAGCATCTGTATGCCTGCTCTCAATTTCATAGTAAAGGAAAAACAAATGGGAGTCTGCTCTGTAATGAATGCTGAATAATAAAATATTACTGCAAAAAGTTTCCAGACCTGAGACCAGTCTGCATGTCCAGATAATACAGCAAAGAGCAAACAAAAATAAGTCAAAAACATGAGCTTTAGATGTTAAGCATGTTCAAATTCTATGTTTATTTCGTATGATTAAATAAGTTCATTTGCATTTTTATCATGTTGGTAATTTTGACAAATTCTGACAGTTTATACAAAAAGGACTGTGTTCAAATTTCTTGTGGTGGGTGCATTATTCCATTGAATGAGACCTGCTCATTTTATTCTCCACCTATCATTGCAATTCTGCCAGAATCTCTGAATCACTTGTCAGAATTTCGTAGATTTGTATTATAAACCCAAAGTTTTGTCAACATGTAATATCTGTCTACTACAGCCACTACCACAGACACTGATATGGAGCATTTTGCTTTTATAGGAGCTTTCACTCTTGGAAAACTCTCACTCTGCTAAAAGGCTAAATGTACATGAAAAGAATTTCCACTTCATTAAAGTTGGTAGTTCAAATGTAAAATCAAGATGCACTTTAAATACTAGTGGAATCCAGTGGTGAATGGTGGTTTTTAACATTACCGATCACTTAATTTTACTAGCATAGCAGTACGCTTATTATATCCCTCTAGCACAGCTGCAATTAGATACGTTGCCTAATATTGTATATAATATCACATTGTTATTTTATCTTTGTAAATTATAAATAATGTAAGTAAATTATAACTCTTACTGTTGCTCATTTATTGAAGGTTGAGAAGTCTGTAATGTTCCTGATTCCTGATGTACTTTGAGAGGTCAACCACTAACAGAGTAGACATGCTTTGGGGTAGGACAAATAAAACATGCAATGTCCTATAAATGCCAAGAAATGCACCGACCCACAGTCCATTCACTGCCAGTAAGGCGTGTGCATCCAGGCATGGCTCAAAATAATGTCATGTCATTTGTCCAGTGAACATATGTCATTCATTAATTATGTGTCAACTATTAATTATGTGTCTGGAATTTCAAAGCAGATTTTGCATGCAGCCTGTGCTGTTCAATGCGAGGAGCTGGGGCTTATTGAAAAACAGCAGAATGATAATTGCATTCACTAAAATATTGAATTTCACCAATATTAATCAATAGTATAGATACGTTGGTACACATTTCAGTATCACAAATTGAAGGGGAACCTGGGTTTCCTATGCATTCTCAAAGCAGTTGCATGTGTTACAATATTTAAACAGTCTTATGGCTAATTTGTTTTTTGTTAATTGACGCTTTCAGCATCAATGGCCATTTTCATGACAGACACAAGGTTACATCGATACACAAGGTTATACTGAAACTAGTCATACATACTCGGATCGGGCTAATTAGTGTAATCAATTAACTGAATGCATGACTTTGGACTGTGGGAGGAAAACGGAGTACCTATAGTAAACCCATGCAGACATGGGGAGGACATGACAATGTCGCATAGGTGAAGTCCGAGGTCGGGTTCAAACTGAAGACAATGGAGAGCTATGAGGCTACTGCGCTAACCGCTGCACCACCGTGCTACCCTGGGCTAGAATTCTGAGATACAGTGGTGCTTGAAAGTTTGTGAACCCTTTACAATTTTCTATATTTCTGCATAATTATGACGTAAAACATCATCACATTTTCACACAAGTCCTAAAAGTAGATAAAGAGAACCCAGTTACACAAATGAGAAAATATTTATATACTTGCCCATTTATTTATTGAGGAAAATTATCCAATATTACATATTAGTCAGTGGCAAAAGTATGTGAACCTTTGCTTTCAGTATCTGCTGTGATCCTCCTGTGCAGCAATAACTGCAACTAAACAATTCCGGTAATTGTTGATCAGTCCTGCACACCGGTTTGGAGGAATTTTAGCTCATTCCTCCGTACAGAACAGCTTCAACTCTGGCATGTTTGTGGGTTTCATCACATTAACTGCTCACTTCAGGTCCTTCCACAACATTTCGACTGGATTAAGGTCAGGGCTTTGACTTGGCCATTCCTAAGCATTAACTTTATTCTTCTTTAACCATTCTTTGGTAGAACGACTTGTGTGTTTAGGGTTGTTGTCTTGCTGCATGACTCACCTTCTCTTAAGATTCAGTTCATGGACAGATATCCTGACATTTTCCTTTAGAATTCTCTGACATAATTCAGAATTCATTGTTCCATCAATAATGGCAAGCCGTCCTGGCCCAGATGCAGCAAAACAGGCCTAAACCATGGTACTACCACCACCATGTTTCACAGATGGGATGAGGTTCTTATGCTGGAATGCAGCATTTTTCTATTTTGGTCTCATTCGTCCACAAAACATTCTTCCAATAGCCTGTTGGCTTGTCCATGTGATCTTTAGCAAACTGCAGATGAGCAGCAATGTTCTTTTTGGAGAGCAGTGGCTTTCTCCTTGCAACCCTGCCATGTACACTATTGATGTTCAGTGTTCTTCTGATGGTGGACTCATGAACATTAACATTAGCCAAAGTGAGAGAGGCCTTCAGTTGTTTAGAAGTTAGCCTGGGGGTCCTTTGTGACCTCATCAACTATTACATGCCCTGCTCTTGGAGTGATCTTTGTTGGTCGACCACTCCTGGGGAGGGTAACAATGGTCTTGAATTTCCTCCATTTGTACAAAAACTGTCTGACTGTGGATTGGTGGAGTCCAAACTCTTCAGAGATGGTTTTGTAACCTTTTCCAGCCTGATGAGCATCAACTACTCCTGGGGTCCTAAGAAATCTCCTTTGTTCGTGCCATTATACACTTCCACAAACATGTTGTGAAGAGCAGACTTTGACAGATTCCTGTTCTTTAAATAAAGCAGGGTGCCCACCTGATTGTCATCCAATTGACTGAAATTGTCTCATTTGTTTAACTGGGTTTTCTTTATCTACTTTTAGGACTTGTGTGAAAATGTGATGATGTTTTAGGTCATAGTTAAGCAGAAATATAGAAAATTCTAAAGGTTTCACAAACTTTCAAGCACCACTGTATATGCTGATAATAATTCCACTCTGCATGTTATGTTTAGAATGTAAATAATTTAGAAACTAATTTTTTTTTCTTTTAAGCATTGACAGGATCTATAAAAGTGGGATGTATTATCATAACAGTGCAGCAAGCAACTGCGTAATGTAAAACATGGAATATGTGCTGTTATTAACATATCTTGTTTGAAAGCTGAAGTGGTTGCTTTCAGCTAATTAAATGACAAAAGCAATCATTTTGTTAACAGCAAATTATAATTAGTTACACATTTACTGATGCTTGAATCTAGCTAATGCTTTATTTGCTATTCCACACCATGTGTGAGTCTTTTGACAAATTTATTTCTACAATGGTGCTTGAATGATTGTGAATGCTTTACAATTTTCTATATTTCTGCACAAATATGACCTACAACATTATCAGATTGTCACAGAGATTCTAAAAGTAGAAAACGAGAACTAGGACAAAAATATTTTACTTGTTTATTAACTGACTGAAGAAAATCCAACATTACATTACTGTGTAATAGAAGGGTAGAAGCAGACCGAACAGATGCCAGAAGAGAGTTCCAAAGGGTGATCCTTTGCCTTGGCAGCTCCCACCCTTTGGAACTCTCTTCTGGCATCTGTTTGGTCTGCATCTACCCTTCTACAATTTAAATCACTTCTAAAAACTTTTATGTTACCGTCTTCTACTAATGTTTGATGTGTCTGCTTGTTTTTTTTTTATTTCGAAAATGCTGTTAGGTGTTGAGAAAGTCAATTAGCTGAGAGGCCACGACCCACTCCAGAATCTTAGAAATAAAAGGAAGGTTCGAAATGCAGCGAAAATTACTGAGAACAGTGGAGTCTGATTCAGGTTTCTTGAAGGACAGGAGCTTTTAAGGCAAGTGGTACAATGCCTGAGGACAGCAAGAGATTCACCATCTGACAAATAGGGGGAGATAGGACCAGAGCACACATCTTGAGAAGAGCAGTAGGAGCAGGATCAAGTGGAAGTGGATGGTTTACAGCCAGCAATAACCTTGGAGATGTAATTTTCATCAACCAGGGAGAAAGAGGAAAACCTAGTGGTAAATTGAGGAAAAAAGAAATCAGAAGAGGTGTGTGCAGTTAGTGAAGTGTCGTTAGTAGACGAAGTAAGGTCACAACAGATGGAGGAAGCCTTATCTGCAAAGTAGTGAAGGAAAAAGTTACAGAGATCAGTGGAAGCAGAGACCTGGTTTGGCAGAGGGCTGACAAGTTTATTAACAACAGAAGAAAGTTGACAAGGGTTAACACCAGAGGACTGGATGCTAGAAGTAAAATATGTAGAGCGCGCAGTGTTTAGTGCTGCTTTATACATTACAAGATGTCCGTTGTATGGTTTTTTATGTAGTCGTTTAAGGTGCCTTCCTGCAGTTTTTAAAGTCCGAAGCTCATAAGTAAACCAGGAAGACATATGAGTGGAGGGAGCAAAGATGGTGCAAACTGGGGCAAAAGAGTCTAGTGTGGAAGACGCAATATTATTATAGGAAGCAACAAGATCGTTGAGAGAGAGAAGCTCGGAGAGACATGTCAAGGAAGATTCTAAAGAAAAGGAGAACTGCTGAATGTCAATTGATGAGAATTTACGATAGGACAGTAGTTTTTTGTGAGGGATTTTAACAGTCAGTAGAGAAAGAGAAGCAGTGATGAGCTTATGGTCTGAAACCGGTAGAGAGAACCCTGAAACATTATTGATAAGCTTTGGAGCAGAACAAATTATGTCTAAAATATGGCCACGGTTATGAGTGGGAAATGAAACGTTGCAAGAGATCAAAACAGTTGAGTAAAGAAAGAAAATCATTGGTAGCAGCAGAAGGAACATCAAGGTGAATATTAAAGTCACCAAGAACAATCCGAGATCCAAAACGATAGACCAGTAGCAGACCAGTTAGACCAGACGATGAATACAACCTTAGTGCCAAGAATTAAAAAGTGGCCACATCACAGAGTTTATGTTGAGATATTCTCACATTGTTGTTAGATATAACAGCCAAACCACCACCACGATGAGCAAGCGTTGGGGCACAAATGTAGCTAAATCCAATAGAAGTAGCTGCATTTAGGTGATAAAAGTCACCAGGAATCTGCCAGGTTTCAGTCAAACATAGAATATCGACATTATGGTCAGATTTTAGGTCATATTGTAGTTAACCAGCAGGCATTAGTGTGGTTGTGATGATTAAAGAAAATGTTTGTATTCTGAGCTTGAACTAAAAACAAACATTTTTTCCTTAATACAAATGAGGCAGAGATATGTGTTCATTAAATATAGCAATTTGGCTAACATTTCTAACAAGTCTAAGAAGTCTGACTTCTGGCTGTACAATACATTGGCATACAATGTCATTATCAGGCATAGTTGTCTGAAACTGCTATAATACATTCAGAAAAAAAAACATTCAGAAAATCTTCAGACCTTTCACTTTTTAAACATTTTATATTATGCTGGCTTGTTCTAAAATTTAAAAAATAAATCATCTTTCATCATGCACTCAATACCCCAAATGACAAAGTGAAAACATAACTTTAGAATTTTTTTACAATTTATTGAAAAGGAAAAAATAAAATATTGCATTGACATAAATATTCAGACTCAGACTCAGTACTTGCATCTGTCCAGAGATGTTTGATTGGGTTCAGGGCTCTTCCTGGGCCACTTAAGGACATTCACAGAGTTCCTATGTTCCTAAGTTCCTGTGTTGTCTTGGCTGTGGAATTAGAGTCATTGTCTTGTCGGAAGGTGAAGTCTGAGGTCCTGAGCTCTCTGGATCAGGTTTTCATTAAGAATATCTCTGCTCCATTCAGCTTTCCCTCAACCCTGACCAGTCTCTCTGTCCCAGCTGCTGAAAAATACCCACACAGTATGATGCTGCCACCACCATGCTCAACTGTAGGGATGGTATTGGGCAGGTGATGGGCAGTGCCTGGTTTCCTCCAAACATTAGGATTAGAATTGTTCAATCTTGGATTTATCAGACTAGTTAATCTTGTTTCTAACAGTCTTAAAGTCCTTTGGTTGCTTTTTTTTGCAAACTCTAGACAGGCTTTCATGTATCTTTTACTTAGAAGAGGCTTCTGTCTGGCTACCCTGCCATAAAGTCCAGATTGGTGGAGTGCTGCAGTGATGTTTGACCTTCTGGAAGCTTCTCACATCTGCACACAGGATCTTTGGAGTGACCATATCCTTCTTGGTCATATCCCTTACCATGGCTCTTCTCCACCATTTACTTAGTTTGGTGGGGCAGCCAGCTCTTGTCCTGGCTGTTCCAAACGTCTTCCATTTAAGACTTATGGAGGCCACAGTGCTCTTGAGAACTTTCAGTGCAGTAGATTTTTTGTAGTCTTCTCCAGATCTGTGCCTCTACACATGATCCTATCTCTGAGCTATACAGGCATTTCCTTCCTCCTCATGACTTACATTGATATGATATGTATTGTTGCTATGGCATTGCTGTGAGACCTTCTATAGACAGGTGTGTATTTCTAAATCATGTCTACTCAACTGAATTTAACACAGATGTACTCCAATCAAGGTGTGGAAACATCTCAAACATGATCAAGAGAATTGGGAGGCCTCCAGAGCTAAATTTCAAGGGTTACAGCAATTTTAGTTTTTGTCATTATGGGGTATTGAGTGCCAATTGATGGGGAAAAACTTTATTTTTTATTTTATTTCAATAGAGCTCAACATAAAAATGTGAAAAAAGCGAAAGGTTCTGAAGACTTTCTGAATAAATGTATATAAATGAATACCATACTTTTAAATGCTGGTTTGTTTTCTCCCATAAAGATTGCATGGCTCGTTGATACTAATCTTGTGGAGTGAAAAAAAATAAATCAGTATGTGTTTAAATTTCACATCAATAATCAGGCAACAGTCCATAATCAGTTTCTCCACAAAAACAAATCTGTGTTAAACCATTCACTGTTTTAGTATCTAAACATGATAAAAATGACAAGTTTGCTAATGAAAATGAATATTTTGTGGCATTCACTTTCATAAGCTAATTGCATTTAGTCGTCTAGCAACAATACCCTAATCTTCTTAAGTTTACCCATTTATAGTGAGGCAAAAAAGTATTTAGTCAGCCATTGATTGTGCAACTTCTCCTACTTAGAAAGATGAGAGAGGTCTGTAATTTTCATCATAGGTACACTTCAACTATGAAAGGCAAAATGAGAAAAAAAATCCAGGAAATCACACTGTAGGATTTTTAAAGAATTTAATTGTAAATTATGGTGGAAAATAAGTATTTGGTCAATAACAAAAGTTATTGACCAAATACTCAAATACTCAAATACTAAAAACTCAATACTTTGTAACATAACCTTTATTGGCAATGACAGAGATTAAACGTTTCCTTTAAGTCTTCACCAGGTTTGCACACACTGTAGCTGGTATTTTGGCCCATTCCTCCATGCAGATCTCCTGTAGAGCAGTGATGTTTTGGGGCTGTCACTGGGGAACACGGACTTTCAACTCACTCCACATATTTTCAATGAGGTTGAGGTCTGGAGACTGGCTAGGCCACTCCAGGACCTTGAAATGCTGTTTACAGAGCCACTGCTTCGTTGCCTGAGCGTGTTTGGGATCATTGTCATGCTGGACGACCCAGCCACGTTCCATCTTCAATGGCCTCACTGATGGAAGGAGATTTTGGCTTAAAATCTCACGATACATGGCCCCGTTCATTCTTCCCTTAACACAGATCAGTCGTCCTGTCCCCTTTGCAGAACAGCCCCAAAACATGATGTTTCCAACCCCATGCTTCACAGCAGGTATGGTGTTCTTGGGATGCAACTCAGCATCCAAACACAACAAGCTGAGGTTTAACCAAAAGGTTCTATTTAGGTTTTATCTGAACACATTATAATCTCCCATTCCTCTTCTGGATCATCCATATGCTATCTGGCAAACTTCAGATGGGTCTGGACTGGCTTAAGCAGGGGGACACACCTGGCACTGCATGATCTGAGCCCCTCTCAGTGTAGTGTGTTACTGATGGTAGTCTTTGTTACTTTGGTCCCAGCTCTCTGCAGGTCATTCACCAGGTCCCTCTGTGTACTTCTGGGATTTTTGCTCATCATTTTCATGATCATTTTGACTCCACAGGATGAGATCTTACGTGGGGCCCCAGATTGAGGGAGATTATCAGTGGTCTTGTATGTCTTCCATTTTCTTACAATTGCTCCCACAGTTGATTTATTCACACCAACCTGCTTGCCTAATGTAGATTCACTCTTCCCAGCCTGGTGCAGGTCTACAATTTTCTTCGTGGTGTCCTTCAATAGCTCTTTGGTCTTGGCCATGGTTGAGTTTGGAGTCTGACTGTTTGAGGCTGTGGACAGGTGTCTTTTATACATATAAGTCAAACACGTACCATTAATACAGGTAATGAGTGGAGGACAGAACAGCTTCTTAAAGAAGAAGTTACAGGTCTGTGAGAGCCAGAAATATTGTTTGTTTGTGGGTGACCAAATACTTATTTTGCACCATGATTTACAATTAAATTATTAAAAAATCCTACAAGGTGATTTCCTTGATTTTTTTCTCATTTTGTCTCTCATAGTTGAAGTGTACCTACTGTTACTCCACTGCTGCGTCCCCTTCCCTAGCCTCCTGTAGATGCCTGCATACATTTTAATACGCTGATGCTTGCCTATAAAACCACGTTATGTCAAAAATTACGTTCTGCCTTCAACATCATACGCTTCATGCTTAACTTGCAATCCTTCAAGATACAAGAAGGAAACAGCATTAATACTCTTTGCCATATTGTGTATATTGTGCTATAAATAAGCACACATAGCTATCATTTGCATGTATTAAGACACTTGCGTGTATATTGGATAGTCTGTGAAAGGTCTTTCTCTTTTAACCGTGTGATATGCTATAGTGACTAACTTGGTCAGCTTCAAATCGGCTTCACTGTTCATCCGTAGTACGCACATGTCCAGTGGTTCAGATGCACTAAGGGCTTTTTTGCTGCTACACACATGATGATTACAGGTGTAGTCTGATTAGACACTGGGTCTTGCAACAAAAGGGTGTAAAAGTGCTTCCCCCGCTCTCAGAGGCTACATTTGGGTAGTGTACCTCTTGGTGAGAGATAATTGACTGCTAAACATGCCTCTATCACACATTTGCTCACATCTGGGTCTGTATATCTGTATACACTCCATAGTTTGCTAAAGCCGGTGTAGCGAACTAAGACTACACTTTAATTGGATTAATTTTTAATTAAACTTTGTTAATTAAAACATATATTAATTAATTAAGAAATACGAGGCACCACCAAATCGATTAATGATAAATATAAATAATTAACTGGCCGATCTGGAAACCAGGAGAAAGAAACAACAACCTTGATCAGTCTAGTTCTGAATAGTGAATTCCGAGTAGTTTTCTCGATCTTTGAATGAATGAATGAATGAGCTCTCAAAACCAGGCGGCAACTTCAAAAAAGGTTTTATAAACAAAGTTTATTAACTACAAAACAAGGCAAATACCAACAGATTATCTAAGGTAATAACGAGTGTATCACAGAGTTAAAATCATAAAATGACGATGAACATGTATGTATCACAGTATGGAGAACAGGGAATAATG
>JAJAGP010000989.1:236247-251902 GCA_025084515.1 Ancistrus triradiatus
TCCTCGTGATCTTGACTCATGCATCCTTGATTTAGAATAAGGGCAGAGCTGGGGGTTCATAGTCAAAGAGTCTTATGGTGATCAGAGACGTTGGGTTGCTGTCTTCTGCTTCCCGTGGGGTTGCCAATGTCTCATGTGATCCCTCTTGGCTGTGTTTTCCTACCAGTTCTCCTCTTTCTAGCTATGCTGCTATAGCTAATGCTCCTGGGGTCTCATGCTACACTTGGCATCAGTGATTGACATGGCATCAGTGATTGTTAATAGACACTGTGCTCTTAATCAATAACTAATTACATTTTCTGTTTTCTCTCCGAGCTGTGTTCCGGTACCAGTACCAGCCCCACACATGATGTTCATCCGCTGCAGCTTCACTCAAGCTGTTTCCGTCATCAGCTCCAGCCCCATCATACCCTGGTCACTTAATGCCGATGTGCATGCTTCACATTTTATTCGAACTTTGACTCCATGACTTTAGTTTCGTTCTTAGATTTATCATCTACGCCGCCCAAGGAGGTTGGGTCCATTTTTGAGTCTTGGTCCTCCCAAGGTTTTTTCCTATAACACTCAGGGAGTTTTTCCTTTCCACTGTCGCCCTAGGCTTGCTCAATTTGGGATTGGACGTAGTTATTAGGAGATAATCTAAACTTGTAAAGTTGCTTTGAGACAATGCTCCATTGTAAAAAGCGCTATATAAATAAATCTGACTTGACTTGTATGGCTGACATTTGTCATTTCTGCATGTGACAAGAGTTAAACTTTTCACTGTAAAGAAACATTTCCTGCAAATGTGTCAAGCTGAGTCTTGTTTCTGCTTTGCTTAAAAAATAAAAATTAAAAAAACACATGGAAGACTCTAATATCATGTGGCAATATGTATTATGATCAGATGACACCAAGTGCTTTTGGACTCCATGTGGTATGTTTGGGGAAAACCAAACACAGCACACCACTGAAAATATACAGTACCATATTACCTACTGTGCATGGTGGAAATGGAAATATTTTATACCAAGCACATTCAAATTCCTGAGGAAAAAATAAGTCCATCTGCTAGACAGTTGAAAATTTGCAGGAGGTTCACAATGAACATAAACACACTGTCAAATAGACACTGGCTTACGGACAGGAAGGTGAATGTCCTTCAGAGAACAAGTTAGAGTCCTAACCTAAATAAAATAGAAAATCTATGGATGGACTTGGAGACCGATGCATTGATGGTCACCACGACTGAACCCGAACAACTTTGCAAGAAAGAGTGGGCAAATATTCCCCAGTCTAGATGTGCAAAGCTGGCAGGGACGTTTCCAAACAGATTGATGGCTGTAACTAAAGCAAAAGATGGCTCTACAAAGTGCTAAATCAGGGGGCTGTTCACTTTTCCAACATTGTCATTTTAGTTTTTCATGTATTAAATAATCTTCAGAACAATTTCTTTTTTTGTTTCCTCGTTATTTGATTTGATTGATTTTATACGTTGTGAGGCAAAATGTGTAAATAATGTTGGAGTTCTGATTTCAGCCTGTAAGATAAAACAGTGTAAAGGGGTATAAAGATTTCTATAGGCACTGTTATGTCATTGATCAGTAGCACCTGGTCATTAGACTTGTTTAATAATAAACTGATTATGCCCACAAAATCTTGAAGTTTTCGTAACTGGAAGTGCTTGGTTATATACTATGCCACTTTCTTTAAAAAAATAGAAAACAGTAATATTGAATTGTTTTGCAAAATAAATATTTGTATATCTAAAATGATATGTATATCTATGAGTACATTGTGACAGTGGTGAGATGTGCGACGGATGGGTTTAAAGTGAAGGTGGGATTGCATCAAGTATCGGCTCCGAGTCCTTTCCAGTTTGCAATAGTCATGGACAGGCTGACTGACAAGATTAGACAGGAGTCTCCATGGACTATTATGTTCGCGAATGACATAGTAATTTGCAGTGAGAGTAGGGAACAGGTTGAAGAGAGGCTGGAGAGTTGGAGGTATGCATTGGAGAGAAGAGGAATGAAAAATAGCAGGAGCAAAACAGAGTGCATGTGAGTGAATGAGAGATGGGGCGGAGGAAAGGTGCAGTTGCAAGGAGCAGAAGTGTTGAAAGTAGAGGAGTTTAAATACTTGTGATCAAGTGTCCAGTTAGTGTTAGTGTGGTTCAGAGGTGAGTAAGTCAGTGCAGGCAGGGTGGAGTGGGTGGCATAGAGTGGCAGGAGTGATATGTGTTAGAAAGTATCTGCCAGAGTTATAGGGAAAATGTACAAGACAGTAGTGAGCCCTGATATGTTGTATGGTTTGGAATAAGTGGCACTGGGGATGAAGAGATGGCTGAGATGAAAATGTTGCGATTCTGTTTAAGAGTAACAAGATGTACAAAAGATTGACAGGATCAGGAATGAATTAATTAGAGGAATAATGCAGGTAGGCTGTTTTGGAGACAAAGTTAGGGAGGCAAGATTGAGATGGTTTGGGCATGTGCAGAGGATGTATGAAGGTTACAGTTGCTTGAAAGTTTGTGAACCCTTTAGAATGTTCTATATTTCTGCATAAATATCACCTAAAACATCATCAGATTTTCACACTAGTCCTAAAAGTAGATAAAGAAACCCAGTTAAACAAATGAGACAACAATATTATACTTGGTCATTTATTTATTGAGGAAAATTATCCAAGATTACATATTAGTGAGAGGCAAAAGTATGTGAACCTTTAGGATTAGCAATTAATTTGAAGGTGAAATTAGAGTCAGGTGTTTTCAATCAATGGGATGACAATCTGGTGTGAGTGGGCACCCTGTTTTATTTAAACAACAGGGATCTATCTAAGTCTGCTTTTCACAACACATGTTTGTGGAAGTGTATCATGGCACGAACAAAGGACATTTCTGAGGATCTCAGAAAGAGAGTTGTTGATGCTCATCAGGCTGGAAAAGGTACACAATCAAATAAACAATACACAATCAAAGAGGTCACTCCAAGAGCAAGGTCTGTGAGGTCACCAAGGAACATGGGGTAACTTCTAAGCAACAAAAGGCCTCTCTCACTTTGGAAAATGTTAAAATTCATGAGTCCACTATCAGGAAACTCATGGAATAACAATGGTGTGAATAGTAAGGTGAAAAGATGAAAGCCATTGCTCTCAAATAACATTGCCATCTGCAGTTTGCTGAAGATCATGTGAACAAGCAATAAGTCTATTGGGAAAACATGTTCTGGGCATATGAGATCAAAATATTACATACAGTGGTACTTCAAAGTTTGTGAACCCTTTTCAATTTTCTATATTTCTGCATAAATATGACCTAAAACATCATCAGTGTTTCACACAAGTCCTAAAAGTAGATATATAGAACCCAGTTAAACAAATAGACAAAAAAGAAAATGGTCCAATATTACATATTAGTGAGTAGCAAAAGTATTTGAACCTTTGCTTTCAGTATCTGGTGTGACCCCCCCCCCATGCAGCAATAACTGCAACTAAACATTTCCGGTAACTGTTGATCAGTCCTGCACACAGGCTTGGAGGAATTTTAGTCCATTCCTCCATACAGAACAGCTTCAGCTCTTGGATACTGGTGTGTTTCCTCACATTAACTGCTCGTTTCAGGTCCTTCCACAACATTTCGATTGGATTAAGGTCAGGGCTTTGACTTGGCCATTCCAAAAGATTAACTTTATTCTTCTTTAACCATTCTTTGGTAGAACAATTTGTGTGCTGAGGGTTGTTGTCTTGCTGCATGACCCACCTTCTCTTGAGATTCAGTTCAAGAACAGATGTCCTGACGTTTTCCTTTAGAATTCTCTGATATAAATCAGAATTCATTGTTCGATCAATGATGGCAAGCCATCCTGGCACAGATGCAGCAAAACAGGCCCAAACCATGATACTACCACCACCACCACCACCACCATGTTTCACACAGTGGATGAGGTTCTTAAGCTGGAATGCAGTGTTTTCCTTTCAACAAACATAACGCTTTTCTTTTAAACCAAAAAGTTCTATTTTGGTGTCATCCATTCACAAAAGTAGATAAAGCATTCTTCAATTAGCCTTCTGGCTTGTCCACGTGATCTTTAGCAAACTGCAGTGAAATGAAATTTTTGTAGAGCAGTGGCTTTCTTCTTGCAACCCTGCCATGCACACCATTGTTGTTCAGTGTTCTTCTGATGATGGACTCAAACATTAGCCAATTTGACGTTCTTAGACGTTACCCTGGGGTCCTTTGTGACCTCGCCAAATATTACATGCTTTGCTCTTGGAGTGATCTTTGTTGGTCGACCAGTCCTGGGGAGGGTAACAATGGTCTTGAATTTCTGTCATTTGTACACGTACTGTCTGACTGTGGATTGGTGGAGTCCAAACTCTTTAGAGATGGTTTTATAGCCTTTTATAGGTCCTCAGAAATCTCCTTTGTTCGTGACACACTTCCAAAAACATGTCTTGTGAATTTCAGACTTTGATAGATCCCTGTTCTTTAAATAACCAGGGTGCTCACTCACACCTGATTGCCATCCCATTGATTGAAAACACCTGAATCTAATTTCACCTTCAAATTAACTGCTAATCCTAAAGGTTAACATACTTTTGCCACTCACTAATATGTAATATTGGATTATTTTCCTCAATACATAAATAACCAATGATAGTATTTTCTCTCATTTGTTTAACTGGGTTCTCCTTATCTACTTTTAGGACTTGTGGGAAAATCTGATGATGTTTTAGGTATTTATGCAGAAATATAGAAAATTGTAAAGGGTTCACAAACTTTTAAGCACAACTGTGTTAGTTTTATGCTTGGAGAATGGAAAACACTTCACTCAAGCATAAAAACCTTATCCTATCTTTGAAACATGGTGAGGATAATAATATGGTTTGGACCTGTTTTACATGCATCTGCACAAGAAAGGCTTGCCATCATCAATGGAACAATGAATTCTGACTTATACTATCAAATCCTAAAAGAAAATGTTAGAACATCTGTCTGTGAACCGAATCTCAAGTGAACATGGTTCACATACCAAGACAATGCACCTAACCACAGAATATTAGGAAGCACGCAGTTCTGTGGCCCGACACCAGAAGCCAGCAACGGCGTGGAAAGCATGCTGAGATTAGGACAACAGGCCCCAGCACGCATGCGAGTTTAAGCGCTGATTACGGCAGACGTAACACAACTGCTCTTCCGAGAATTTAAAGCCATTTGAGAGCAGTGTCTCCGACTTGAGGTAATTAGTGAAATATTGTAACATTACTTCCTTTGTAGAGGGAGTGATGGTAGCGCCTCTGGCGTGAGGTAACAACGTGTTAGAGTCAGATTCTGGTGCGACTGGCTCTTTATTTTTGTAATGCTTTGAGTGTTTAAACTGCTTAGTTTCATGAGCCCCATCTCACCTCCATTATGTGGTTCACTAATATGGTACCATATACACATATACGTATATGGTATCATCTCAATGCTCAAGTGCCTGTTCGTAGTATTCATGAGCTTAAATGAATGTCTTTTTTCCCCCCGTTTGCCATTTTGCAAGGGTTGGATAATTTCCTAACATTATTGGTTTGTTGTAAAAGTCCGGTTCACTGATTCCAGGAGCCACTGCTCCAATTCACTATTCATGAATTGTTCATTGGTGTCGACTCAGGCTTCTACAGCCGGCACCAGCAAAAATTTGCTTTCACTCTTTTCTTGCTCAGTACACCACATGGTCGGCAGTTTTAGTAGTGTCTCAGTATGAGCAACAGGCATCTAGGTTCCCCAGCAAGTGCTCACGGGTGGCCTACATGGTCTCCCTGCTCATTGGCTATGCTCTTGCATGGGTGACTGCCCTAAGGGAGACCAAGGCCCCGAATGAAGCAGTGATGAAGCCTTTGCCCGGGCCTTCAGGCAAACCTTCTTCCATCCACGAGGAGGGCAGGATCCGTCTCCTTCTCCTCAAACTCACCCAGGGCACTAGGCCAGCTGCTGACTACGTCAACTCATTCAGGACACTGGTCACAAAGAGCAGCTGGAATGTGGAGGCCCTGAAGGCCACCTGAGCGAGAAGCTCAGGGACAAGCTCAGTGCCTATGATCCTCCCTTCCACCTGCCAATCTATACAATCTGGTCATTCGTATAGACATGCGGCACCAAGCGAAGATCTGCCTGCAGCTCATCCTCTAACCCTTGGGTGAGTCACAGGGGTCCCAACTGCCCCACAGCCAAGCCCATGCAGCTAGGAGTAGCCAAGGTGGTGCTCCCTTGTATGTCGCCCTCCAAGCCTCCATGGAGGCCAGGGGATCAAAACAGCTGGGTCCAATCAGTGGAAGTCGGACCCAGGCCCACACAGTTTCTCCCTTTCTCGATCCACCCTTTCTGGACAGCGGGATCCAGCTAATGTGGACCCCACACCAAAGACAGTCCTCCCAACATCTCAGGTCACTGCGGTCCTGACCCGGGGGATCACAAAAAGTTCTTTCCAACAAGCATGCGGCAAAGGGTGGTGAAATGGGGTCATTCTCCTCCATTCTCGGCCCATCCAGGAGCAATCGAGACCTTGGAGTTCTTCCACTGGTGGTTCTAGTGGCCAGCGATGGAGAGAGACTTTAAGTGCTAAGAAGGCAACCTTTTGCAAATGGCCGGCTGGTCTCCTCAACCCAAATGTGGAGACCATGTGATGCGCTGAAGACCTGGATCTCACTCCCGAGTCTCGTAGAAGCCACGTTGCGGGCTTGGGGGCTTCAGGAGTAGCCCCTTTGGTGAGAGCAGCATGCAGTTCCGCAGACTGACACTAGAGGCCAGCGATCACGTACTGGGATTAGGATGACAGGCCTCAGTACACATTACGGCTGTCAAGACGCACCTGCTCTTCTGGGTATTTAAAGCTGTTTGAGAGCAGTGTCTCTTGCCGTTAGAGTAGCCAATGGTATTTCATTACGGTCCAGCACAAGGTAATTAGGGAAAGATTATAAGATTACTTCCTTTAGAGAGCAAGTGATGGTAGCACCTCTGGCATGCGGTAACCAGGATCTTTATTTTTGTCACGCTTTGAGCATTTAAGCTGCTTAGTTTCATGAGCCCCAGCACACCACTATTACGCGAGCTTCAGCTCTGATTCACTAATCACGTATGGTATCTACTCAGTGCTCGAGCGCCTGTTCTTAGTGCATGTGTGACATTTCAGCATTCTCTACGGGTTGAGGTCTGATCGTTATTAGTGTTTTTATATCTACTCCGTATTCGTGAGCTTGCACGAGTGAATGCTCGTTTCTTTCTTGCCCCGTTCGCTATGTTGCAAGCACTGAACCATTTTCAGTTTTTATTCTTTTGTTGTCAAAGCCTGGCTCGCCGCTTCTGGAAGCTTCTGCTCCGATTCACTATTCACAAATTGTTCATTAGTGACTCAGGCTTCCACAGCCGGAACCAGTGAACATTTTCTTTCACAGTTGTCTTGCTCATTATGCTGCATGGTCAGCATTCTTAGTAGTGTCTTAGTATGCCAATAAAACCAGCGTGTTTTCAATATCTCAATTTTCCCACTGTTTGACGTTAAAGCCCCTGTTTTAGTCCATCTCCAAACGACTCCTTAGTTTGCTGTTTAATACCACTCACTTCATAGTTCACTCGGGAGTGCCTTAGGCTCTTTCTCAAGCGATCTGGGTTCATTCCTCACTGTGGATCATTTTTATTTGCAGTTATTGAAAAGCGAATATACTTCTGTTCCCGCACTTTGTATTACATCGTTTATCCATTGACCATTGTTATATCCATTGTTTTTGTTACATTCACTGTCACACACACTTCATGCCCATATATACATTTATATACATACACATATTCTGATCTCTCTCTCTCTCTCTCTCTCATATATGTATATATATATATATATATATATATATATATATATATATATATATATGTATATATATATATAAGGTATTTAGTCAGCCACTGATTGTGCAAGTTCTCCTACTTAGAAAGATGAGAGAGGTCTGTAATTTTCATCATAGGTACACTTCAACTATGAGAGACAAAATGAGAAAAAAAATCCAGGAAATCACATTGTAGGATTTTTAAATAATTTAATTGTAAATCATGGTGGAAAATAAGTATTTGGTCACCCACAAACAAGCAAGATTTCTGGCTCTCACAGACCTGTAACTTCTTCTTTAAGAAGCTGTTCTGTCCTCCACCTGTATTAATGGCACCTGTTTGACCTCGTTATCTGTATAAAAGACACCTGTCCACAGCCTCAAACAGTCATACTCCAAACTCAACCATGGCCAAGATCAAAGAGCTGTCGAAGGACACCAGGAAGACAATTGTAGACCTGCACCAGGCTGGGAAGAGTGAATCTACATTAAGCAAGAGGGTTGGTGTGAATAAATCAACTGCTGTAGGAGCAATTGTAAGAAAATAGAAGACATACAAGACCACTGATAATCTCTCTCAATCTGGGACCCCATGCAAGATATCATCCCGTAGAGTCAAAATGATCATGAGATCGTGAGATTTTAAGCCAAATTCTCCTTCCATCAGTGAGAGCATTGAAGATGGAACGTGGCTGGGTCTTCCAGAATGACAATGATCCCAAACGCACTGCTCGGGCAACGAAGGAGTGGCTTCGTAAAAAGCATTTCAAGGTCCTGGAGTGGCCTAGCCAGTCTCCAGACCTCAACCCCATAGAAAATTTGTGGAGGGAGTTGAAAGTCCATGTTGCCTAGCGACAACCCCAAAACATCACTGCTCTAGAGGAGATCTGCATGGAAGAATGGGCCAAAATACCAGCTACAGTGTGTGCAAACCTGGTGAAGACTCACAGGAAATGTTTGACCTCTGTCATTGCCAACAAAGGTTATGTTACAAAGTACTGAGTTTAACTTTTATTATTGACCAAATACTTATTTTCCACCATGATTTACAATAAATTCTCTTAAAATCCTACAATGTGATTTCCTGGATTTTTTTCCCTCATTTTGTCTCTCATAGTTGAACTGTACCTGTGATGAAAATTACAGACCTCTCTCATGTTTATAAGCAGGAGTACTTGCACAATCAGTGGCTAAAGACTTTTTGCCCCACTGTGTGTATGTGTATACTGTATATGTTCTGTAATGGCCAAGTCAAAGTTTGGACCTTATTCGAATAGAAATGTTGTTGAACAACCTGAAGAGAAAAGTTCTTAGGAAACCCACCAACAACAGAATTTAAGCTGTTCTCTACTGTTGAAGCTAAGGGCAGGACTGATCAACAGTTACCAGAAACATTTATTTGCAGTTATTGCTTATCAAGGGAGTCACACCGAATGCTGAATGTAAAGGTTTACATGCTGTTGGCAATCACAAATATGTAAATGTTGGAAAATTTTCCTGAATAAATACAACCCCAAATCAAAAAAGTTGGGATGGTATGAAAAATTTTAAAAAATAACAGGTGATAGTCATGATCTGGTTCAAAAGCAGTATCCATACAAGGTTCAGTCTTTGATGAGTGAAGGTGGGCAGAAGATCTCCAGTTTGTCAACAAATGTGTGGGGAAATTAGTGAAATGTTTAAAAGCAATGTTCCTCAAAGAAGGACTGTAAGAAATTTTCATATTTCAGTTGCATATTTCTAGCTTTTTTCTGATTTGGAAAATGCACAGATGCCCCTAGTAAATATGTCACCTTGAAGACAGCTCAATTATGTTGCTCTAAAATTCCAGTGTACTTTTCTGCATTACTGCTACCATCACAGAAGCATAAATGGTTTTGCCAACTGCATTGACACAACCTCATAACATGACAGATGGTGTTTTTTGGACCGGAGCACACGGTGTCCATTTCTTCAAAAAAATATCTGGAATACTGATTCATCTGACCACAATACACATCCCAGATATTTCAGAGTCCAGAGAAATTGACGCAGATTCTAGACATAGTTAGCATAAGGCTTCTTTTTGCACAGTAAATTTTTTGTTTTAAGTGGCATTCGTGAATGTAACTCCATATTGTAGTGCTTGTTAAAGGTTTGCCAAAGTAATCCCCTGCCAATGTGGTTCTATCAGCTATTGATGAATGACAGTTCTTGATACAGTGCCATCTGAGCGATTGGAGATCACGCCTCTTCAGTTTAGGCTTGCTCCCTTGCCCTTTACACACTGAAATTCCTCCAGATTCCTTGAGTTGTTTAATGACATTATGCACTGTAGAGGAAGAAATAACTTCCTTTTAATAATTTTCATACTAATTTGTTAGCAAACAGGAGATTTCTCTCCCCACCTTTGCTCACCAACAAACATGGATACTGCTTTTGTACCAAATCATGATTATAATCTCCTGTTGACATCACCAGTTTGAAATCACATCATTATTTTTTTTTTTTTTACCTCATTACTAGCCCTAAATTGCCCTGTACCAACTTTTCTTGGAATGTATTACAGATCTGAAATGCAGGAATGGATGTTTATTAACAAATTACATGAAGTTGACCAGAAAAACAAACAAACATGAAACATACTGTATGCAATGAAATAAAAGTGAATGTACATGTAAGAACAGTGAGTTCACACAATTTCAACACCTGCATAAGAACAACACAAGTAAGGTGACTGAACACTCGGGAAAATGCTAAACTTGCTTTAACTATTACTGACTACAGACTCTGTGGCTGGGGGCCAAAAGGATGCAGGTGTAGCTTTAGATGCCAGAGTAATGAAAACCACTGCAAGGGCCAGAGCTTTTTCCTGCAGCACCCCCAGTTATTGAATAGCCTTCCTATTAGTGTTAGGAAATCAGAGAGTGTTCTAGGCTGAAGACTTAATTATTTAGTCAAGCATTTTGCTAACATCCTAAATCCTCTTTTAGATAATGGTGCAGATCTGGGACTCCATAGGCATGGAGAGTTTTGGTAGACTGAGATGTTTTCTGTTGTCTCACCTGAGTTTGTGGCAGTGGGAAGATAACATAATTACAGCTTCTACTGATTTGGGTATTTTTTGTTTATACTTCTGTTTATTAATTAATCTTGCTGTTTATTCTCACCCAGAGGAGGATGAGTTGCCCATTTGAGCCAGGTTCCAATCAAGATTTCATCCCAATTGGTCTCAGGGTGTTTTTCTTTGTCACTGTCACCGGTGGATGGATCACCTACCCTAAATGTCACTGATCATTTATGGGGGCACATGAAGACAGTGAAATCCAAGCATTCAGCAACACTACAAATCTGATGAATATTGGAATATGGAGAAATCATGCTCAATTCTCTACTTTGTCTACAATAAAACCTGTACAGTGGCTGTGTTGTTGAGTGCATGATTACAACTGTATTTCAGCTAATGTATTTGACAAGCTAATATAAACCTTAATAATAAGGATAATAACCTTAACGGACACACTGATGCATATGCGATTGGAACATCCAAATGAACATTATGCTGTGCATGCCTATGTATGAATATTGTACTTTTGAATTTACACTTCTAAGAGTGTAGTGTAATACATACTAACAGGTACATTGGGGCAAAAACGTATTTAGTCAGCCACTGATTGTGCAAGTTCTCCTACTTAGTAAGAAGAGAGGTCTGTAATTTTCTTCATTAGGTACACTTCAACTATGAGAGACAAAATGAGAAAAAAAATCCAGGAAATCACATTGTAGGATTGTTAAAAAATTTATTGTAAATTATGGTGGAAAATAAGTATTTGGTCAATAACAAAAGTACAACTCAATACTTTGTAACATAACCTTTGTTGGCAATGACAGAGGTCAAACGTTCCTGTAAGTCTTCACCAGGTTGGCACACACTGTAGCTGGTATTTTGGCCGATTCCTCCATGCAGATCACCTCTAGAGCAGTGATGTTTTGGGGCTGTCGCTGGGCAACGCAGACTTTCAACTCCCTCCACAAATTTTCTATGGGGTTGAGGTCTGGAGACTGGCTAGGCCACTCCAGGACCTTGAAATGCTTTTTACGAAGCCACTCCTTCGTTGCCCGAGCAGTGTGTTTGGGATCATTGTCATTCTGGAAGACCCAGTCACATTCCATTTTTAATGCTAAACTGATGGAATGAGGTTTTGGCTTAAAATCTCACGATACATGGCCCCATTCATTCTTCCCTTAACACGGCTCAGTCGTCCTGTCCCCTTTGTAGAAAAACAGCCCCAAAGCATGATGTTTCCACCCCATGCTTCACAGTAGGTATGGTGTTATTGGGATGCAACTCAGCATTCTTCTTCCTCCCAACACTACGAGTTGAGTTTTTACCAACAGGTTCTGATATAATACCACATGACATTCTCCCAGTCCTCCTCTTGATCATCCATATGTTCTCTGGCAAACTTCAGATGGGCCTGGACATGTACTGGCTTAAGCAGGGGGACACACCTGGCACTGCAGGATCTGAGTCCCTCTCGGCGTAGTGTGTTACTGATGGTAACAGGTACTGAGTGGAGGACAGAAGAGCTTCTTAAAGAAGAAGTTACAGGTCTGCAAGCCATAAATCTTGCTTGTTTGTGAGGAACCAAATACTTATTTTCCACCATGATTTACAATTAAATTATTTAAAAATCCTACAATGTTTTTTTTCTCATTTTGTCTCTCATAGTTGAAGTGTACCTATGATGAAAATTACAGACCTCTCTCACCTCTCTTTTCATTGTGCAAGTAGGAGAACTTGCACAATCAGTGGCTGACTAAATACTTTTTGCCCTACTATATTTCTGAAAATTATAAGCAGAATCTGCAAGCAGAAGAATGATTAAAATATTTGCATGTAAACAATGCCATTAAAATTACTGCAGAGAGAAGAGAGTTTGACCAAAATATTATCATGCTCAGTGAGCTCTGTGTTCAGCATAGTGTCTGGTTTCTCATCATAGAACAGTTTGGATAATCAGGCCATTACCACTCCCTCACAGCTTTGTCACATTGGAATTAGATACAGAATCTACTGAAACATGCCTGATCTCCCTCACCAATGACAACAAATTCCCAGCAAACTTCATCCTACTATCCAACCCCCAGAACACATTCCACGCAGAGCACATTGAATTTTAGTACATTGTGAGAGGATACCAACAATGTCTGTCTGTTGATTATGATAAAAGGGACCTCTGTCTTCCCCAAAAGTTCGTTTGCCTTTGTTTTATTGTCACTTTGACTGCACAAATAAAAAAGTGTATATTATTCTTGTGGAAATGTTGAGAGCAAAAGTTCAGGCTCATTTTTGACATTTCAGATTTCTCATAAAATAAATGAAACTCTCACTCCAATACAGACATCATTCTGAAAGTAAAAGTTCAAAAACAAACCGTAAATATAATGTTGATCTCATTATCACAATCTGTAAGGAAGGGACTGTCAGAAGCAATCAGATGCAGTTATACATATTCTCTAAAAAACAGTAGGATCAAAACATTAATTACAGAACTGAGTGAATAAATCAGACTGCACTGCAGCTATTCAAATGACATGCAAAACAACCTTATTTTGCTACCCCTACTCTCTGGTGAATCATAGATTCAACTAATACCCTGATAATAAAATTTGTGTATTTCATTTAGAGCAATTGGATTTTAAAGCAAATGAGGAAAGTAGATGGTACCTAATGTTGTGAGACTTGCGTTTGATCTCATTCCAGCAAAGGTTCATGTTGTGGTCAGGATGTTTAATGTTGTGCTCCTTACACTTTATGTGCACCTTGCAGGGCACACAGTGGCATCTCGGCCACAAGGGCCACCCTGCAGCTGAAAGAAAAAAATACATGACAACATTTACAAATGATGACATAAACAAACATATCAATCACAACAAACATCCAAATACAATCTGAGCAATCTTTGACTGTAATGTTACAATGAGTGTGTGTGCGCGTGTGTGTGTGTGAGAGAGAGAGAGAGAGAGAGAGAGAGAGAGAGAGAGAGAGAGAGAGAGAGAGAGAGAGAGACTGACTTTGTTTTGGATTGTTTCTGCCGTTGGAAGAGCATCAGAGATTCCAAGCGCGTCATGAGTGCAGAGACACAGATACAATCAACATAACACAGACCTCACAATAACAGCCTTACCCAAGCTGTGACACTCCTTATGTCTGGAGGCCTCTGCTGTCACAATGCCCATGTGTGCATTCCTTCATCCTTTATCATATCTGTCACAATGTCAACAAGGTCACTTAATCTTCAGTAGACCAGGCACTTGCCTAAAAGCCCCTATGCACCTTACACCCCTTTGCTGTGCCATCCAGTC
Source organism: Ancistrus triradiatus (assembly GCA_025084515.1). Taxonomy (NCBI): domain Eukaryota; kingdom Metazoa; phylum Chordata; class Actinopteri; order Siluriformes; family Loricariidae; genus Ancistrus; species Ancistrus triradiatus. Next base: position 250,438 of record JAJAGP010000989.1, read on the forward strand.
ACCATCTCAATGCACCTCCTACATGTATAAACACATCTTGATGTTGCTGTATTTGTGGCTGCTGTTGCCTTGCCAAGACAATATGAAAACAAATTCCAGGATATGTCCTCAGTAAATGCTTTTCCCATGTCAATACTGAGTATGAGACCTGGAGGATAAGTGCATCAGATCACAGATCTAAATCAGATCTCCCTCACTGCTTTACATTCTCCCATGGCTGATTCTAGCAACAAAAATCCACCTAGGGCCACTGAGTCACCAAGGAGCCCCTGGGGCATTTTTTTTTTGGTGATACAGTAATATCATTTGGCAGTAAGAGATGGGAGTCCATCGCTCTTTCCATGATTCAGTCCTTTGCACAGAGCCCTTGTGAGGCAAAAACCTGGGAAAAACCACTGGAAAACAACTTTGTTGCTTCGTGAAACAGACAGTATCAAGCTGAACACGAACATTATTTCAGATTTGCTGTATCACAAATAAATCGCAGAAACAATAAAGGACATGTATTGAACTGAACTGCACTAATCAGTCTTGAACCAAGTAGCTCTGTGTTAACTTTTGATGAAGTCCTTGACCAGATAATTTAATTCATAAAGTTTACATATTGATCAGTATCGTTTACCACATCTTGTTCATGCATTCTGCCTCATCTATGCTCCATGTCTCCAACATAATTATCCAGTATCCATAACATTAAATCTTACTACTACTTCCAAGAAGTTGAATCTGTTCATCTGGACATAGATTTTGTTGGAGAAACGTTTCGTCACTCATCTAAGTGACTTCTTCAGTCTCAGCAGTTGGAAAACTTACCCAATCTTATATACAGCCCCCATGCATAATGACTGGTACCAGCACAATTGCATAACAATGGGACCGGTGATCATTTTAATATGCAGATTGACATAGCCATTAACGACAATAGCCAGGTGTGCCATTCACACAGGATTGGGGAAGGGCTGCGATGGCTCCATTGTAAGATGGTGAGGAGTCATCAGGACACTGTACCACCGAGCAGACAGCGTCCCAACTGACACAGCGGCCAAGGATGGAGAGAAATCTCACATTAAGCAGGCCCTGGGCAAATGTAGTTATCCGAACTGGGCCTTTGTCAAAGCCGGTAAGACGCCCAAACAGTGCTCCAGCAGATCGACAAGAGGAGAACAACAACCGCAGTCTAAGCATAAACCAGTGGTGATTCCATATGTGGCATGAACATCAGAACAATTGAGATGCATATTTGCCAAACACCACATCTCAGTGGCGTTCAAACCCCAAAACACGCTACGCCAGAAACTGGTCCACCCCAAGGATCGGGTCCCCCAGCACAAACAGAGTAATGTAGTGTACGCTGTGAAGTGCCAGGAGGATTGCCAGGAATTGTACATCGGGGAAACCAAACAGCCACTGGCGAAACGGATGGCACAACATAGAAGAGCTACCTCATCAGGTCAGGACTCTGCGG
>JAJAGP010000990.1:0-34873 GCA_025084515.1 Ancistrus triradiatus
AATCTCACAAAATTAGCATATCATGAAAAGGTTCTCTAAACGAGCTATTAACCTAATCATCTGAATCAACGAATTAACTCTAAACACCTGCAAAAGATTCCTGAGGCTTTTGAAAACTCCCAGCCTGGTTCATTACTCAAAACCGCAATCATGGGTAAGACTGCCGACCTGACTGCTGTCCAGAAGGCCATCATTGACAGCCTCAAGCAAGAGGGTAAGACACAGGAAGAAATTTCTGAACGAATAGGCTGTTCCCAGAGTGCTGTATCAAGGCACCTCAGTGGGAAGGAAAAAGTGTGGCAGAAAACGCTGCAGAACGAGAAGAGGTGACCGGACCCTGAGGAGGATTGTGGAGAAGGGCCGATTCCAGAGCCACCGTGCCCGGCCCTTCTCCACAATCCTCCTCAGGGTCCGGTCACCTCTTCTCGTTGATGTTCTCTTGATGTTTTGCCATTATAGCTATTCTCTGTGCTGATGTGGCAATGAACACAATCAAACAAGGATGCGCTTCTGAGGTATGCAGAAGACAATTCTTGTATGCACAACATGTCAAACATTGAAGCATTGACTAAAGCTAATGTAGCTCACAATGGATGCCACTCCTATCAGCTAAGAACAGGCTGATAACTGAGAGTGCAATTCACACAGGCTCACCAACATTGGACAACAGAAGGTTGGAAAAATGTTGCCTGGTCTGATGAGTCTCGATTTCTTCTGCGACAGTCGGATGGGATCCCAGTCACTTAGAGCACCTTTTGGATGTAGTGGAACGGAGGATAAGAATCATGGATGTGCAGCCTACAAATCTGCATGATGTTATAATGTTGATATGGACCAAAATCTCAGGAATGTTTCCAGCACTGTTGTTGACTGTATGCTACAAAAACATAAGGCAGTTCTGATGGCAAAATGGGTCCAACCTCGTTCTTAGCTAATAAAGTGGCAAATGAAAAAACTTTATAGGGTTGTCATATAGCTGAACCACACACTGCAGTAGTAGTGACAATGCTGTGCTAACAGTTGTCACCATTCACATAATATTATGGACAGTGGACTTTTTGGTTGTTTGTTCTACATACTAACATAGTATACAGGTTGACAGGCTGTATAAAAAGTGCATCTGGATGTATCTTATAAAGGTTAGAAAGATGTAGGTTTAAGGCAATCACTTGTACAGATGGTTCAATGATGCTGGACATATGGGATGCCTTGTATATTACAGTGCTGTATTTGTTTGAGGGTCACACTTTTCAAATGTGGTGACTGGAGGTCATTTGAGTACACTGAACTCATTGTCCTGTTCCAGAAACAAGTTTGATATGATTTGAGCTTTGTAACTTGGTGCGTTATGCTGCTGGAAATAGCCATCAGAAAATGGTACACTGCGGTCATAAAGGGATGCACATGGTTAGCAACAATACTCAGGTAGGTTGTGGTGTTTAACAATCGTCAATTTCTATTAAGCAGTCCAAAATGTGCCATGAAAACACACCCACACCATTACACCACCAGCAGCAGCCTGAACCGTTTATACAAGGCAGAATGGATCCATGCGTTCATGTTTACTCTGACCCTACCATCAGAATGTCACAGCAGAAATTCAGACCAGACAACGATTTTCCCCCCATCTTCTGTTGTACAGTTCTGGTGAGCCTGTGTGAATTGTAGCCTCAGTTGCTAGATCTTAGTTGACAGGAGTGGCACTTGGTGTGGTCGTCTGCTGATGTAGTCGATGTGCTTTAAGGTTCTTCTTGTTGTGCATTCAGAGATGATGTTCTGCATATCTCAGTTGTAAAGCGTGGTTATTTGTGTTACTGTTGCCTTTCTGTCAGCTCAATCCAGTCCCACTCCTTTGACCTCTGGCATCATCAAGGCATTTCACTCAGAGAACTGCAACTCACTGGATATTTTCTCTTTTTTGGACCATTCTTTATAGACCATAGAGATGGTTGTGCATGAAAATCCCAGTAGTTTCTGAAATACTCAGAAAAGCCTGTCTAGCACCAACAACCATGCCACATTCGAAATCACTTAAATCACCTTGTTTGATCTTCAGAAGCTTGTCTTGACCTAAAGACAAAAGCTGTTGAACAGGTGTACATAGTAAAGTGGCCAGTGAGTGTATGTGTTAGTATTGTGTTTGTAAAGCACATTCTGTTTTACACAATTTTGAGTGATTGTGACTTTGGATCTTCCAGTCTATTCATATGTCACATACAGGCATGATTGTCCATGGCTCAGGGAGAAGAGGCCAGCCAGGAGATCATCTCAAGCCATCCCTGCGAGGGACTCGTGACCCATTCAGGTCTTGCTTACTCCTACACGCTGTTTTTTGGGGGGATAAGCACTGCACTTGTACGACTCTGACCATGATGGCCAGGGTAAAAACAGAAACAAATTTCTGTGGTTTCTGTCTGTTTAGGATCTCAGTCGTCCAGGTTATGGTAGACTTGAGTGTTTGAGTTGAAGGCAACTGGACTTCTTGATTTTTGAGGATATTCCATCTCCCATACAAAAGGCATGAGAAGAACTGGAGAAGTCTTTCAGATGAGAGGTGGAATGTCTGCAAGAACCAAGAAGTCCAGTTGCCTTCAACTTAAACACTTATGTCTTTGGTCACTTCTGTTACTTGTTAGCCACTCTAGCTTCATTCCTCTTTTCATTTTTAATTGATGTCATACAAAAAAGAAGACAACACATCCCAGATAACTGTGCATGTTAGCACATCATAAACGTAAGCCTTAAAACTTGAATGGTCATCTATGTAAGAACATTATATGCATTCCATTTTGGTCACACTACTCCTCCAAGTATATTTTGACAGGTTCCTCTTGTTCCCCAATGTCCATGCCAGTCGAGAAATCTGGTGATTGCACCTGGTTCATGATGGATTCAAGTCGGGTGAGTGACATCACTCTCTGTCTGGGTGTGGCTTCAGTCTCGGGTTCATTAATATGACTGTATCTGTTTCCGTCTTCATCGTAGTTGTACAGTTTGATGACTCTGATGACTTGTCTGGGTTGCTTGAGAGCTTGTTGATTTTCCTGGTCTGCTTCATCTCCAGCTTCTTTGATTTGTTTATGTATCTCATGTTCAGTGACAGTTGATCCATCTTGGTTGTCTGGTTGTGTCTCCACGTTTGTCAATGACTCTTCAAAGTCCACCGTGTCTTCTGAGTTTGGCTTCCTGTGGAACACCACGTTCAAGTGTGATTGTTTGTCGGTGCCAACTTTGAGCGTCTCATCTCGTTTAGGAAACATCTTGCCTCTTGTGCTTCTCAGACACCGGATGACGTGCGGCTGGCTGAATGCACCTAAAATAAACGCTGCTATGAAGGTGATCACCACTGATGATGATACAGCTGCAGCAAAATGAGAGTCTGAGAACTCAGAGTTGGTCTCAACCTCTCTGATCGACCTCATGCTCGTCCTCGTCTTGTGAATGTTTCCATCCACTACCTTCACTCTAAATGGTATGATTGTTGTACCTCCATTATCCACAAGGTGGCAGTGGTAGAGTCCAGTGTGGCTTGAAGTAGTCTTTAAGATCCTTAAATTACCGTTAACTACCTCAAACGGGGCCTTGCTGCTAAACCTTGTGTCTCTGAACGATCCAAATGGGGTTTGCCACCATGCAGCCATTCCTGGAGATATAAGAATAAATACATGTTAAATGATTTGAAGTATTTTTCAACATTATTACTAAACTCAACAGCACATCTGTAGAATCTAACTACACTCTGCTGAAAATAGAAAAACACAAGCACAGTTGTTTCTGAGCACATAAGAGTTCTTGAAAACACAGATGAGCATAATTTAAATCATAAATAGGAACATACTCACACTAGGCACTTGTTTCTACACTCATTGTCCAGTTCCACTTACCATATAGAAGCACTTTGTAGTTCTGAAATTACAGACTCTGTTTCTCTACATATTGTGTTATTCCCCTTTACTCTATTCTCTGATGGTCAGGACTTCCACAGGACCAGCACATATCAGGTACAATTTAAGTGGTGGATCATTTTCAGCACCGCAGTGACACTGATGTGGTAGTGATGTGTTAGTGCTAGTATGAGTCAGTTCATTTAATCAATCAGTTCTTTAATCAATACTTATAGAGATAAAACGAAGGAATTACCTTTTTTAGTCTTGTTCCCACAGTGCAGTTCGGTAATTTGCCCCATAAATATGTTGATCCTGATTTGAGTCTCAACTTTTAATGATCTTCCGTCAATAAGATTCTCCAAAATGACCTTGGATGTTGGAACATTCTCATCATGGCTCATTGTGACTTCAGATCCAGCAGAAGTCTGAACGTACTGCATACTCAAAAGCTGAAGAAGCTTCACTAGCAACCTCGGATTCATTATTAGTAACCTAGACAAATTAAAATCCGTTATCAGTGATCATAACACACGTAATTCTGGGGGACAACATCAGTTCAATAAATTACTTTGATTATACACTTCCACAGCAAAAAATGTAGAAGATTTCTACATTAATTACTCATGAAATGTGGTCTGATCTTCAGAAAATATACAAACAGTACAGATACAAACACATTCTAATCTAAAAACACACTAAAATGTAATTTAAAAGAGTAGTAAAATGGTTAAAACTTCAAACTACTCTTGTTATCCATATAGAAAACTTAAATACCCAATGACTCACAGTTTTATGATCATTGTCACATAACATGTTAATAGTTTCATTGTTTCATTGATCTCCAGTTATTTGTCATTGTATTTCAAGATATCAAGAATTTTTTCATGAGATACAGGTTTTCTATAAATTGTGTCTTAATTATTACTTTATTGTTAGAAAGCACATTCTGTTTCTATGTGAAAACCTTGCCGGAGTACAAGGTTCTTAAGGACAATGGTTTACATAAAATTTTAAGCTAATTTAATCTTAAGCAAAAAAAAAACAGCCGCTAGATTGCTCAACCAGGGTATTTCTAGTGCCGGTCCCAAGCCCGGATAAATGGTGAGGGTTGTGTCAGGAAGGGCATCCGGTGTAAAACATTTGCCAAATAAAGTATGCTGGTTCATAATAATTTCACCACACTGGATCGGTCGGAAATTGAGGGTGTAATGGTGAATGTTGTTAGTGGCTATGCACCACAAGTTGGCTGTGAATTAGAGGAGAAAGAGAGATTCTGGGGGGAGTTAGATGAAGTGGTTGAGAGCATTCCTAGGGAGGAGAGACTGGTGATTGGTGCAGATTTCAATGGTCATGTTGGTGAAGGTAATAAAGGAGATGAGGAAGTGATGGGCAGGTTTGGTGTTAAGGATAGGAACCTAGAAGGACAGATGGTGGTGGATTTTGCAAAGAGGATGGAAATGGCTGTGATTAACACATATTTTCAAAAGAAGGAGGAGCATAGGGTGACTTATAAGAGTGGACGGAGGAGAACACAGGTAGACTACATCCTATGTAGAAGAGGTTGCTTAATAGAGATTGGTGATTGTAAGGTAGTTGCAGGGGAGACTGTAGCTCCATTTGTAGGACCAAATGGTGGAAGTTGCGAAAGGAAGAATGTTGTAAGGAGTTCAGAGAGGAGCTGAGAAAGGCTTTGGGTGATAGGAAAGAGCTCCCAGACGACTGGGTAGTAGCAGCAACAGTAATTAAACAGACAGGTAGAAAGGTAGTGGGTGTGTCTTCTTGACAGGTAAAGGCTGAAAAGGGAACCTGGTGGTGGAACGAGGAAGTGCAGGAGGTTATTCAGAGAAAGAGGTCAGCAAAGAAGAAATGGGACAGGGACAGGACTAATGAGAGTAGGCAGGAGTACAAGGAGATGTGGCAAAGGGCAAAGAGGGAGGTAGCAAAGGCCAATCAGAAGGCCTACGATGAGTTATATGAAAGGTTAGAAGGAGGGAAGGAGGGAAGGAGGTGTATCTGCTGGCGAGACAGAGAGATAGAGCTGGAAAGGATGTGCAGCATGTCAGGGTGATCAAGGATAGAAATGGGAATGTACTGTTCGGTGAGGAGAGGGTGAGGGAAAGATGGAAGGAGTATTTTGAGGAGTTGATGAATGTAGAAAATGACAGGGAAAGAAGGCATGGATGGTGTAGAAATTGTGGAACAGGATGTAGCAAAGATTAGCGAGGAAGAAGTGAGGAAAGCTTTGAAAAGGATGAAGAACAGAAAGGCAGTGGGACTTGATGACATACCGGTTGAGGTATGGAAAATCTAGGAGAGCTGGGAGTGGTGTTTTTGACTAGATTATTTAATGGAATTCTGGTGAATGAGAGTATGCCAGAGGAATGGAGGAAAAGTTTACTTGTACCAATTTTTAAGCAGAAGGGTGATGTACAGAGTTGTGGCTCTTACAGGGGCATAAAGTTGATGAGCCACACAATGAAGATTTGGGAGAGAGTTGTCGAAGCTAGGCTCAAACAGGAGTTGACAGTGTGTGAACAACAGTATGGTTTCATGCCAAGGAAGAGCACTATGGATGCAATTTTTGCTTTGAGACTGCTGATGGAGAAGTATATAGATGGTCAGAAAGAGCTACATTGCATCTTTGTGGATTTGGAGAAAGCTTCTGACAGGGTGCCAAGGGAGGAACTGTGGTGGTGTATGAGGAAGTCTCGAGTGGCTGAAAAGTACGTTAGATTAGTGCAGGACATGTATGACAACAGCGTGACAGCGGTGAGATGTGCTGTAGGAGTGACAAATAGCTTCAAGGTAAAGGTGGGACTGCATCAAGGATCGGCCCTGAGTCCCTTCTTATTTGCTCTGGTGATGGACAGACTAACAGATGAGGTCAGACAGGAATCTGTAGTGAGAACAGGGAACAGGTAGAAGAGAACTTGGAGAGGTGGAGGTATCATCTGGAAAGGAGAGGAATGAAAGTCAACTGTAGTAAGACAGAATACATGTGTGTAAATGAAAGGGAGGCAGGTGGAATAGTCAGGCTACAGGGATCAGTGGTCACAAAGGTACAGGAGTTCAGGTACTTGGGATCAACTGTCCAAGGAAATGGGAGTGAAAAGGAGGTAAAGAAGAGGAGATTCAGGCGCCGGATGGAGTGGGTTGGAGGGTGGAGAAAGAGTGTAAGGGTGTGGGTGCAAAAGGGTCGCAGCCAAAAGTGAAAGGAAAATTTATAAGAGAGTTGTGAGACCAACTTGTTGTGGGGTTAGAGACAGTGGCACTGACAAAGAGACAGGAAGCAGAGCTGGAGGTAGCAGAACGTAAGATGTTGAGGTTCTCTTTAGGAGCGTCTAGGGTGGACAGGATTAGGAATGAGATCATCAGAGGGACAGCACAGGTTGGAAAATTGGGAGACAAAATTCGAAAGGGAAGACTGAGATGGTTTGGACATGTGCAGAGGAGGGATAGTGGATATATTGGTAGGAGGATGTTGGAGATGGAGCTGCCAGGCAAGAGATGGAGGGGAAGGCCAAAGAGGAGTTATTTGGTTGTGGTAAATGAAGATGTGCAGGGAGTTGGGGTGAGAGTAGAGGACGTGGAGGACAGGGTGAGGTGGAAACGTTTAACTCTCTGTGGTGACCCCTGATTAAGGGAGAAGCTGAAAGAAGAAGAAGAAGAATCTTAAGCAAAAGTTTGACTACCCCAGGTAAATTACACGCTTTGTTGATTTTCATAATGAAAAGTTACACAACCTCTGTAGAAAATAAACTCAAATTATTAGGAACCACACAAATCGGCGGCCCAATAATACAGGGCGGCGATGGCGTTATGACCGTGCCAGTGTTACACCGTATTTTGTGACCACAGAGGGCGCATTATCTCCATTTTGGTTCTTGTTGTTTGTGTAGAGTACGTAGGCTACCCCGAAGCGCTTTAGTTCTACCGCGACGCGCTTTGTTTTCTCGTTATGAAATGTTCAGGAAGTCTAAGGTTGAGAAATGCGTTTATGTGCATCTTATGCTGTCTGTTTACTACATAAACTCTACATGAATGTTTCGTTGAGATTATTCTACATACTTGAAGGTCATATAATAAAATAATGACAATCGTCTTTAATTTAAATAGCAGCACCTTTCACACAGCAGCAGTTCAAAGTAAGGACATAAAATGGCGTCCATACAATAAATAAAAGAATAAAAGGCAAAACCAAATTAAGGGCTTTTCAGAAACATAATTAAAAAAAACCAACAAGGGGTAATAACATTATTTTATAAGATACTTGAAATTAAAAATAAAGGCAATGGGAATACTTGTTCATCAAATTAGATGGGGAGAAAAACAGTTTTTAAACCACAGATAGCTAAGTATGATTGAAGTATGGTGTTATTTGATGCCTCTTCAGGCCTTCGTGAAATATGAGCAGTCCTTCCTGTTACATGAGGAAGAACGGAAAATATATGCGCTAATATAAGTCATCAGTCCAAAAAGCTATCAGTTATGACAGCTACAAACAGAATGTGTTACACCATTGCATCTACACCAAAAAAGAAAAAAAAGATATTGCCATGTAGGTCACCAATTCTGACGATTTCCATCAGAAAATGTGACTCCACTGTCTTTCAGCATTAAACAGTACAGGTTTAACCAAATCTTTTCTGCATTAATTACTAGAATGTATAGCCTTATTTTGGGGATCATCAAATCCAATGCATCTCAACTAAAAGTCATGAGTCATTAATTTAAAATTTACTTATAAACTCACTTGCTGTAAACCAAATTCTCCAGCCCAAAAGATGATGACCAAAATGGAATATTAAAAAAGAACATAAGTTTAATGAAAACAATAAAATCACTACCAAAAAGAATAAACTTAAATTAATTTGAAACAGTAATTACAATTTTTTCCTAATCGTCTTTAAAACTATTTACATCTGTTTTTGATCTGAATCATTTGTATCAGTTGCATGCCAGGCAGCTGTAGGGCTTTTTTGTGTCAGGATTCCCGACACAAGTTATGTGGTACCACCGTTTGCATTCACCACACTGGACCTGTAATCAAGTGCATATGTATCTTTATTAATGTTATAGTGAATGTAAAATTATAGTATTTGTCATGTACAGTTCTATGTTCTAAATACCTTGGGTATATCAGGATCACAATAAAGGATTTGCTAAACAAATGTCTTACCCAGAGAGTGGTACAGTCTCGTCTTCTCCGTGTTTTATGGTGTAAGTTTTCCTCTCCACAGAGGTGACAGAGTTCTTTGAGATCATCTGATTAAATTAGACATTAATTCCATATTGTTACGTGTCATCATACACAAGGCTTATGTCAATCATCTAAAAAGAAGTTATATACAGTGGTGCTTGAAAGTTTGTGAATTTTCTGTATTTCTGCATAAATATGACCTAAAACATCATCAGATTTTCACACGAGTCCTAAAAGTAGATAAAGAGAACCCAGTTAAAACAATGAGACAAAAGTATTATACTGGTCATTTATATAACTGAGGAAAATGATCCAATATTACATATTAGTGATTGGCAAAAGTATGTGAAACCTTTGCTTTCAGTATCGATTGGACCCCCCTGTGCAGCAATAACTGCAACTAAACGTTTCCTGTAACTGTTGATCAGTCCTGCACACCGCTTGGAGGAATTTTAGCCCATTCCTCCATACAGAACAGCTTCAACTCTGGGATGTTGGTGGGTTTCCTCACATTAGCTGCTCACTTCAGGTCCTTCCACAACATTTCGAGTGGAGTAATGTCAGGGACTTTGGCTCGGCCATTCCAAAACATTAACTTACTTTAACCATTCTTTGGTAGAAAATAAACGACTTGTGTGCTTAGGGTCGTCTTGCTGCATGACCCACCTTCTCTTGCGAAACAGTTCATGGACAGATGTCCTGACATTTTCCTTTAGAATTCTCTGATATAACTCAGAATTCATTGTTCCATCAATGATGGGCAAGCCGTCCTGGCCCAGATGCAGCAAAACAGGCCCAAACCATGATACTATCACCATGTTTCACAGATGGGATTAAGTTTCTTATGCTGGAATGCAGTGTTTTCATTTCCCCCCCCAAACATGATGCTCTTCTTTTAAATTAAACCAAAAAGTTATATATTGGTCTTTTTGGTCTCATCTATCCACACAACATACTTCCCAATAGTCTTCAGGCTTGTCCACATGATCTTTTTATCAAACTGCAGACGAGCACAATGTTTCTTTTTGAGAGTAGTGGTTTTCTCCCCCTTGCAACCCTGCCATGCACACCATTGTTGTTCAGTGTTTTTTCTGATGGTGGACATTATGAACATTAACATTAGCCAATGTGAGAGAGGTCTTCAGTTTGCTTAGAGTTTACTCTGGGGTCCTTTGTGACTTCACCAACACTTACACACCTTTCTCTTGGAGTGATCTTTGTTGGTCGACCACTCCTGGGGAAAGTAACAACGGTCTTAAATTTATTCCATTTGTACACAATCTGTCTGACTGTGGATTGGGTGGAGTCCAAACTCTTTAGAGATGGTTTTGTAACTTTTTCCAGCCCTGATGAGCATCAACAACTCTTTCTGAGATCCTCAGAAATCTCCTTTGTTCGTGCCATGATACACTTCCACAAACGTGTGTTTGTGAAGAGCAGATTTGATAGATCCCTGTTCTTTAAATAAAACAGGGTGCCCACTTACACCTGATTGTCATCCCATTGATTGAAAACACCTGACTCTAATTTCAACTTCAAATTAACTGCTAATCCGAGAGGTTGGCATACTTTTGCCACTCACTAATATGTAATATTGGATCATGTTACTCAATAAATAAATGACCAAGTATAATATTTGTGTCTCATTTGTTTAACTGGGTTCTCTTTATCTACTTTTAGGACTCGTGTGAAAATCTGATGATGTTTTAGGTCATATTTATGTAGAAATATAGAAAATTCTAAAGGGTTCACAAACTTTCAAGCAACACTGTACATAACTTCTTTTTAGATGATTGATGTAAGCCTTGTGTATGATGACACGTAACAATATGGAATTAATGTCTACTTTAATCAGATGATCTCAAAGAACTTTGTCACCTCTGTGGAGAGGAAAACTTGCAACAGAAAACACGGAGAAGACGAGACTGTACCACTCTCTGGGTAAGACATTTGCAGTTTAGCAAATCCTTTATTGTGATCCTGATATACCCAAGATATTTAGGACATAGAACTGTACATGGCAAATACTATAATTTTACATTCACTATAACATTAATAAAGATACATATGCACTTGATTACAGGTCCAGTGTGGTGAATGCAAACGGTGGTACCACATAACTTCCTAAATCTTGACACAAAGAAGTCCTACAGCTGCCTGGCATGCAACTGATACAAATGGTTCAGATCAAAAACAGATGTAAATAGTTTTAAAGACGATTAGGAAACATTTTTAATTACTGTTTCAAATTAATTTAAGTTTATTCTTGTTGGTAGCGATTTTATTGTTTGTGAACAAGAACCGAGCGCACGGGCTCAAGAACCAAAACGGAGATAATGCGCCCTCTGTGGTCACAAAATACGGTGGTCACAGAATACGGTGTAACACCAGTTTTGGGACGGCAATCCCTAGCACGCACGCATCTGATTAGGTGCTGATTGCACTTGACTCGAGACACCTGCTCATACATAGGGTTGCCAACCATCCGGTATTGTCCTGGACATCACGATTTATGGGTAATTTTGATTTGTCCCTGAAGCTCCAGTCCCGAATTCCAATCACAGCCTCATTGGCCAATAACGCTCCAAAACTGATACAAACTCCTGGTCGTAGTAGCTACGTTAGTGATTACAAGTGTGTGTGTGTTGTGAGAGGAGCCTTATGCTGTCAAAATGAGCAGTGAACCTGTAAAGAAAAAAAGACTTTGCAACTATAAAAAAGAGAGCGGGAACCGCAGTAAACTTCGGTCGCGGTTTGCGATTCGGAGCTTTTTTCATCTTGCATTCTGTGGATAAAGTCACTTTAAAACTGTGATTAATTCTACATTTGGCTCGTCCTGATTTGTGAATTCAGGTGACGTCATCATCTAAACCGAAATCATTCGGCATTACATTTTAGGGCTTTATTTTCAAATGCTTCTAACTTCTGAAGGTGACCACTTAGATTACTGACACCTGCAGTAAAGTGACCAGTCTGATTTGTGAAACTTTTCACAGTCTTAATTCTGTCTGTACGTGGCTCGTATAAACCGTGAGGACGGAAAATGATAACACGCGAAATAATTAAGCCTTTAATTTAACTCGCCATAAAACCGTCCAAGCAGGCCATAGAACTTCAAAAACTGATCATATAGAGAATCAGCACAGGTTAAAGTTACCCTCCATCAGTCCTGAAAACTATCACAGATATAATTCTGTCTAATAAGCAGTTATTTACATACTGTGTATTATGTGTAGACATTTTCTGATTTGAGAAAGCTTTCACAGATTTGTCTCATAAATTGTTGTAATGATGTTATTTATTACTTTTAATCTGATTTGTTAAAACTTTCACATATATAAATTTGTCTAATAAATATTTATTATGATGTTATTTATTATTTTTAGCCATAATCTGACTTATGAAAGCGTTCACAGATAAAAATTTTTTTAGGATAAGCATTTATTTATATAATATTTATTACTTTTAGGCATTTTCAAATTTGTGAAAGCTTTCACAGCTGTAATTTTGAGTAATACATGTTTATTTACTTAATATTTATGACTTTTAGGCATTTTCAGATTTGTGAAAGCTTTCTCAATTCATCCTCTGAAAATGCGTACAATTAATAAGTATTATATACATTTAAAAAATGTGTGTGTATATATATATATATATATATATATATATATATATATATATATATATATATATATATCTCGGCTGCTGGGGGTAAGCACGCACATGCGAACACACCTGGAGGAATGTGTCCCTGATTGGGGGTTGAACAAGTTGGCAACCAAAGACGTTTCAGAGCAATGATTCTTGTCGCACCCTTGATTCAACTTGCATAACCTTTTTTGATATATTGAACTCGCCCCGTTGGCAGCGGCTAGAAAAGACAGTGTTCACTTTCCCTTTGTAGAGGAGAACGTGGTGTAGAGTCGCAAGGCTCAACGTACTGTAGGGCTTAATATTGCTAGGGTCGTATTCCGGTACGACTGGCTCTTTGTTTTTGGCACGCTTTGAACCTTCCACCTGCCTAGCAATGTCAACTCCGTTGCCGTAGCGACGCAAGCCTCCGTTTACACACTCTCGACAGCCATTGATTATACTTTGTAGTCGTGAGATAGTCTTAATGATCGGGTATTGCGTTTTCCCCCTTTCGCTGTCTTGGAAGGCTGTACCGTGATCAGCGCTGTTCTTATGTGTCTCTGAACGTTCGCTCGTGTTTAGTGACGTCGGCTCCGACGCGAGCTTCCACCTGGTTTCTACCTAGGTCTCATCGATATTATTGCTCAGTATTTGCGAGCAGGTTCTTACATTCATTTCCCATTCGCTGCGTGACAAGCGCTGTGTTTTTATCAGCGCGAACTTATAGTGTTTCCACGAACCGAGCTTGTCGCCACTGCGGGATTTTTGACTCCCGAGTCGGCGCACTCGAACGAGTCGCTTGCGTTTTCGTCTCGCGCTCGCTTCGTTGCCGCTCGTCGTTGTTAGTGGCATCTCGGTTCTACTTTAAGAACCCTGATCTTGCTCTCTATCCCTATAATTAGCAACCTTTTTTACTGAGTCCGTCCCAGATCAGCTCTTGCGTTTGGCCTTAAAGCCACAGCTCTGGTGCCATAGTGGTAACTCGGACCCAACACTGGCAGCTTACCAGGTTTGGCACTTCAGTATTTTCCATTGTGCCACTGAAAGTTGCCGTAACACTACTGTTTTGTTACATTTTTCTAAACATGTTTAAAATTCTATGTATTAACTAGTCAGACATATTTACGTTTCCAGCAAAAATGCTTTCATTAAAAAAAAAATAATTTATTTGTAGTTAACAAAAACATTTTAACCCATTAGACTGTGGCTCCTCACACCCTGAACTGGATTAAGCAGGTAGTTAAATGCATGAATGAATCAATTAATAACTCTAAATTGACTAGGAGAACCCCATCTTCTCAATGAGACTACACACTCACTTGCCATTTTATTAGGTACATCTCCTTGTTGCTACCATCACTGTTGATTAATGTGATAGAATATAGAGGCAATCACACTACTGTTATCCAAAAGTCTTATTTTCTTCTTATTCCACGTTTTTATCAGGCTATTAACTGCTGCAATTTTTGAGAGATCGACCCCCTTCCAGCACCAATGTGTTTGGTCTGGTGGGGAATGGTGTGCTTTATAGGGCTTTTGGCTTGTATAGTGCAATCTGAGGTGACGTGATGCCCATGGGGCCCCCAAGGTCCCTGGCTGGGCACTGGGGCCCCTGGTGGGTCAATGACCGTAACTCAGTCAGCTTTCGACCTACAGCCACGAAAACCGGCAGGCGTGGTCCCCGGTGCACCTTGACGAGACGTGATGCCCCTCGGGCCCCTTGGGTACGCTCAGTGTCGACCATTGCAAGGTGGCAATCACACTCGCATTTTCTTCAGGAAATGCACCTCTCTAGTTGTATCAGTTGTTCTTACCATATGGATGCACAAGATCTATGTTTACAGATTGTAGTCCATCTTTACATTCTTTATTCCCCTTTACTCTGTTCTTTAATGGTCATTTATTTTATTTGGGTGGTGGATCATTTTCAGCACTGCACTGACACTGATGTGGTGGTGGTGTGTTAGTGTGTGTTGTACTGGTGTGAGTGGATCAGATACAGTGCTGCTGGAGTTTTTAAACACCTGTGTCACTGCTAGACTGAAAATAATCCACCTACCAAAAATCTCCAGCCACCAGCTTCCTGTAGGCAGTATTCTGTGAGCACTGATGAAGGACTAGAGGATGACTAACAAACTGCACAACAACAGATGAGCTACTGTCTCTGACTTTACATCTGCAAGATGGAGCAATATGGTAGATGTGTAATAGTGCACAGTAAGTGACCACAGTGTTTTAAAAATTCCAGCAGCACTGCTATGTCTGATACAATCATACCAGAATAACACACACTAACACACCACCACCACATCAGTGTCACTGCAGTGCTGAGAATTATCAATCACCCAAATAGTACCTAATCTGTGCTGGTGCTGTGGTGCTAAAGGGGACTAAAAAAGTAGGTAGAGAAGCCGATGGACTACAGTCTGTAATTGTAGAACTACAAAGTGCATCTATATGGTAAGGGGAACTGATAAAATGGTCAGTCTGTGCAGAAACAAGGAGGTGTACCTAATAAAGTGGCCAGTGAGTTTACATTTTTACATGAACATATAATACATCAACATAACTCGAGCCAAGACACTGAGATGTTGTATTGCACTTTATTCCTGTAAAACTTAACTCTAAGCACACTTAATTTATGCAAATTTAGCATAACCTGCACTGTATTGGCTAAACTATTATTCATAATAACATAAATTTTAATTGCATGAAAACAAATGTAATAACATGTAAATAATTACCTCAGGTTTGTTTAACATCATAAAAACAAACAAATAATGTACGGTATTAAGCAAACAAAAATTAAGTTATTTTGACAAGAAAGTTAGAATTTGTGACACTGTGGCTTCAGGATTTCTGTATTCTTATGAAATTTTAATGGCAGTAATGCCAATGCATAATGATTAAAGGTAATTCTGTAGAAACTCTTACCTCTGTAGTGAAAATTTTCATTTCATGCACTGGAGAAGTTAATCTGTTTCAGGTCTTGCTGTTTTTAAAAGAAGTCTAAAGTACATCTTTCACATGACACCTCAAGTCCCATCCCGTGCTTCATGTGTAAACATTAACATGTCATCCCGAGGAATAAGGAATGTTAAAGGATTTATAATCTAGTTATATATCTGAGAAATAAGATCCATCTGTAATTTTTATATACACGCACACTTATAAGTCGTACTTGAAAGTTTATGTACCCTTTAGAATTTTCTACATTTCTGGAAATATAACAAGTAAAATTACAACAGATTCTCAAACAAGTTCTAAAAGTAAAACAATCCCAACTGAACAAATGAGACAAATATACACTCATTGACAAAACAAACTCACCAAAGAGTTGCTGGAATCAAATGAAACTTTATATGTATGAATGTAATGATGATGTATGTAAGTGATTACAATATTAGAGCGAAAGGATAAGTTTATTGGGGAAAACTGTACAGTTGAAAGAGGATCTACTTACTCTGTCTTGCTGACCTCTAGCCTGCATTCAAGATGAGATACGGTTGAGCATGGAGGCATACATGTTATGTATGGTATCCTGTGGCACATTTGCTCACAGATGTTGCTGCTGGGCCTGTGGATCCTGCACATTTGTTGCCCAGGCTGACGTCCCAGCTGGTTCCTTAAATGCTAGACTGGTGATAAGTCTGGTAACCAGGCAGGCCAAGGAAGTGTTGTAATCTGCCTTGCTATTTGTGGGTGAACATTATCCTGCTGAAAAATGGCAGTTGGAAGCCCTGCCATGAGAAGCAACACGTGACCGCAGGATGTCCTGTACATATTGCTATGTTGGTGTCCCTTGTATGACTGACTATCTTATGGAATGGTTCTCCAGATCATCACACCAGCAGTTGGGTCATTGTGTCGCTCCACAGCAAAGGCAGGATTGAAGTGCTCATCACGGGGCCTCCATACTTGAACCTGATTGGGGTTGGATCCCACACAGAACCTGGATTTGTCGCTAAAGACAATACGGTTTCAGTCAGTAGCAGTCCAGGTTTCTAATTCATGACACAACTGAAAACGAAGGGGACGGTGGCTGCCTTTCAATGGCAGGACAACTAATGGGACCATGATAACAAATTTCCTTTTGCTAAGCACCTGGAACTGGTTCTGGCAGAGACATGGGTGTTGTATGCCCTCTTGTGGCAAGACCCTGTGTCTAATCAGACCACACCTGTAGTCATTTACATATCTGCTTGAGACAGAACTGCCTACCATGTTTTGCAGCAATCCAACATTTATATCTGGGTGTGTTATTTTTTTGGCAATGAGTATATTACACTTGGTCATTTATTTATTGAGGACACTGACCCAGTATTATATATCTGTGAGTGGTTACAGTATGTGAACCTTTAGGATAAGCAGTTAATTTGAAACTGAAATTAGAGTCAGGGATTTTCAGTCAGTGGGATGACAATCAGGTATGAGTGCTCACTTTGTTGTATTTAAAGAACAGGGATCTGTCAGAGAATAATCTGCAAGACACATTTGTAGAAGAGTATCATGGTGCAAAAAGCTTTCTGTGGACCTTAGAATAAAAATTTCTTGATGCTCATCATCTCTAGATTTGGACTCCACTAATACACAATCAGACAGACTGTATAAAAGAAGAATTCCAAGACCAATGTTTCTTGGTCGACCAACAATCACTCCAAGAGCATGGGCTGTAATAGTCTTTGAGGTTACAAAGAACCCAGGTTAACTTCTAAGCAACTAAAGGCATCTCTCACACTGTACAATATTATTCTTCATGAGTTTACCATCAGGGGAATCTTAAAGTATTGGATCATTTTCCTCAATAAATAATTAACCAAGTATGACATTATGTGAAAATCAGATGATGTTTTAGGTCATATTTATGCAGCAATACAGAAACCTCTCAAGGGTTCACTAAATTTCATGGACCACTATTTGTGTAACAGGTAGTTTACTAACCAGCACAACACACTATAGTATGAATAAATGTTTAAAAAACTACAGCAGCACTTATGGTCTTATGGTGTTCAGAGACGTTGGGTTGCTGTCTTCTGCTGCTCGTGGGGTTGCCAATGTCTCATGTGATCCCTCTTGGCTGTGTTTCCTACCAGTTCTCCTCTTTCTAGCTTTCTAGCTATGCTGCTATAGCTAATGCTGCCGGGGTCTCATGCTACACTTGGCCATCAGTGATTGACATGGCAATCAGTTGATTGTAATAAACACTGTGCTCTTAATCAATAACTAATTACATTTTCTGTTTTCTCTCCGAGGCTGTGTTCCCGCAGTTCCAGCCCCACACATGATGTTCATCTGATGTAAAGCTTCCACTGTGCATAATTCACATTTTTATTCGACCATGGACTCCATGACTTTAGTTTTCGCTCTTAGATTTATCATCTTACCTGGGCCCCCACTTAATGTCGATGTTGACTCATACTTCACATTCTATTCGAACTTTGACTCCATGACTTTAGTTCGCTCTTAGATTTATCATCTACGCCGCCCAAGGAGGTTGGGTCCCTTTTTGAGTCTTGGTCCTCCCAAGGTTTCTTCTTAGAACTAGGGAGTTTTTCCTTGCCACTGTCGCCCTAGGCTTGCTCAATTTGGGATTGGACGTAGTTATTAGGAGATAATCTAATCTTGTAAAGTTGCTTTGAGACAATGCTCCATTGTAAAAAGCGCTATATAAATAAATCTGACTTGACTTGACTTGACTTGACTGTGTCTGATCCTATCATACCAGCTCAACTCACACACACCAACACCACATCAGTGTCACTGCAGTGCTGAGAATGATCCTCCACCCAAATAGTACCTGATCTGTGCTGCTCCTGTGGGGAACCTGACCATTAGAGAGCAGAGTAAAGGGGGATAACACAGTATGTAGAGAATGTATAAGCTTATATGTACTGTACTTTGCAAAAGTCTTAGGCATTCTATATTTTTTAATTTATATTCTATTTATTCTTTAAGTTTTAGTTGTCACTGCACTTTGTAGTTCTACAGTTACAGATTGTAGCCCATCTGTTTCTTTACTCTGTTCTCCAATGGTCAGGACGACCACAGGACCAGCATAGATATTTAATAGAACATTCTCATCACTGCAGTGACACTGATCTGGTGGTGGTGTGTTAGTGTGAGTTGAGCTGGTATGATGGGATCAGACACAGCAGTGCTGCTGGAGTTTTAAAACATTATTCGCTCACTATGCGCTTTATTAGAGACGTTCATTTTATTGCTCCGCCTTGTAGATGCAAAGTCAGAGACAGCAGCTCATCTGTTGCTGCACAGTTTGTGTTAGTCATCCTCTAATCCAGGGGTGTCCAAACTTTTTCCAAGGGGGGCCACATTGGTCTATATCAAAATACCTAAAGGCCAGTCTCTGTTTCTGATATATTATTCATAAATTATTCAAAACATTATATTCAAAATATGAAAAACACAAACATAAAGACCAATTACTATTTATTTAACTATTTAATTTCATTTTAGCACAACAACTGTAGAATATCAGAAGAGTGAAAAATACAGCAGCTTACTTCAGATTAAATATACTGAACATTTTCTTTAAAACAGTTATACATAATACTGCATAATACTGTGGTCTGATTAGACACAGGGTCTTGCCACAAGAGGGCATACAACATGTCAAGTATCTTTATTCAGTATTTCTCAGGTACACTGTATGTACATTATATATGTTACCAGACCGGAAACTTAATAACAAAGCATGTCTTTAATTTACTAAGACACATAACTAAGTAAATACAAAAGAAATGTACAAGAAGTGCTTCTGTTAAAGTTCAAACAAGATGCTACAACCAGAAGCTGCCAACTAGAAACTAATGTGAGGGACAGTGTTACACCCTTGACTGCATTATTTGTGTTAGATCTAGTTTGACAGCTATAGTTGAATAAAATAAAAAATAATGTACAGTAGCTTTCTAACACACTACTATAAATAGTCAGTCAGCTATGAGTCAGTTTTGAGCTTTCTGTACAGAAGCACTTTATTGCCATTAGCAGAGCCAAACCCTCCCAACTCCACCCTAACCCTTATCTTCAACTGGGCATTAGTTCAGACTAGGTTTGATAAGTGGGCTTGTTTTGTGTTTTGGCCCTCATTTTATATCAAAACCCCGTAGTTAAAATGTGTTGTTTTATGGGTAATTTTTAAATATCAAGTTCATCTATAGTCAGGGTCAGATGTCAGAGACCCCCTGTTGAAAATGCTTCCATTTACCACCAAAATGAATCCCAACAACATCTCGGAGTTGAAGCTATTCAGTACAGAAGGATGGGCTAAAATTCCTCCAAGCTGATGTGCAGGAGTGATCAATACCAAAAATGTTTAGTTATTGCTGCACAAGGTGGTAATGCCAAATACTGAAAACAAAGGTTCACATACTTTTGCCACTTACATATAATATTGGATCATGTTCCTCAATAAATAAATGACCAAGTATAATATTTTTGTCTTATTTGTTTAATTTGGTTCTCTTTATCTACCTTTAGGACTCTGTGTAAAGGGCTTTTGATGACGTCTTAGGTCATATTTTTGCAGAAATTTAGAAACCTCTAAAGGGGTTCAAAAACTTTCAAGCACCACTGTAGCAGGTCGTTTACTAAACTACCATTCATAAAGAGTTGACCAGATGCACATGCACAATATTGTGACATTTAGCAGTGGCTTGAAGTAATGAATGTGACACTTCTATTTGGTAATCGATGAGTTCTGTTTTCAGGTGGTTGTTAGTGCCATAATAGACTCAAAGCTCAACAGTCACAAAATGAGGTCATGATCATTAAGTGCAGATAAATATCCAGTCCAGAGTTTAATCTGAAAGGCCTGCATTTAGTCTTAAAGCGGCTGTGTTACACTGATTTGAAAGTTTGTGCTGAGCAGAAGAAATACTTGAAAAATATATGGTACAGTTCACCTCTATGAAAAACTGGCAAACTGTATTTAACCAAAAATTAAAAGGCTTTTTTGGACCCAATTGCAGTTATCTCCAGACGGCAATGGTGAACCAAAATATAACTAAATAATAAGAAATTAACTAAAGCAACTAAAATAAAGACTGGCAGCTGGGGAACGAACCCTGATCGCTCATGTCATGGTCCATTGCTCTAACGTCTCCCCATGAGCTGGCTGGTTAGATGTTAGCTGAAAAGAAATAAAAAGGTCAGACACAAGTGTCACATGGAGCGGACTCAAAAACAAAACCCACTCCTTATATTCAAATTGAAAGGAGGAGGGGCCAGGCCACACGTGCTTCAAAGCGCTGTAACGGGCGAAAATAAAAAGAACAAAGAAAGAAATAAAAGCCGAAAACTGCTTGACGTAAAGTGCTGAGCCTTATGCAGTTGGCGTACGCACTCAGCGTAGCTTGGGCCGCCACATCCCGAGCAGAGCCAAGCAGGGCATGTCACGTGACTGCTTCGGCAGCATGACGCGGAAGGAGAGGAGTGAGACTGAAAAAAATCAGCGCAGTGTTCCTCTCAAAAAATAAGCCCAAAGGGGCACGTAACCGGTAAATTGCAAGAGGGAGGCACAAACCATCGCGAGAAGCAGGGGAACGCCGCCGGGGGCAACTGCGAGAACCGAGAACAGGGGAAACACTGAGGATTAGTGGCAGGATCTGTCCCTATGCTAACAAACTACTCCCTGATGTCACCTCCTGCCTCCTAGCTGGAAATCACAGTCTTAATTGCATTTTCTATTCTATACCAACTTTTTCTGATTTGGGGTTGTAAAGTAATTTCTGTACGTGCTCGTCGTCACAAGGTTCCATAATTGCGCCACATGACCTCAATCCCCTCATTAGGGTTGTGGTCTGTAAAACTACTTTGAGACAATGTTTTACTGTAAAAAGCACCATACAGATAAATTTGATCTGACTTGGCTTGACATGCATGGTACATTCAAAACAATTTATATTTTTACAAGTATATATACATACATACACTCACCGCTTGTTAATGCAAATATCAAATCAGCCAATCACATGGCATATGGGTGCTAGATGGGCTGGTCCGAGTATTTCAGTAACTGCAGATCTACTGGGATTTTCACAGAGAGTTGTCTCTAAGGCATACAGAGAATGGTCTAAAAGAGAGAAAATATCCAGTGAGGACAGTGAAAAAGCCTTTTTGGTGCTAGAGGACAGAGGAGAATGTCTAGACTGTTCCAATTTTTGAAGGCTACAAAAATTCTTCTGCACTGAAAGTTCCCAAAAGCACAGTGGCCTCCATAATTATTAAATGGAAGAAATTTGGAATAACCAGGATTCTTCCTAGAGCTGGTCATCCCACCAAACTAAGTAATCATGGGCGATGAGTCTCGGTAAAAGAGCCAAGAACCTCTGGCTGAGCTCCATAGATAATGTGTGCAGATGGGAGAAACTTCCAGAAGGTCAAGCATCCCTGCAGAACCCCGCCAATCTGGGCTTTATGGCAGAGTGGCCAGACAGAAGCCTCTCCTCAGGAAAAGACACATGAAAGCCAGTCTGGATTTTGCGAAAAAGCACCTAAAGGACTCTCAGGCTGTGAGAAATAAGATTCTCTGGTCTGATGAAAACAAGATTGAACAATCTACCTTAATTCCCTGATTGGTGGAATGCTAGAGCCTCCTTTCAATTGTACAGTTTCCCCTATATTTAAACGTATCCTTTCGCCCTAATATTGTAATTACTTACATATGCCATCATTACATTCATACATACAAATTTAATTTGTATATATATATATATATATATATATATATATAATATAGATATATATATATATATATATATATATAATATATATAATGGGCGTGGCTTCGGATGATCGCGCGTGCCCCAAAGGTGGCCCCTCCCTAGGAGTCTGAAGGGCGGTGCGTGTCGCTCTCTCACACGCACACAACACTAATCAAAGGGGAATACAGTTCCCTCCGTCGTGAGTGCAGCTCCTGAGGGAAGCAGCAGGGCGGAGAAGAAACAGCACAGGTAAAATAAAATAACACACACACACAGACACAGTGTTTTGGTGTTTGTCCGCTCAGCTTTTCTTTCATCTGTCTGTGGTTTCCTGAAGCGGGTTTAGAGACTCAGACTGTTGTTCTAGTGTGGATGAATATTTCAATTTTCTTCCGTATCCGCTTCATGTGAAGTGCAATGGTTTAATGCAGGAGAACTGCTGGTCGTTTGTAGGTTTATACAGTCCAGATGTGCAGGAGTAAGACTACACTTCTGCTCCTGTCCTGCAAAAAAAGAAGTTGTTTTTCATCAGGGCTCGCGTGTTTGTGCGTGTTTACGCGTGTGTACTCGTGTTTGCTCGCGTCATACAGTCCAGTGTGATAGAAGTTGTTTGTTCACCGCGATACTAAATTAAACTGCCTTTCTGAGAGTAGGCTGCATGTCGGCAAGATCACCTAAAGTTTCCTTGAGACAAACAAACCACTTAAAAGCAGTTTTCAAAATATAGTAAATCCATGCACTGATATATCCATTACTCATATATCATCTTTCTGCCCCCAGTTTGTATTTCTGAGAATATCATCAGCATATTCTCTCTCTCTCTCTCTCTCTCTCTCTCTCTCTCTCTCTCTCTCTCTCTCTCTCTCTCTCTCTTTCCCCCCTCCCGCTCCCTCTCCCCCTCTCTCCATACATATCACACGCATATAACGTATATACATACATATATACGTATATAATGCGATGATAGCCTCAGAATGCAAACATAAACCCACAAAACACAAAATCATTTTCTAGATAATTGTAAAGTCATATTGAATGAAACATGAACATAAACAGTGTTTTAACACACACTAAACAGGCTACAACTTGATACAAACATAAAACGTAGATTCTGACATTGTCTGATCTTTAGCATGTTCTGCCTCACTGTATCCTGCTTTCCTCCCACCTCATAAAACCATGCGGATTGGTGACGCTATACTGCTATTTAAAAATACCTTTTGTGATGACCTAAAATGTATTCAGTAATATTTGTTTAGAGATTTAAATATAGCAAGAACCCACTGGAGGCTGTGCATTACAGTGATTTTATCATGACTAAGGGTGCTATTAGATATGGTACAAAGCGGAGTGATAAAATCGCTGTAACATATTTTCTCTCACGGCTCATTGCTTTATGCAGCCACGACAAAAACAACCCTGTTCATACTTCAGTGGTTTAACAAATATATTTATTGCTAATAACATTCGCAATAAATAATTCCTCTGCAGTTTAATCTAGTCCACTATTTAGTCCGACAGGAAATCCAATAAGCTGCTGAAACCAGGATTCTTGTTGTTTCACTGTTCTTCAGTGTGTGTCATACAGTTTATGAAGAGCCTGCTTTAGCTCAGGTTCAGTCATTTAAAGTCAGTAGGTATTTTTCTCACACATCAATTGAAAACTCATTGAAAACAACAGCAGTGGTTAGTTTGCAGACCCTCCTCATTTCTTAATTTTTAAAAATCTATTGTTGTTCATTTCAGTATCTTCTTTTTTCCTGATTACAGCATCCATCTTCTGATAATCCACCAAGTAAATCTAAACTGATCGCTAAAATGTATATTTCTAATGTGCTACCCACTGTAATGCCTCTTTCATAGGTAAAAAAAATGTGGGTGTTAAAATAGACTTCAGTTGTTGTGAGGCGTCACAATTGTGTTGATCAACAGTTTTACAACAATTGCAAGTATGATTTAGCCAAACAGATTTTGGAATGATCTGTTATAAAAGCACAGACCAGACCCCAGATAAGGAAGGGGACAGATGGGGACACCTGGGTATATTCCTACAATGACTGATTCAACTTTGCATTCAGGGGAGCACATGTGGTCTAAGCTTGAGAAAGCAACTTTTTTAAGACATGACTGACTAATAGGGTGGCTTACTTTGTTTGATTTTTGGTATTAGTATCAGTTCAGTTCATCAGAGGCGATCATGTGTCTCGGAGGAAGCTCGTTTCATTCTTCACCCTCTCAACTGAGAGCCGTTATGCCATAGGGGAGTCCGTTACTTTGGTAGGAATTTGGTGACTAAGCTGAGAGAGAAATGCAATAAAAATTCAAAACAGGACTTTTGCACTATTAATCAGATGGCCAGATGCTTACTTTAAATCCCAGTTTGAGACCCTAGCTAAGTGCTGTGAAATAATGTTTTTCATGTATCATGATAAGCTTCTTTCGAAATATTACCCATGCGTAGGCTCACACTCTGTCATAGATGCTGCTTAATTTAGCCCTAAATCCGTCTGGGTTTCTTTGTTTCATTACTCTTTCCTCTATAGCAGGTCCATGTTTATATCCAGTTCCTGACAGGTAAGTCAGGTAACTTTACATACACCATTATTTCCTGGATCAGATTTGTTCAGAGCTAAACACAGATGGACTATAGCCACCATCGTTGGACGTAGTACTCAGACTAGTTAGTTATAAGATGCATTTAATCCTACAAATTCACTTTCAACTTTAGCATGTTTCTAATGACAGTGATTGCTTAGCCGACTACCAGTCTGATGGTTATAAGTTCTAAACCCAGCTCTGCCAGGCTGCCACTGTTTAACCTTATCTTCTCACTTCTGGATAAAGGTGTCTGCTAAAAGATTTTAATTAAAAGTAATTTAAATGTTCAGAAATTATTTTGAGACCCTTGTTTTGTGATTGGGTGGTTCATGCCTGTCATGACTATCAATTAGAGATTAATCGACCAGTTAATGCCATTTTGAGATAATCGCCATCGGCTGATATCTGTGCTGACTAGGCCAATAAAAAAAAAAAAAATGGAAAAAATTGCAGAGAAACTTTGTTTTCCTGTATTACAACTTGCATCTCATAAACTGGGACTACTGAGTAATTAAAAACAAACATTCAGTGAGAGTTTAGATATCGGCAAACTTAAATATCAGTCACCTTGCACTCTAAATATCAGCATTGGGATCGACCATTTAAAAAAACCCGTATCGCTCGACCACTACTGTCGATCAAAGGTATCAATAGCCAGTTTTAGTAGTAATTGGACTAATCTAAGATTAAAGAGTGCAGTAAAGGTAGGTTTGGGGAAAATGTGTATATTGTTACAAGGTATATTATTTAAGGTATATTATACCTTAAAGGTGTTATACCTTCCAGTTGCATAAAAGTTGTATGGAAGAACAAATTTACTATTTGTCTTCACCTGATCTGGGTTGGACCTGATCACTGATCTGTACAGGTTCCAGAACAGGTTTAGCAGCATCTCGGTATGTCTGTCATTATGTTTCTAAAGCACTATTTCTCAATTCTGCTCCAATACTCCTACTGCACCTTGTAGTGTCCTGATCTGTCACACCCCTTTTAACTAAAGAGCTTTAGACTTTAGACAATTGTGTCGAAATGATCGCCATTATAGTCACTCATACATTAGAGATGCAGTAGGTTGAAACTCTCTTGTGTTCCACTAAGAGCTTGTTTTTGAAACATGGATGCATTCCCCCTTGTGGTGCTAATACAGATCTTGTGGTCAAGGCTGAGTAAACTCAGACTGCATCTGTGCATCTCCGGCAGCCTCTGGTTGATTATTGCCTTCATAAGCAGGTTTTGAAGGGTGAGGATCATCATGGTTGTCATCATTCCACTAATCTGCCATACAGCAGGCCTGTGTTTGCTTTTCCGTAGCCCTGAGCAGACCCCTGCTCTCCTGCCAGGCTTTGCAAGCCCACTTAAAGAAGAGAGAAAAAAGCAGCAGGACTGAGTTATCAAAACAAGACATGTTGACACCATGGCTGATGTTGCAGCAGGTTTTCATGCCTGTTTTTAAGTAGCGTGAGGAAATAAGGCAGTGAGTCATTGTCCTGCGTTTTCCCACATGATCACATGTATGGACGAACAGACAAAAGCCTACAGTGCTGCCCACAAAACGTTGGTACCGCCCACTTTGTGTCTCCTTCTCATGCTTTTTACTGCTTTGCCCATGAGGAGAAACAAAAAGGATAAAATACCATCAAAAACCACAACACAAGACCACAGCATTCCTCTCAGACTGAAAGCCTGGTATAGCCTTGCATCTATTCTATTTGCTCTCTCTTCTGTTTCCTTTTGTTTTCTTTAGATTTGCATTTTATTTGTTTGGCTTTTGATTGAATGGATATATGAGTAAGACTGTGATAAACATTTCATACATTCAATAATGAAAATAAAAATCAAATATAAGAAATCAGAGGAGCTTCTGTAGTATGTAATGCACATATTGATACACAAGTTTAAATCTTTTTTGCTCTGATATGTTTATGTGGATTTATTCATTTATCTAGTTTTACCCTATGTGATGAGTGACACAGTATTTAAGTATGCTTTTCACAAGATAATTTGCTACTCAATTGCCACAATCGTAAGTAATTATTTGGATGAGTAATTTTACCTTAGTAAAGTATTTTTTTTACTTGAGTTAACTAACTCAAGCAAGTAAAAAGCTTACGTAAAAGCACTGCTCATATGACAGGAATGTTGTCTATAATTACAGTTTTCAATGTAAATATAGTGTTCAGCATCTAACTCTGTTTCGCTCAGGTTTGCAGATACACAGTAAAAAAACAGCTTTCTGTAGTGTTTCTATACTTTTTCCATAGGACATATGAATAAAAAACATAAACAATTTTTCACTACATTAACAGAAGTTCACAAGACCTCTGCAAAGAAACAAATAAAAAAAATCCCGAAATAATTATTTTTAAACAAAAGCACGCTGCTACTTGGTACAACCTCCCTTTGCCAGTAAAAGAGCACTTGGTCTTCTCCAATAACCTCTTATAAGGTTGGATAAAACAGAGCAAGGAATTTGAGGCCATTACTCTTTACAGTATCTTTCCAGATTGTCTACTGTCCTAAGTCCTCTCTTTTGCAAGCTTCTTAGTTCAGCCAATGGGTTTTCTATGGGGTTTAGGTCAGGGGGCTAATGGCCATGGCGGAAAGTTGATTTTGTATTACGTGAGCCTTTTTTATGTTGCTCTGGACATATTCAGGATCATTGTGCTGCTCAAATAACCAGTGAAGACTGATTTTTAGTTTCTTGGTAGTCACAGATTGATTTTGATTTCAGATGTCCTGGTATATCATTGAGTCCATGATATCATGTACTCTAATGAGGTTCCCAGGGCCTTTGTTGGGAAAACAGCATCACAGATTTTCCACCACACTTGTTGGCATCATGTTCTTTTCAGTGTAATCATACTTATTTGTAATTCAAACCTACATGGTTCCAGTGACAGTCCCAGTAGCATTTAAAAAACTCCAGACACTTATGGTTGTGGTTAGATGACAGGAAACAATCTGTTGGCATGAAAGTGTTGTCTAATATTAATTTTGGAGATTTGGTGACAACAAGATGCTACTTTTTCCTGTAACTTTCCAACAGTGGTCCATGGGGATTTTTTTTCCCTCTCTTACCATCCTCCTTACTGTGCTTAAGGACAGAACATACTTGGGTCCTTATCCAGGCAAGTTCCAGTCACTATTCCAGTTGATTAGAACTTTTGAATTATTGCCCTGTAGATATGGGCATTTTCATGTGTGTACCTATTTTTTTTATATTCATTCCCTAACTTATGAGGGTCAACACGCTTTTACATGTGTGACCCACTTTCTCGAGATTCAGTTCACGGACAGATGTCCTGACAGTTTCCTTTAGAATTCTCTGATATAATTCAGAATTCACTGTTCCATCAATGACGGTAAGCCGTCATGGCCCAGATGCAGATGTGTGAAAATCTGACGATGTTTTAGGTCATATTTATGCAGAAATATACAAAAATTCTAAAGGGTTCACAAACTTTCAAGCATCACTCTGTGTGTGTGTGTGTGTGTGTGATATACACTGCTCAAAAAAGTTGAATGTGCTGACAACAAAATCGCACAAAAATCATCAATGGAAATCAAATTTATTAACCAATGAAGGCCTGAATTTGGAGTCACACACAAAATTAAAGTGGAAAACACACTACAGGCTGATCCAACTTTGATGTAATGTTCTTAAAACAAGTCAAAATGAGGTTCAGTATTGTGTGTGGCCTCCACGTGTCTGTATGACCTCCCTACAACACCTGGGCATGCTCCTGATGAGGTGGCGGATGGTCTCCTGAGGGATCTCCTCCCATACCTGGATTAAAGCATCCGCCAACTCCTGGACAGTCTGTGGTGCAACGTGACGTTGGTGGATGGAGCGAGACATGATGTCCCAGATGTGCTCAATCGGATTCCGGTCTGGGGAACGGGCGGGCCAGTTCCATAGCTTCAATGCCTTCATCTTGCAGGAAAAACTGCTGACACACACTCCAGCCACATGAGGTTCTAGCATTGTCCTGCATTAGGAGGAACCCAGGGCCAACCACACCAGCATATGGTCTCACAAGGAGTCTGAGGATCTCATCTCGGTTACCTAATGGCAGTCAGGCTACCTCTGGTGAGCACATGGAGGGCTGTGCGGCCCTCCAAAGAAATGCCACCCCCCACACCATTACTGACCCACTGCCAAACCGGTCAGGCTGAAGGATGTTGCAGGCAGCAGATCGATCTCCACGGCGTCTCCAGACACCACGTCTGTCACGTGCTCAGTGTGAACCTGCTTTCATCTGTGTAGAGCACAGGGTGCCAGTGGTGAATTTGCCAGTCCTGATGTTCTCTGACAAATGCCAAGCGTCCTGCACGGTGTTGGGCTGTGAGCACAACCCCCATCTGTGGACGTCGGGCCCTCATACCATCCTCATGGAGTCGGTTTTCTAATCGTTTTGTGCAGACACATGCACATTTTATGGCCTGCTGGAGGTAATTTTGCAGGGCTCTGGCAGTGCCTCCCCCTGTTCCTCCTTGCACAAAAGGTGGAGGTAGCGGTCCTGCTACTTGGCCTGTGGACTACGCTGACAGACACAGCCAAAACCTTCATGCCACAGCTCGCATTGATGTGCCGTCATGGATGAGCTGCACTACCTGACCAACTTGTTGGGTTGTAGAGTCCGTTCTCATGCTTCACCATGAGTGTGAAAGCACCACACAACATTCAAAAGTGACCGCAAAACATCAGCCAGAAAGCATGGGTACTGAGAAGTGTGTGTGGTGTGTGTGTGTGTATATATATATATATATATATATATATATATTATATATATATATTATATATATATATGTGTGTGTGGTGTGTGTTGTGTGTGTGTGTGGTGTGTGTGTGTGTGTGTGTGGTGTGTGTGTTGTGTGGTGTGTGTGTGTGTGTGTGTGTGTGTATCAGTGCATCTGGAAAGTATTCACAGCGCTTCACTTTTTTCCACATTTTGTTACGTTACAGCCTTATTCCAAATTGTATTAAATTAATCTCTTTCCTCGAAATTCTACACAAAATACCCCATTATGACCATGTGAAAAAAGTTTTCTTGACAGTTTTGAAAATTTATTAAAATTAAAAAACAAAGAAATCATATTTACATAAGTATTCACAGCCCTTTGCTTAATACTTTGTAGAACCACCTTGGCAGCAACTACAGCCTCAAGTCTTTTTGAATATGATGCCACAAGCTTGGCACACCTATCTTTAGGCAGTTTTGCCCATTTTTTCTTTGCAGTATCTCTTGAAGCTCCATCAGGTTGGATGGGCGACGTCTGTGCACAGCCATTTTTCAGATCTCTCCAGAGGATGTTCAATCGGATTCAAGTCTGGGCTCTGGCTGGGGCCCACTCCAGGGACATTCACAGAGTGGTCCTGTAAGCCACTCCTTTGAGATCTGCTGAAAAATGAACCGTCGCGCCCCAGTCTGAGGTCAAGAGCGCTCTGGAGCAGGTTTTCATCCAGGATGTCTTATTTCATTCATCTTTCCCTCTATCCTTAGTCTGCCAGTTCCTGCTGCTGACAAAACATCCCCATAGCATGATGCTGCCACCACCATGCTTGACTGTAGGGATGGTATTGGCCTCGTGATGAGCAGTGCCTGGTTTTCTCCAAACATGACGCCTGGCATTTCACACCAAAGAGTTCAATCTTTTGTTCTCATCAGTACCAGAGAATTTTGTTTCTCATGGTCTGAGAGTCCTTCAGGTGCCTTTTGGCAAATTCCAGACGGGCTGCCTAGTGCCTTTTACTAAGGAGTGGCTTTCGCCTGGCCACTCTGCCATACAGGCCTGATTGGTGGATTGCTGCAGAGATGATTGTCCTTTCTACAAGGTTCTCCTCTCTCCACGGAGGAAACGCTGGAGCTCTGGACAGAGTGGACCATCGGGTTCTTGGTCACCTCCCTGACCAAGGCCCTTCTCCCCCCGATCGCGCTCAATTTCCACTGTGCTCATTGGGACCTTCAAAGCAGCAGAAATTTTTCTGTATCCTTCCCCAGATTTGTGCCTCGAGGACAATTTTGTCTCGGAGGTCTACAGACAATTCCTTTGACTTCATGCTGGTGTTTGCGCTCTGACATGCAGTCAACTGTGGGGACCTTATATAGACAGGTGGTGTGCCAATCCAAATCATTTCCAATCAACTGGATTTACCACAGGTGGACTCCATTTAAGCTGTAGAAAAACATCTCAAGGATGATCAGTGGAAACGGGATGCACCTGAGCTCAATTTTGAGCTTCATGGCGAAGGCTGTGAATACTTACGTAAATGTGATTTCTTATTTTTTTTTATTTTTAATACATTTTCAGAACTCTGAATGAACGGCGCCATGTATCGTGAGATTTTAAGCCAAAACCTCCTTCCATCAGTGAGAGCATTGAAGATGGAACGTGGCTGGGTCTTCCAGCATGACAATGATCCCAAACACACTGCTCGGGCAGCGAAGGAGTGGCTCTGTAAAAAGCATTTCAAGGTCCTGGAGTGACCTAGCCAGTCTCCAGGCATCAACGCCATAGAAAATGTGTGGGGGGACTTGATGCCCCAAAACATCACTGCTCTAGAGGAGATCTGCCTGGAGGAATGGGCCACAATACCAGCTACAGTTTGTACAAATCTGGTGAAGACTTACAGGAAACGTTTGACCTCTGTCATTGCCAACAAAGGTTATGTTGCAAAGTATTGAGTTGAACCAAATTTATTGACCAAATACTTATTTTCCACCATAATTTACAATTAAATTCTTTAAAAATCTTAGTGTGATTTCCTGGATTTTTTTTTCTCATTTTGTCTCTCATAGTTGAAGTGTAAATATGATGAAAATTACAGACCTCTCTCATCTTTCTAAGTACGAGAACTTGCACAATCA
This sequence comes from Ancistrus triradiatus, assembly GCA_025084515.1. Classification (NCBI taxonomy): domain Eukaryota; kingdom Metazoa; phylum Chordata; class Actinopteri; order Siluriformes; family Loricariidae; genus Ancistrus; species Ancistrus triradiatus. Next base: position 31,910 of record JAJAGP010000990.1, read on the forward strand.
GTGGCTGACTAAATACTTTTTTGCCCCAGCGTGTGTGTGTGTGTGTGTGTGTGTGTGTGTGTGTGTGTGTAATCTATATATTATAGCAATTTTGTGATCGCCTGATTCTGATTTTTAGGCCAATTCCGATTTTCTATGGTCTAAGAATGATAAATTTCAGCATACAGAAACATTTTTGTTCAACTTTTCTTTTAATGTAAACTTAATCGCTGCTAAAGAAAGATAGCAGCGGCTGTGTGCTCTTACTTGCTTCAGCTTTAACCTCTTTTCCTTATTAGCCTCTTAGCCTATTTTTTTGTATCCCTACTCCCTAATTAGTATTTCACTTTATACTATATAGAGAGATATTTAGTTGACTACGTAGCACGTAACACAACACCGAAATCTAACACTCCTACATCATGAGCATGCGTCAGCATCGGTCTCATAAACAAACCGGCGAGTGGCTGAGTCATGTTTAAAGCTCTGTACATACATGAACGGACTTCTGAATTAAGGTTCACACTGTGCTGTTTCTGTTGCTGCGTTTGTGCTGGTGTCGCAGTCGTGTGCTGAACAAGAAAATGTGACCGGAACAGAATTGTCTATGTGAGTCTGATCGACTGATCACCGGTTATGGTCGATTCCGGTCACCGACTGAATATATTTCTAGGGATGCCAATAATTGTGGAACATGTGCATGCGTGCGTGCGTGTGTGCATTTTTTTTTTTTAATGTTTGAGTTCTTGATGATTAATTTATTCAGTTTCTATACCCACTTAATCCAATTCAGAGTCGTGGCAGGCAAGGCTGCCAATCATTGTGGATGGGACTGTACATACATTTTTAAATGTATGGAAAACTATTTATTTAGTTTATCCAGCAGCACAGGGTGCAAGGCACAGACCAACCCTGAACAGTGCTCCAATCCACACACACACAGACACACAGGGCCACATTAGAGGTGACACATGTCTTTGGAATGTGGGAGAAATCAAAGTATCCAAAGAAATCCCATGCAGACATGGGAAGAACATAGAAACTCCACACAGGCACAGACTGGGCAGGGATTTGAATCCCGGTCTATGTAGTTGTTGGGCAACAGAGCTAAACACTGTACCACCATGCCCCCAAAGCTGCCTCAAAAGCTGGTAATGCAAATGGAAAATGCAGATTTAAATGAGATTAAATTATGAGAGATTATCTAGTGGTAATATCATTACCCATTTTAGTACGTTGTGCAAGTAGAGACAAGACATGGGTAATAACAACGCACAGATTCCTAGATTCCATGAAATATATTGAGTGTTTTGATTTGTTAGCCAGAGTAAGAAAACTGGTAACATTTAATCACATTTCTAAAACTAAAGACTTAGAATTTTAGTTTTTGATATTGGTAACCTTAATCCAACAGGATTAAGTGATTTAAGTTCAAGGTTAAGATTAGTAAGAAGAAATTCTGGTATCTGCAATATCTGACCAGTAGTTTATAATAGACCAATGAAAGTATCTTCAGATATTTGTGTCATATTGTGAACATTTATTGTTCAGCCATTACTATCTGGATTAGGATGATTTAGATGTTGGGCAGAATTGTTCTCACTGCGATACGATACTATAACATTTCTACTCATTTCTCAGGTTCAGAATGTTCTCCTCGGTGAAGCCGTTTGAGGGGCAGCAGTTTGCGGCCCTGAGGAAACAGTGCCAGCAGAACGGTGGACTTTTCGAGGATCCACTCTTCCCCCCTGAGGATCGGTCTCTCTTCTACCAAGGCAATCGCATTGGACGCATCACGTGGAAGAGACCCAAGGTGAGAAACTGGAGAATGAAAAGCTCAAAAACATCACACTAACACAAAAGCATGGATTAGTTATTTAATGATTAATAATTATCAATAAATAGGACTTTCATGGTCACTATAGTGCTTTGAATTAAGTGGTTATGGTCTGCTCTGTAATACAGTCGAATCATATTATATTACCTGAATTCCTGTTAACATACTGTTTATGGTACTTCTACAGTGGGGCAAAAAAGTATTTAGTCAGCCACTGATTGCCCAAGTTCTCCTACTTAGAAAGATGAGAGAGGTCTGTAAATTTTCATCATAGGTACACTTCAACGATAAGAGACAAAATAAGAAAAAAAATCCAGGAAATCACATTATAGGATTTTTAAAGAATTTGATTCTAAATTATGGCGGAAAATAAGTATTTGGTCAATAACAAAAGTTCAACGCAATACTTTGTAACATAACTTTTTTTTGACAATGACAAAGGTCAAACGTATCCTTCAAGGCTTCACCAGGTTGGCACACACTGTAGCTGGTAATTTGGCCCATTCCTCCATACAGATCTCTTCTGGAGCAGTGATGTTTTGGGGCAACACAAACTTTCACCTCCCTCCAGATATCTTCTATGGGGTTGAGGTCTGGAGACTGGCTAGGCCACTCCAGGACCTTGAAATGCTTTTTACAGAGCCACTCCTTCGTTGCCCGAGTGGTGTGTTTGGGATCACGATGCTGGAAGACCCAGCCACGTTCCATCTTCAATGCTATCACTGATGGAAGAAGGTTTTGGCTTAAAATCTCACGATACATGGCACCGTTCATTCTTCTCTTAACACGGATCAGTCGTCCTGCCTGCATGATGTTTCCACCCCCATGCTTCACAGTAGGTATGGTGTTCTTGGGATGCTACTCAGCATCCAAACATGATGAGTTGAGATTTTACCAAAAAGTTCTATTTTGGTTTCATTTGACAACATGATATTCTCTAAATCCTCTTCTGGATCACCCATATGCTCTCTGGCAAACTTCAGACGGGCCTGGACATGTACTGGCTTAAGCAGGGGGACACGCCTGGCACTGCAGGATCTGAGTCCCTCTCGGCGTAGTGTGTTGCTGATAGTTGCCTTTGTTACTTTGGTCCCAGCTCTGCAGGTCATTCATCAGGTCCCTCCATGTAGTTCTGGAATTTTTGCTCA
>JAJAGP010000990.1:34973-109973 GCA_025084515.1 Ancistrus triradiatus
TGGTGCAGGTCTACAATTTGAGTTTGGAGTCTGACTGTTTGAGGCTGTGGACAGGTGTCTTTTATACAGATAACGAGTGGAGGACAGAAGAGCGTCTTAAAGACAAAGTTACAGGTCTGTGAGAGCCAGAAATCTTGCTTGTTTGTGGGTGACCAAATACTTATTTTCCACTATAATTTACAATTAAATTCTTTAAAAACCTACAATGTGATTTCCTGGATTTTTTTTATCTCATTTTGTCTCTCATAGTTTAAGTGCACCTATGATGAAAATGACAGACCTCTCTCATGTTTCTAAGTTGGAGAACTTGCACAATCATTGGTTGACTAAATACTTTTTTTGCCCCACTGTATTTCCTAACCCTCCATCCGAACCACTAACCAGCTATAATGAATGGCAATCGGAAAAAGAGTGGAAGTAGCTTGTGTTCTGAATGTCTTACTACCTCTCTACCTGCACCGTCCACATTCATTCATCGTATGGTTTATCTTCATGTCATGGATTCAGCACAGTGCTGGAAGCATTCCATTCTAGTGTATGAAAACTTGATTACATTGCATAATGATTAATCAGTGTTCAATAGAAATATAAGAAGGTCAGTGGAAAGTAGAATGTGTTTATCAGTTATTGGAGGAGATGCACTACAGGAACTGCTGGGGGCAGTCTATTGTCTGCCATTACTGCATTCTGTACGAATGAAGAAGAACATATTGACTGGTGGTGCTGTTGCTACCCAATTCGCATCCCCTGCTCGAGCGTGATGATGCAAACCCGAATGTTTCACAAGTATGGGAGCATTGTAAAAGAAAATGGAACAATGAAAGAGTTCACTGCAATGCACAGCTCTTGTTTTCTAGCAGCAGATGCATGAACATTTAAACAGAAAGCACTGTGTGATGTCTAATGTTACGCTGTGTGTGGTATGCTTTTGGCACTTCTTTGTGTTTTAACCAATGTTTCTTAGTTTACCTGTCGGAAAACAAGGTCTCATGGATGGTGATCTTATATATTAGCTAACGCATTAAGTTCAGTAGTTAATCAGCGATTTATAAGAGTAATGTTAGGCTAATGTTAGCCTGTCTCATCATCCCTATTTTTTGCTCATTCTAAGTAATAAACCTCCTCCACTTAACGGCAGCTAGTTAGTCTCTGTGTTGGAACACATCAGTAATTCATTTATAAAATAAGATATGACACTTATTCATTTGTGGGTGAGTGAGTGAGTGCCCTATGATGGACTGTCTAGGCATTGGGATTAACATGGTATTATGTTAAGGCAGAAACTGGCCAACAGGGTGACATTCACAGGTGTGCAGGCTTGTACCGGTGAGGTGAAATATGAACAAGAGCTTCGCCCACAGGAAGCAGGGATGGAGGGCATAACACAAATAATCGTTGACACATCAAAAAAATAATCGACAAATTAGTTTACTGCCAAAATAATAATTAGTTGCATCTCAAGGGTGCAAGCCTATGGTGTAGGACTGTAAGCTTTGATCCCTCAGACAGCACTGCATCAAAAACCATCATTCGTCAATAGCTGATAGAACCACATGGGCAATGGATTATTAATTGCAAACCTTTGTCAAGCACTACAGTACAGAGTTACTTTCACAAATGCTACTGCACAAAAAGAAGCCTTCTGTTAACCGTGTCCAGGAGAAGAATCGACTACTCTGGACTGTGAGGCATCTAGGATGGACCATCACACAGTGGAGACATGTATTTTGGTCAGAAGAATCAGTATTCCAGAAGAAATGGATGCCATGTGCTCCAGACCAAAGACTGTTATCTGAAACGAGTCCAAAAGCCAGGCTCTGTCATAGTATGGGGTTGACAATGCAAAAAAACTTGCACAAATACTAAGTACAAGCACTGTATCATGTCCAGAGAAAATCAGCAGCTATTTCACTTTCAGTTTCTGTTATGCAGGAGATTCAGTTTCCAGCTACATTGGTCAGATGCTTCCCATAACATTGAAAGATGAAATATTCATAAAGCACAAAGCAGACCTGCATGTACACATGTATATCATGTGTGTGTGGTGGGGTGTATGGTGTCTAAAAGCAGTGAAAATCCACATCCAATTTTGTTTCTGGTTTTGATTTTTGGACTGTTTCAGTAAGTTACCACACAGAAGGAAGAGATGGAGGTTATTGAAGCCGTGCAGGGTCAAAGCACTCGTATGGGTGGAGCGATGAGCGTTTACACTGTGGGTGAGGTTATGTTTGGACGATGTTACAAACAGGATGTACAGGCCCTATTAGAAGAACGATGTTGCAAAGCGACAGTGTAATAGTCTCTTTACTGGATGCTTCCTGGACTGCTTGAGAGCTGCTTATATTCATAGTGCATTAATGTCCTTGCCCTTTATTACAGTTTCATGTTATAACTTGTAGGGTAGCTCAGGGTCTCGTATTTGAAATTCACACGTACCCTGAACGTGGTGCTAGTCCATCACAGAACAGGGTGGTGGTCGATGCTAAAGGGGTTGGTGAAGATTACACTTTCTTCCCCCTTAAACATTCATGAATCAAACAGCAAAAATCTCATAAACACTATCAGAATAATTATTAATTAATGCAAGAGGTCTGGATGTATATTTTGGCCTTTTCTTGCATTTGATTTTGCCTTAAGTATAACACCTCTACAATGTGACCATGCAAGTATCTGGTATTTGTTTTTCTGCAGCGTAACCCCACATTGCCCTAAAAACGCACACATGCCTGAAAATCAGATTGAGCAAGTGTTTCTTTATTTAAGTATAAAGAAAAATATGCGGAAGACGGTTAAACAAATAATAGGTAACCTGAAGATAAAATTGAACTGTTACAGGGGCTGTATCTCATGGTCTGCCAATGCCAAACATTAACTAGACTGCATTTTGAAGCAGTAATGTTAACAGAAGTTCAAATTTGCTTAGAAATAAGTCGTTTAAGCTACATACTCTGGAAAAAAAGAAGCGATCATGCCATGCCTTTGTGATACATGTACATGTGTACATTTTTTTTATTCCAAAAATACTATAGTAACGCTTAATAACCATCGCTTTTACTGTGACGGTAATGATGTTCTTTTTTATATTAACATTTTTTTTGTATTTTTATTTTTTTCACATTTTTATATACTGTATTTACTTTTTCTTTTAATCACAAATGACTTTCTATTGGGGGGCGGCACAATGGCTCAGTGGGTAGCACTGTCGTCTCACAGAAATGTCAAGGGTTCGATCCCAGTCGGCTCAGTCTGGGGTCCTTTCTGTTTGGAGTATGCAAACTCTCCCTGTGTTCGTGTGGGTTTACTCTGGGTGCTCTGTTTTCCTCCCACAATCCAAAGACGTGTGTGAAGTTAATTGGTTACGTTAAAAGTGGCCCTAGTGTTTGAGTGTGTGTATGAGTGTGCGAGTGTATATGCTCCATGATGGATTGACGCCCTGTCTAAGGTTGTTCCTGCCTTGCTTCCCATGCCGCCAGATAGGCACCGGCCCTGCTGTGACCTAGTTCAGGATTAAGCAGATAAGAAAGTGGATGAATGAATGAATGACTTTGTTAGAGCTGTTCTGCTGAAGCTACAGTATTTGGCAAACTTGATTAAAATGCGTACCTACATATAGATTAAAATTAATTAAGAAGGATGTACATACTTAATATGTAGTATGCTGTATGTATGATTTTAAATACAGCGAGTCAGAAGGGTTTTAAAGATTTACAGAACTTGCACTATGCACAGTGATGTACTAAAGACATTTATTTTTCTAAAAACCTTCAAGTCTTAAGCCCATACTGGCATCCCATCCATCTCATGTCTGTCACCAGCTATTTCATCGGTACTTCCACAGACCTGAAAAGGAAAAGTGAGGTTAAAATGTGGAAAGGTGTGCACTTGCTGACAGTTCATTGAAATGTGTCGTCTTTAAAACAGAGGTTTTGTAACTCGTTTCATTTAGAAAATCAAACGAAATATGTAATTTGACCAGTGGTGCAAAAACTTCAGATCTGTAATGGCAAACAGCGAGTCATCCTTACTAAGTTCCGTTTGTATTCGACTCTTCCTGTTTGTGGTTTATCACCCAGTGGAGGGAAAATGTACTTTGCCTAATTTAAGTCCCTGTGTAGTCTCATGCCATTTGAGGCACTACTGCTCAAACGTTTGCTGATTAGATTCTAAATGAAAAGATGGTACCCCATCTGTTTTGATCATTTTTTTGACTTCATGTTGGAGACTTTAGTACTTTTCTGTTAGGAATATGTTGTCAGAATTTATAAAAATAACTTTAACGAATGTATGCAGTGGTTGTTTTGTCTGGAAATTAAATCAAGTGCAAGGATGCTTGCGGACTTACAATATATACTGAACATATTGTGTGGTGCACAGACTTTTGCATGGCAATTTATATGATGATGTATGTACATGACTTTGTAGGCTTTAATAATTGAAGTCATTAAGAAATGACTTGTAGCATGAAAGGTAAGCGCCATTTAATGACATCCATTCGCTTTAACAAACGAGTTCTTAAAAATTATAATAAATTATGATAAGGAATAAAAATCTGTCTTTTAATGCTGGATGCTGTGCCCATAAACAGCCGGTCACCCAACAGTCAATCAGCACTGTGAATCTACTAGTTAAAGAGCAGAAGTCCCATCATTCATGTGGGTCTGTGTGTGTAACTACCTTTGCAGTTGTACGCTTGCTTGTTGTTGGCTGACATTTGGACTAGAGACTGTTCTAACTTGGTTGATGTGTTTAGAGACTTTTTTGTGTAAGATGCTCGTGTTTGTTTGTATGACTTTCAACTGCTTATTTGTAACAAACTGTAAATGGTGTTCGTAGGTGTGCGTTTATTGTAAGTAGTACTCCTTTGTGTGTCCCCCTACTACCTGTTTATTCTCTGTAACGTATAACTACATAAAATGGTTCACATTCACTCATTGAGTCACTGTTTCATCTGACTGATCTTCCATGTTCGTAATGCATTTTTGGCTTCAGTCAAACTGAAGTATCTGGTTCATCATATCATCCTCTTAAGTGTTACGGCTTTCCCCTACACAGGGTCGGAACAGTATATTGCTGTATTTTCTACAGTTGTTGTGAATTTCCATAAATAATAACAAAATGCGGTGGCGTTAGTGGTTAGATGGTAGAGTTCCACTAGTGCTTCAGTTGTATCTATGACGCATTTATGTATCGTTTGCACACATTACAGTACATTAGAGTAGCCTAAAAAGACTGTGTGACTATGGTAATGTCCAGTCAACATCCATTTCAGTCGACATCCTGTTTCACAGAATGTAATCCGGTCATTAAACAGCGTATACCTGTATTTACAACTCTCAATATTTAACTCTCTGGCCCAATGCTGTGAACATTAACAGTTGTCTTGTTCTACTCACAGTTTTTCTTTCCTTGGTATTTGAGTTTATCCTTGTGCAGCATGTGTTCTGTGTTTAATATGATTTGGGGCCTTTTACACACTTATTTATACATTCGTCATTTAGCAGCCATTTGGACGAATCCGTATGTTGGGTATGATATCAAGTAAGCTATAGTTGGTCATTCTATAGCCACAAAGTAACCTATATGGTAGATAACCTAATTAATCGAGCACTAAGTGTAAGGCAGGGTACGTTTCTAACACGATTTAACAACTTTTATACACTAAATCATGTTACAGTTATTCAATAATTTCATAATGGGAAATATAAGCTGCATTTGCCTTGCTTAGCTTATAAAGTTTGCAGCGCGGTTATACAAGGGATTCTTCAGGACAGCCATGATTGTGCTCTGGATCCTCTCAGATAAGATGATGCTGCAGATGTGAATGTTTTTATTTATTTATTTTTGCCATTTTGGTCCAACAAGTAGCTCTGCCAACCCTTTACTATTGAAACCATGTGACAGACATTTCTTCATCTTTAAAGTCTTACTAACTAACAAGCACTGAGAACATTTAAAAACTGTTAAAGATATAAACTATTTGTATGCAGTTTGAGTCTAAATTGGATTTGGGATGTTCAGCACGTGATACACAACAACAAAAAATTTAAATTCTGGCATAGTGTATTCACTAATTACATGTTTGTAGTGAAATTATCACTTTTGGCAGGTTATCTCTTTATGCATTCTTAATCCAAGGCATGTTCAGGAGTGTGCGTTTAATAATGTTTTTTATTAGTTTTTTATTAGGGTAAACAAACAAGCTGCTCATGCAGTTACAAAGGGTTTATAAACAATAAAATAAAGCTCAATAAAACAGTGGGCTAAAATAAAGACTGCGGGTTCATTCTGAGATGGTACTATACATTTTATATTTGTTAAAAGGTTTACAAATTTTGAACAAAATCATTAATATTGATCAATTTCTGATCTCTCTTTCACAGGATCTATGTAATGACCCTCACCTGTTTGTTAATGGCATCAGTGCCCACGACCTGCATCAGGGGCAGCTGGGAAACTGCTGGTTTGTAGCCGCCTCTTCCAGCTTGGCCTCCAGAGAAGCTCTGTGGCAGAAAGTGAGTTTGTTGTCATTCCAATTAGTAAATTTAACTGATGTTGTGCTATATTGTGCTATATATTGTACTATATTATTGTATAGTATTATTGTACGAGTCTGTACTCCAAATGTTCAGATAGAGGTGACCGTGGCAAAGAATAATCGAGCCTGAGACACATACACTGAACAAAAATATAACCACAACACTTTTGTCTTTGCTCCCATTTTTCATGAGCTGAACTCAAAGATCTAAGACTTTGTCTGTGTACACAAAAGGCCTTTTTCTCTCTAAATCTGTGTTAGTGAGCATTTCTCCTTTGCCGAGATAGTCCATCCATATCACAGGTGTGGCATATCAAGATGCTGATAATACAGCATGATTATTGCAGTCTAATTACTGACTGCAGTTCGTTTTCGTAACTGACTCAAGTGGGTAACGTTGGAGAGGTGTTCTCTTCACAGATGAATCCTGGTTTTTACTGTACAGGCCAGATGGCAGACATGAGCGGTTTGCTGATCAGTGTTGTGAATCAAGTGACCCATGGTGGGGTTATGGTATGGGCAGGCATATGTTATGGACAATTAACTCACGTGCATTGTATTTTCTGTGCATTTTGAATGCACAGAGATACCGTAACGAGATCCTGAGGCCCATTATAGTGCCCTTCATCCTCAACCATCACCTCATGTTGCAGCATGATAATGCATGGCCCCATGTTGCAGGGATCTGTACACAATTCCTCTAAGCTAGAAATGTCCCAGCTTGCTCAATTTGGGATTGGACGGAGATATTAGGAGATAATCTAAAATTGTAAAGTTGCTTTGAGACAATGCTCCATTGTTAAAAGCGCTATATAAATAGACCTGACTTGACTTGACTTGACTTGACTTCTTGCATGGCTAGCATACCCACCGGACATGTCAGCCATTGAACATGTTTGGGATGCTCTGGATCGGCGTATACGACGGCGTATTCCAGTTCCTGCGAATATCCAGCAACTTTGCACAGCCATTGAAGAGGAGTGGATCAACATTCAACAGGCCACAATCAACAACCTAATCAACTCTTTGCAAAGGAGATGTGTTGCACTGTTTGAGGCAAATTAGATTAGATTCAACTTTATTGTCACTGTGCAGAGTATGAATACAAAGCCAATGAAATGAAGTTAGCATCTAACCAGAAGTGTAATACAGTATTATTTATAAAAAATACAGAATTATTTACAGATAATTATACAGAAGGTATATACATACAGTAGATTGTAACATTTGTACACGTGTAAAAAGATATGGAAATGTGCATTGTGCAAATGTTGACTGCTGTACAGTGTTTCTAGCATATATACAGAAAATTTGTGTAAGGTAGTTCAAATGTTAAAGTACAGTACAGTGAAGTAGTGAGTGCAGTTATGCTTTTGATGAAGAGGTTAGCAGAGTTATCGCCTCAGTGAAGAAACTCTTCCTTAGCCTGCTGGTACGTACGCTTCTGTAATGCCTGCCGGATGAGCGGACGGTGAACAGTCTGTGGTTATGGATATGCGGTTAAGGTACTGGACTGTGGACCAGAAGGTCAAGGGTTCAAATCCCAACTCTTGACAAGTTACCACTGTTGGGTCCTTGAGTTACAATTGAATTGTAAGAATGTTAAATGCAAGTTAGGGTTGTAGACGTCCTTAAATATGCTACTAGACCTGCTGAGACAGCACTTGTGATAAATGTCCTCGATAGTGGGTAACGGGGCACTGGTGATCGGTTGGGCGGTTTTCACCACCTGCTGGAGTGCTGTCCGGTCTGATGCAGAGCAGTTGCCAAACCATACAGACATGAAGTTTGTGGTAATGCTCTCAATGGTACAGTGGTAGAAGTAGACCAATATTTTGGGATCTAAGTGAGCTTTCTGAAGCATCCTTAGAGATTATCAGAGATGTGGGTGCCAAGGAACTTGAAACTTCACACTCGCTCGATGACGTCTCCATTGATGTGGATGGGTTTGTGTGAAAGGCACTTAATCCGTCTGAAGTCCACGATGATCTCCTTAGTGTTCAGGGAGTTAAGCACCAGGTTATTGATTGCACACAACACAACTAAGTGATGAACCTCCTCCCTGTAGACCGTCTCATCATAGTCTCTGATCAGACCTACCACCGTGGTATCATCTGCAAATTTGATTATGGTGTTGGAGTCATAAACAGGAACTTAATCATGGGTGTACAGGGAGTACAGAAGAGGACTCAGCACACAGCCCTGTGGCACACCAGTGTTCAGGGTAATGGAGGAAGAGGTGAAGTTACTCAACTTAACAGACTGGGGTCTGTTGGTCAGAAAGTTCAGTGTCCAGTTGCAGAGAGATGAGGTTATACCAAGCTGTTTCAGATTGGAGATCAGCCTTGAGGGTATCACAGAATGGAGTGTAGTGGTAATGACTCCCCCAATACAGTAAAACTACACATTTCGCAGTGGCCTTTTATTCTGGCCTAAGGCACACCTGTGCAATAATCATGCTGTCTAATCAGCATTTTGATATGCCACACCTCTGAGGTGAATGGATTATCTCAACAAAGGAGAAGTGCTCACTAACACAGATATAGACAAATTTCTGAACAGTACACAGACAAAGTCTTAGATCTTTGAGTTCAGCTCATGAAAAATTGGAGCAAAAACAAAAGTGTTGCATTTATATTTTTGCTCAGTTTACTTGAGAGGAATAAGTGTAATAGCTTCTAAAAGGCCCTGAGCTGTGATATGTGGTCATTATGTTTGATTATTGAACAGGTTGGGAAGTTATTAACAGAGGTCATACAAATGTAAAGAAGCAAAGTACAAACCAAGCCAGAATGTACTGAGTCATTAGTCTGTGTGTGCATGTGCATTTGTGTTACTGAGAGGAATTTGGGTTATGTGGTTTGGGTGAGCTTTGAGATTCGGATATGATGCAAAAAATAGTAAAGGATAATAGATAAAGGATTCAGACCCTACCAGACATTCTGAAAATAATAGCGGAAAATGTACCTTCATTCTGAATATGGACTAAAGATTATGGATAGGATCAATGTTTGTGGTTGAAGGTAGGGTTAGGGTTAGAAATTGAGTAAAAGTAGTTATACACCACCACAGCATTAACAACACTGACAGGAGAAGTTAATATCATTGACAGTGTGCTGCTCTGTGCAGTGTTCTGCTGGGGAAACCTTGGGTCCTGGCATTCATGTGGATAAATGAGATAACTTAGTTAATTCTTGCGTATAACATCTTGGCCTTTTTGAGGTCTTGGTACTCCCAAGGTTTCTTCCTTGTGATGGTTAGGGAGTTTTCCTTCCCGCTGTTGCCCTAGGCTTACTCAATTTGGGATTGGCTTAGATATTAGTAGATAATATAAAATTGTAAAGTTCTTTTGAGACAATGCTCCATTGTAAAAAGTGCTATAAAATAAATCTGACTTGACTACCTAAACATTGTTTCAAGTACACTCCTTCATAACCAACGAATTCTGTAATGGCAGTGGCTTCTTTCAGTAAGATAATGCGCCCTGCCACACTGCGTTTGAACAAAATAGTTCAGGAATGGTTTGAGGAACATGATAAAGACTTCAAGGTGTGGACTTCGAATTTTTGAATTGTTGTTGTTCAGCATCTTCCTTGCTTTATCCAAACCAATGTCAGATGATGGATCCAGTGCTGTTTTCTTTTTGCAACCAATTGATTCACCTCCATCTTCTATTCTTGTTTCCCATGTTTGGCGTGACACTTCTTTCGTGACTCCAGGCTCTTTCCCTGTTCCCTTCAGATAAACACTGAGCACAAATTGTCTCAATGTTTTAAGACACCAGCATGAGGATTGCTTTGGTGTTTTGCTTTTCTCGCTCTCTAATATGGCTTTTCCCCCACATACAGATTCAAAAAGACTCACCTGTAACACACAATCGCCACAAGGGGACCCTACACAATATTATGCAGGCAGTTTTGATGTTATGGCGCGTGTGTGTGTGTGTGTGTGTGTGTGTGTGTGTGTATATACAGTGGCGGTTGAAAGTTTGTGAACCCTTGAATGTTGTCTGTTTTTTCTTAAGTATGGATTGAAACTAAATGTTCTATGAAACTAAATTATTAACTAAATGAAACTAAACTAAAATGTTCCAATTTTACATCTGTGGGGGAAAATAGGACTGTCTAGGCTTAACAGTTAATTTGAAGGTGAAATTAGAGTAAGGGGGGTGATAAACATGGTGGAAGTGGGTTGCCTGTGTATTTAAAGATCAGTGAACAATTAAAGTCCGGTATTTCCAGAACGTGTTTCAGGACATGAACAAAGGAGCTTGCGTAGAAACAGTTGTTGATTCTCAGCAGGCTGGAAATGTTGCAAAATCATCTCTGAAGACTTCTTAAGGATTTCTCCAATCCACAGTCAGATAGATCATGTACAGAGGAAATTCAAAACCATTGTCAAGACCGGAATGGTAATAGTTTGTGAGGTCAAAAAGGAACTCCGTTAAGCAGTAGTTTCCTTCTAAGCAAACTGAAAGTGTATCTCACATTGGCTGTGTTAATGTTTATTGGAACAACTCTCAGGGTAACACAACAATGGTGTGCATGGCAGGGTTGCAGGAAGAAAGCCATTGCTTTCCAAAAAGAGAACATTTTGCTATCTATCTATAGTTTTGCTGCAAAAATGGTATGTGTACAAGGCAGAAGGCTATTGGAAAAATGTCTTGTGGACAAATGAGACCAAAATAGAATATTTTGGTTTAAATGAGAAGCATTATGTCTGGAGGAAGGTAACGCTGCATTCCAGCATAAAAACCTTATCGCATCTGTGAAACATGGTGGTGGTTTTGCTACGTCTGGGCCAGCTAGACTTGCTGTTATTGTTTGCACAATGCATTCTGATTTTTACCAGCAAAATCTAAAGGAAAAGGGAGTGTGGGTCATGAAGTATGGCAATAACCCACAAAAGTACACAAATCGCTGTACAAGAACGGTTAAAGAAGAATAAAGTTAATGTTTGGAATGGGCAAGTCAAAGTCCTGACCTTAGTTCAAGAGAAATATATGGAAGAACCTGAAGTGAGCAGTTTAGCATATTAGGAAACCAACTGAAGGGTTCACACACGATCACCCGCCATTGTTGTTGTACACAACCTGGCCAAAAAAAAAGGTCTCACACACTAATATTTTGTTGGACTGCCTATAGCTTTGATTACGGCACACATTCACTGTGGCATTGTTTCCACAAGCTTCTGCAATGTCACAGCATTTATTTCTGTCCAGAGTTGCGTTAATTTTTCCCCAAGATCTTTTATTGATGATGGGAGGTTTGGACCACTGCAAAAAGTCTTCTCCAGCACATCCCAAAGATTCTAAAGGGGTTCAGGTCTTCACTCTGTGGTGGCCAAGCCATGCGTGAAAATGATGTCTCATGCTCCCAGAACCACTCTTTCACAATTTGAGCCCGATGAATCTTGGCATTGTCATCTTGGAATATGCCCATGCCATCAGGGAAGAAAAAATTCATTCATTAGCATTTTGAAGCTGTTTTAGCCGTTTAGCCTCACTACCAGTGGTGTCCTTAAGGTTTTACACCAGCTGCATTAAGTCCCAATCTTGTGTTGTGTGTTGTGTGTGTGTGTGGTTGTGTTGTGTTATAGATATGGTATATATATATATATAATGATATATAGATAATATATATATATATAATATATATATCTCTATCACTCTATATATTATAGAAGATAATATCATAGACTATTATATATATGTGTGTGTAGATAATCTCTACTCTATATCATCATCTATATAGAGATATCTATATAATCAAGATAGCCATAAGGGGGAGTAGGATGTGTTATTTACTGTGTAATATATATGGATAGATATGTAGTATATATATATCTATAGATTAATATATATCATATATATATATATATATATATATATATATATATATAATAAATACACACACACACCACACACACACCCCAACAACACACACAACAACACACAGGATTTGGAGGAACTTAAAAACAGCTGTGTAACTTAAGGACACCACTGGTCAGTGAGGCTAAACGGCTAATTCTAAACAGCTTCAAAATGCTAATGAATGAATTTTTTCTTGGGTGTGGTGTGGGTGTGTGTGTGTGGTGGTATGTATATATATACTATATATATCTATATATAATCTATATGTGTATATATGTTGTATATAATATATATATATATCTATATTATATATATATATAATATATATATATTATATTCTATATAATATACACCCTCCTGAATAGTGTGTAATTTTTGTCATGGGCATATTGGTTTTTTTCTGCTTTCAGTACATAATCAGGGAAATCCGGGAAACATTTCAGACACAAGCTTTTCATTTATCAGAAATGTGCTTTTCATTTATTACTGCTAAAGTCTTCATTAACTTATTTATAATGTAAAGGTCTGCACAGGACTTTAATGAGCTTGTGTACTTTGAGCAGTGTTACAAAATTACTACGGCAAACAGCCATGGGA
Source organism: Ancistrus triradiatus (assembly GCA_025084515.1). Taxonomy (NCBI): domain Eukaryota; kingdom Metazoa; phylum Chordata; class Actinopteri; order Siluriformes; family Loricariidae; genus Ancistrus; species Ancistrus triradiatus. The sequence continues at coordinate 47,978 of JAJAGP010000990.1, forward strand.
CGATGCCTTGTGTACACAGTGATGATGTGTGTTATTAAACAGAGACATGATAAGTGATCAGCTCATATTCTCCTGCCTAATTACTCTGTGTTATTCTCATAATCATATCAGCTGTACCATACACACAGAGCCTTTTCACTACACCATATATGGCATGCTCATGTTTTCTTCATTTCTTCTCTAATCTCACTGCATTTCCCTCTCGCCTCAGTTCCTCTGTGGGTCCCCTCTACTTGTTTTACACCTCTTTCCCTCTTGAGAACTCATTAGCGTTGTCTCTGTAACACCTCTGTACACATTCTTCCCATTCTGCCTCAGGGGTACCTGTCATTAGAGTCAACACCCAGCTACACGCACACTATTCTTATTATGTTGTGGGAAATACTAAGATCATGTACAATGGGGCAAAAAAGTATTTAGTCAGCCACTGATTTTGCAAGTTTCTCCTACGTAGAAAACATGAGAGAGGTCTGTAATTTTCATCATAGGTACACTTCAACTATGAGAGGACAAAAATGAGAGAAGAAAATCCAGGATTTACACGGAGGGACCTGATGATGACCTGCAGAGAAGCTGGGACCAAAGTGACAAAGGTTACCATCAGTTAACACACTTAACGCCAAGAGTGACTCAGATCTTTGCAGTGCCAGGCTTGTGTCCCCCTGCTTAAGCCAGTACATGCCAGGCCCATCTGAAACTTTGCCAGAGAGCATATGGATGATCCAGAAGAGGAGGAATTGGGAGAATGGAGACTATCATGTGATCTGATGAAAACACAAAATAGAACTTTTTGGTAAAAAACTCAACCCGTCGTGTTTGGAAGAAGAAAGAATGCTGAGTGCATCCCAAGAACCCCATACCTACTGTGAAGCATAGGGGTGGAAACCTCATGCTTTTGGGCTGTTTTTCTGACCAAAGGGGACAGGACGGGACTGATCCATGTTAAGAGAAGAATGAACGGGGCCATGTATCGTGAAGATTTTAAGCCAAAACCTCCTTCCATTCAGTGAAGCATTGAAGATGGAACATGGCTGGGTCTTCCGCAGGACAGTGATCCCAAAAACACACTGCTTGAGGGGGGACTCCTCTTCTTGTCAGCGGGTGGGAGGGCTTGGATTGCTTCGGCTTGACTCTCCTATTTGGGGGCAGGGGGGGGGGATGGCTGGGAGTCCTACTTTCACCCTTCCCTTCCATTTTTGGCCGCTCGGGCAATGAAGGAGTGGCTCCGTAAAAAGCATTTTCAAAGGTCCTGGAGTGGCCTAGCCAGTCTCCAGACCTCAAAACCCCATGTTTGTGGGGGGAGTTGAAAGTCTGTGTTGCCCCCCAAAAACATCATGCTCTAGAGGAGATCTGCATGGAAGAATGGAACCAAAATACCAGCTACAGTTTGTTGCAAACCTGGTGAAGACTTTACAGGAAACGTTTTACCTCTCTGGTCCCCTTGCCAACAAAGGTTATGTTACAAAGTATTGAGCTGAACTTTTGTTATTGACCAATTACTTATTTTTTTTCCACCCATAATTTACAATTAAAATCTTTAAAAATCTTACAATGTGATTTCCTGATTTTTTTCCCCTTCATTTTGTCTCTCATAGTTGAAGTGTACCTATGATGAAAATTACAGACACCTCTCATGTTTCTAAGTAGGAGAACTTGCACAATCAGTGGCTGAATAAATACTTTTTTGCCCCACTGAACAACCATGGGTGACAAAATGTTTGCTTACAACTGGGCAAATGACACATTTTCAGCTTGGAATCTGTGTAACCATGTCATTTGACCAGGGATCACTGATCACTTTGCATAACTTTATAACTGTAAATGAGTTAACATGATGTAAAATAAGACATTGTTACAGATTTTTATGCATTTTTATGTATTATTACTTTTTGGAAAATTAAAAGTGTACAAATGTTTTGCCACTGATGATCTGCTAGTATTTTTATAGGTTTCACATCTTGATTACCTTTCCAAATTACCTTAATCCAAGTCAGATTTATTTCTAGCTTGACTCAGCAGCCATGATCTCCTCTAAGCAATTAACTGAGGATATGAAAATGAAAATAATTTACATACAAAGCAGGAGGCTATAAAAAACTTCCACCCTAACCTCTGACTTTATTTTCAACACAGTTCCTCATTGGCTTGTTTAAACAGTCAGTTCAATAGGATAAAAAAACTTAAGTTGCTATTGAATCACCCCTAAATCCTTTCACCCTGGCTTTGAATGTCATATATGAGTCAATAGTGGAAACTGTGATGTTTGCTTTCATAGTGATTGCTCAGGGCAGGAAGCCATGATGAGCTGCATTATTGATCGATGTACAGTGCTTAAAATCTGACAGGGATAATGCACATGCGCCCTCTTCACATAACATTTGACTCACACTGTTTTAGGGGCTGCTTTTATATTGGTATTGTTTTACAATTAGTTGCTGAATAAAGCTGTACTTTACATGTAAACCTAAGTACTAAAAAGAAAAATCATAAGTGTACAGGTTTTTTTCTTTTTTTTTTTTTTTTTTTTTTTTTTTTCTTTTTTTCTAGTAAATGCTTTATTCTTTTTAAGTAATTGCCTTATTGTGTCCATCCAAATATCTCCATATATACAGGTATGTGCCGTTTAATGACTGTGTTACGTTCTGTGAAATAGACTGTTGACTGAAATGGACACTACCGTAATTGTGTAGTGTTTTTATGCTACAGTAATGTAAATATAAAGGGTACTTTCACAAGAAAACTGCATGTGTACAGTATGTAATTGTGTCAGAGATACTGATTAAATTAATTGTTGAGTGATTGTAACGACTGATATTTTTGTTGGATGGGAGCCAAAAATTGATAGACAACATTAGGTTAGAGAGAATACTGGTAGTGGGGAAACGAATGTAAGCAGTGCTATTATAGGACAGGCACATGCACTTACGAACACCATTTACCGCTTGTTACAAATAAGCACTGGAGTGAGTAGCTTGCACAGAAAAGTCTCTAAACACATCAACCAAGTTAGATCAGTCTGTAGTCCAAATGTGAGCTAATGAACAAGTGAGCACACCATTGTTAAGGTATTGCACACGACTGACAGACTTCCGCTCTTAAACCCCTTTCCGCAGCGTTGATTGGCTGTTTACGGCTGCAACGGCTGGAGTTAAAAGACAGATTTTTACTTCTTATCATAATTTATTAATATTGTTAAGACCTCAGTCATTACGGCGAACGGACATTGTTAACCGGTGCCTGTATAAGATTACGAAGACACTGTATCACTGTTTGCTTGTGTGGTCCCCATAAATAGTAAAAACATAGCCACACACTGACTGTTATATGAATATTGTAGCTTAAAAATACCTAACCCTACATCAAGCCTTAACCTCAAACTCTAATATAACATTAAACTATAGGCAATGGTTTTTACACTAAACTCTAACCTTAACACCAGAATTTTGTTATTAATCTTAAGCCTTAACATTGCACTGTAACACTAACCTTAACCCCAAACTCTTTTCCTAACCTTAAGATCTAACTTTGAATGTTAATCTTAACCCTTACACTTAATCTTAGCCATAAATTATATGCCTAATCATACACCTAACACTAAGCCCTAAATCTTTATTGCCATAAAATGTAATTTTAACCATAACCCTAAACCCTCTTACAACCAACATTAACCCCAAGCTTACACCTAACCTTAACATTAACCTTAAAGCCTAATTCTTACAACTAGCCTAAACCTACACCTAACTGTAAACTTAAGCCTAAATTGATCCTTACCCTGTTTGCTTTTTTTAGTTTTTTAGTTTTATTTCAGGTTTAGCTTTAGGTTTTAGAAACTGTACTTATCTTGTGAAGACCTGACAAACACCCTCATATCATTTATCTTGGATTGCTATTGTTGTGAGGACATGTGGTCCTGAAAAAAATCCCCACACACATGGGAACAAAAAGGAGGAAGAGCAGCAGTTCACATCTGTTTTAATTGACAGTGCTTCAGGTTTCAGGTTATACATACATAAACTTCACATGGATAACATTTAAAGCAGCATGTTGGAGGTGACATTACACTAATATTACATTAAATAGCGGGTTACACTATTGTTGTACCTAATAAACAACCCAATGTATGCACTGACTATAGTTTACGTTAAAATTCATTACTACAAATCAAGACACACTCTGCAACACATTCTCTTTTTGCTGTTAAGATTTATTTGAAAGTCTTTGAGTCTTTGTCACATGTAAACATCAGGAACCTACTATAATGTTCAGCTGAAACAGATTTCTAATAACATAGCTGGTAACATGCCATTAATATAGCCAATAACTAGTATGGCAATAAAACAACAATAATCAATAAACAAAGGGCTGTTAATAGAGAAAAAAAACAAGAAACTACTAATTAGTGTAAATGTGTAATAAAGAAATAATTATCCTGACAGAAAAGTATTAGACCAATTGTCAATGCTCTATAATTGACTTTCACACACACACTCACACACACACACACACACACACACACACACACACACTGCCAGTCAGTTTCTGATTAAAAGTGCTGCAGAAAGGGAAGGAAGATAAGAGAAGACAGTTGAGTAACTGGTACTGCAATGCATGCAGGACACTACAAACCCCTACAAACCTGACCATTTAAAAGTGGGGTTAAAACATGAAGAAATTAAAATGACCAAGTTGTTTAACTTCTGAGACCTTACAAACACACTAATGAATCATCTGAAAGGGGTTTGTAGACACCAACCTTTCTTTCCTAAGTTGGCTTTAAAATTTGCAATAGTTTACATTATTTAATAGTCAGTATTGCAGTTAAATATTGCATATTGCAGTTCATGTCTTAAAATAACCTGAAACTAAACTGAAATGGAAAATGAATTTAAAATAAAACTGGTCATAACCCTGGTCCAGATTAACAAATATTTTGCCGTAAAAAGTTTATCATAATTTATTATTTAAAACTTTACTGAATATGTTATCATATAGTGCATATCATGCAACTTTTTCTTGAATAAAATGTAATAAAATTATTAAACAACTTGGTCACTTCCATAAACAGGTGCGGTTAGACTCCACTATATATACTAATCTAAGTGTAAATAGGCCAGTAATAATTAGTAATTACTGTGATGCAACAAGCACCCATTATAAGCAGCTTTGTTTAACTTTTGTGGGTCTGCGTTTTATCACAGAGTTGCCAAACACTTTGCTACAGACATCACTATGAGCATCTAACCCAATGCACATAGAGCTTTTGCTGAAACGTTTGTTCCATTTTATTAATCTGACTTTGTAAAAGTGTTAAAGACTCTTAAGGGTTCCAAGACATTTGCATAGAACTATATATGGTTATATTCGTGGTATGTACAAGTACAGACAAAAGGTCTTCATCACATAAGCTAATTCATACATTTCTAATTGAGATTAGCATAAAATTAATGAATAAAGCATGCTGTAAAGGATTTTAATATTATTTTGGAATTAATAAAGGAGTAACAGTGCCAACGGTTGATCCGACGTACAGCTCTGACCTGACCAATCTCAGGATGTGGCCTCAGCGTTCTTCTTAAACACCACCGAGCACTTGACATTATCCTTCTCCACTCCCTCCTTGAATGCGAACAGGAAGTACATGACCTTCCTGACCTTGGCCAGCTCAGCGATTCTCTCTCCAAACTCCTGGATGTCTGCTTCCAAGCATTTGATGGGCACATCCTCGGGGTCTCCGGCCGTTCTCCAGAACTGGCCAGTGGGCTCCAGGAGCTGGCGCGTCATCAGGTTGGTCAGATCAGGCGTCCAGAGCTGGGAGATTCCTGTGACGGAAAGGCGGCCTGGCCCGATCAGGCTCACGTTCCAGTGTGAGAACATCAGGTCCTGGTCGGTGAAGTCCAGACGGTACACGGACTCATGTGGGAGAAGCAAGCGCTCGCCATCCTGCCTCTTCTGGCCTCGCTGCTGCAGGGACTGAACCCTGAGACGCATCACCTCGGTCAGCTGCAGGTCCTCTGTGAACTCCAGCTCCAACTCCATCTCTGCGGCCATGGTTGAGTATGTACGGGTCTGCAGAAGTTCTCCGTCTGCCTAGTGACTCTGTCCTCTTTTTGCCCTCACTTTTACCACACCTCCCCTCTTCCCTGTCTGCTCCCCGAGGGTAGGAAGCCTCATTTTGTTGCAGACTGTATTGATTTGATTACGTACAGGAGCCAACAGTGGATTCATGGTTGGTGTGTGATGTGTTGCATCTCTAAGCAACAGAAGCCTGATGACGTACGAAACACCAGCTTAGTGCTTCTCCTTTGAGTATTTCCATACAACTGAGATGTTCAAGTTGGGGCAGATTTGTGTTTGTGTTTGAAAGCAAAATAAGTAATTTGTGAGAATCAAGAATTTATGAGATAAAGCACAATTCACTTAAATCAGTCGGTTATTCTAAAGTTTAGAGTCAAATAAGAAAGCCATCTTCACCCAGATCCTGGGGATTAACAGAAAGCTAAATGAAGTGCTTAAACTTAATTGACTTTTTAATGGCACATTAAATGTGAAGAAATGAAGATAAATATAACACAAAGATGTCTTAATCTGAAAATCTCATTTCTCTTTCTGAAAATCAACAACATATTTTTTACTATCTGTATGAAAACTTTGCGTAATAATGAGACACCCTTGGTTTGGGAACAGAGGGCAACCTTCAGACCCAAAATTCACCCTGAGGAACACTGAGACTCAGGAACCTGCCCCTAGCGTGGCTTGAAACCCTGGAGATGTACAAACACATATTGGGAACCAACAGCAAATACAACCTGCACTTCCAACGAAAACCCAACCTGGACATGCGTTGCCCTGGAACAAGCTCTTCAAAGCGCCATTAAGACCTACAATGTCAAAGGCAATGTACAAAGGCACACTCCTACCAGGCAACACATTGAAACACAAGTCAAGGTTCAGTGTGTTTTGGGCGGGAATCAATCCAAACTGGGGTCATTTGATGGAACACTGTTTCCCAGCCTGAGGTTCTCTGGTTTGATCCCCACCTCTGGCACACTGAAAGCCATGCTAGGGGTGGGTTTCTGAGACTCAGTGCTCTTTGGGTTGGGGTCTGAGGGTTGTTACATTTTCATGTTTCCGTCATGTTACGCCGAGTGAGATTTCTAAATAAATGTATACACCATTTAACATCCACCTTATGTTCTGTGAAACAGGACATTTACTGGAATGGACATTGACTGGACGTGGTCACATAGTTTAGAAACTTTGCACATAGTGTTTCATTTTAAATGATAATATTCATTAAAATACAATATGAAAACATTTAGTACAGTACGGTAGAGTACAGTAATACTCATCTCTGTGTCTTTGATTAAACTTGAAACACTTAAATGAAAGTAGGAACCATGTTTTCTGTTTCAAGACTGCAGTTCTATTTTCTGTCAGCAGTTGTCACAAGGGTTTGCTAGTTAGTTTGCTAGTTTTTCTGTCATTCAGATGTGATTGATTGATTTAAAGCTTGATTTAAGATTTGAATTATTTACATTTTTATTTCCTACTATAAATCTTGACCTCGGTCGTTAAAGCTAATGGACGTTAATTGGATGGATGATGATTGGATGGACATTAAGTGGTGAATGCTTGTATGTAATTTGACACCTGAAGCAATTTTTATTTCACTCTTCAATAAGCTGAACATAAATGTGAGCTAACAGGAACATTACAGTTCTGCCTCAAGTCACATTATACAGGTATACACATAATTTATACATACACATAATTTTGTGGTCACCCATTCTAATTAGTGATCTTTTATTTTAGCCACACTCACTGCTACCAGGATAATAATAAAAAGCATAGAGGTATAGACAGAGATGGAGAGGGTAGACGTATAAGTATGTCCAAAGACAAACAGCAGCATTGGAAAATGTTGGTCCTGAACCTCTGTAAATCTCAATACAGTGTTTTCATAGGTTTCCACCTCCAGCAAGTCACTTAATCACTTTTCTTTCCTGGTCTCCTAAAATAAAGTCCATAATGAAATGGTTTGATGGAGAACTTGGCTGCTTGCACACAGCAGTGATCCTATATCACACACCTTTGAGTACCGTCTGTGCTCCAGAGCTTATTGCTCAACATCAGACCTCGCAGCCATGTTCCATAATCTAGTGAAAGGGCAATCAGAAGAGTGAAGGCTATTGTAGCAACAAAAGATGAACTCCAAATTAATACATGTTCATGGATATCATTTTTGGGTTTCCACAGGTTTGACCATAAAGTGTTTTCTGGCCATTTATGTAAAAATAAACAAAAGATTGATTTCAAGTTTGTCAAAAATTCTATAGGACCTAATGATGTCTTGGAATGCAGCTCTGCTGAAAACAGATTGTTATAGATATAAACGTGGATTTAATAAAATATTCCTCATGTTTGTGTTCAGGTTATTCCAGATTGGAAAGATCAGGAGTGGGACAAAGACAAGTCTTATGCGGGGATCTTCCACTTCCGCTTCTGGCGTTTTGGGGACTGGATGGACGTGGTCATCGATGATCGATTGCCCACGGCCAATGGAAAACTGGTCTACTGCCATTCTAATGACAGCAACGAGTTCTGGAGCGCACTGGTCGAGAAGGCTTACGCCAAGCAAGTATTATGGGGGGGAAGGGGTGTGATTGTTTAGTTAGACTTTAGTTCTCTGTTGCTTTGTTAGTGCAGGGTTTGTGTTGAGTTTTTAGGTGTCCCATTCTTTGTGAGTCCTATTAAACAAAAAAAACGGTTGTATATTTGTCATCCACCAAACCTTACAGAGTAAAAGCTCTCATCTGTTAAAATAAGGGCTGAGATCATTGGGCAGCTCTGTATGTTAAAAGTTGTGTCATTTTTTGACAACATCTTTTAGAGATATAGTCACTTAATTGACTATATCTGTGCTTCTGCCTGCTCTATCAACAGCAAAACAAAGCATAAACAACTATGATGACATCAGAGGTGGAGAAGTACACAAGTTTTTTGCCTAAGTTTTAGATTTATCATCATACCCGGGCCACTTAATGTCGATGTGAATACTTCACATTTTATTCGAACTTTGACTCCATGACTTTAGTTCGCACTTAGATTTATCATCATACCTGGGCCACTTAATGTCGATGTGCATACTTCACATTTTATTCGAACTTTGACTCCATGACTTTAGTTCGCACTTAGATTTATCATCTACGCCGCCCAAGGAGGTTTGGGTCCCTTTTTGAGTCTTGGTCCTCCCAAGGTTTCTTCCTAGAACTAGGGAGTTTTCCTTGCCACTGTCGCCCTAGGCTTGCTCAATTTGGGATTGGACGTAGTTATTAGGAGATAATCTAAACTTGTAAAGTTGCTTTGAGACAATGCTCCATTGTAAAAAGCGCTATATAAATAAATCTGACTTGACTTGACTAAGTAAAAGTACTACTAATCTGATAAAAGCATACTCAAGTAAAAGTATGGCTTATATATTTCTTTAAAATGCCTTTGTAATCTAATTTTTGAAACCGTATAAATGACATTATCATCTTGAGCTAACCACAGCAAAAGCAGAATAAAAACATTTTCAGACATGAGAAACCAAAATACTTTGGATTTTTAAATAAATTCTGCTACGTCACTCAACTATATATGGCAATATTCAGTAATGCAGTATATCATGACATTTAACCCAAATAATAGTTATCATTTAGTTATATCTCTTGTGTTAATCACAGAAATAGAATTCACCATCCCAAGGACATGGGAAAACCTCTAGTGTCTGATTAATTAAAACAGTGATGAGTGTGCTCACTTATTTTTTGGAGTAGAATACTTTATTATTCTGAACATTGAAAAGTGTTAAAAGGACTGTATAAGTTTTATACTTGCAGAGCATCATACACGACTCCACATGTGGCGCAAAAACCTGCGTGAACGCTTGGGCATCCTTGACGCTTCCGTTGCTGCAGTAGTCTCTGAAATTGAGTCATCTGAGTCATAAATGTATCATATAAATGCTTGTAAAGGTCTTCCTGCTCTCCTTCAAAATCATTAAGCGTGACAGGAGGAACCACCGCGATTACATCATTTTTGTACGTGTACCCTCGCTCCAGTTGCAACTGTAAACCTAGGATATTTGCACTTCATTAGGTGCCTGAATAGAATTGCCCCTATAAAAGAGATAAATAAGCAAATTCATAAAATAGATAAACATATTTGTTTAGGGTTATTTAACCCTCTTGCATATATTTTCCATGAAGAGCTTTCTTTGTGTGTTTGTCGTTTTGAGTAAAGAAAAATCATGCTTCTTTTAATCGGATTTTGAATTTTGGGTCCAGTATGTTGATTTCATGTCTCTAGGTGAGAAAGAAAGTAAACCATTGTGAAAGTTTTATATATGGGCAAAACTAGATCATAAGGGTTAGTAAAGGCTAAGGGTAGTAAAGGTATGTGCCATTTAACATCCATCTGATCAGTGTCTGTTTGCTTTAATGTTTGAGGTCTTAAGAATTGTAATAGGAAATGAAAATCTGTCTTATATGCACTCATTGACAAAGAAAATGGCGAACTCAGATAGACATGTCGGATGGTTGCAAAACTTGGCAGGCAGTGATGTTATATGTAAGTGATTACAGGTGTGGTTTGATTAGACACTGGGTCTTGCCACAAGAGGACATAAGTACAGTGGTGCTTCAAGGTTTGTGAATCCTTTAGAATTTTATATATTTCTGCATACAAATTACCTAAACATCATCAGATTTTCACAACTAAAAGTAGATAAAGAGAACCCAGTTAAACAAATGAGACAAAAAAATTATACTTGGTCATTTATTTATTGAGGAAAATGATCCAATATTACATATTAGTGAGTGCAAAAAGTATTTGAACATTGCTGCCCGTCTACAGTTTTGCTAAAGATCACATGGACAAGCCAGAAGGCCATTGGAAGAATGTTTTGTGGATGGATGAGACCCAAAAATAGAACTTTTTGGTTGAAAAAGAAAAGTGTTATGTTTGGAGAAAGGAAAACACTGCATTCCAGTGTAAGAACCTTATCCCATCTGTGAAACATGGTGGTGGTAGTATCATGGTTGGGCCTGTTTTGCTGCATCTGGGCCAGGCCAGCTTGCCATCATTGATGGAAAATGAATTCTGAATTATATCAGAGAATTGTAAAGGAAAATGTCATCTGTCCATGAACTGAATCTCAAGAGAAGGTGGGTCATGCAGCAAGACAACGACCCTAAGCACACAAGTCGTTCTACCAAAGAATAATTAAAGAAGAATAAAGTTAATGTTTTGGAATGGCCAAGTCAAAGTCCTGACCTTAATCCAATCGAAATGTTGTGGAAGGACCTGAAGCGAACAGTTAATGTGAGGAAACCCACCAACATCTCAGAGTTGAAGCTGTTCTGTATGGAGGAATGGGCTAAAATTCCTCCAAGCCGGTGTGCAGGACTGATCAACAGTTACAGCTAAACAGAAACGTTTAGTTGCAGTTATTGCTGCACAGGGGGGTCACACCGGATACTGAAAGCAAAGGTTCACATACTTTTGCCACTCACTAAGATGTAATATTGGATCATTGTCCTCAATAAATAAATGACCAAGTATAATATTTTTGTCTCATTTGTTTAACTGGGTTCTCTTTATCTACTTTTAGGACTCGTGTGAAAATCTTATGATGTTTTAGGTCATATTTATGCAGAAATATAGAAAATTCTAAAGGGTTCACATACTTTCAAGCACCACTGTACTTTTCTCTCTGTCTATAAAAGGCTCTCAGAGGCTACTTTTGGGTAGTGTACCTCTTGGTGAGAGAATGTTGACTGTTAGACATGCCTCTATGATATTCTCTAAGACATTTTGCAAAGTTGACAGACTTTGGGGCACAACATTGGACTGACAGAAGCAGGATGAATGTTTCGACGAATTGCCCGCTATCTTGGTCGTTCTGACCTAGCTGTTAGGAGGTGTTTGGAGCAGTGGTTCTGTGTGGGCACACACACATGGTGAACAGGTTCTGGATTTCCCAGACATACCACAAGTAGAGAGGGTCGTTTGGTCCAACGACAAGCACGAGTAGCTCCAACGGTTTTGTTGTCCACCATCCAGACACAGGTGACATCTTCACTACACACCACTGTTTCTGTCTGGACAATTTCCAGGCAGTTATTACCCATTACGTGTCCTGCCATTGACAGCCAGCCACAGTTGTGAACCAGAAACCTGAACTGCTATGGAATTCATTTTCTGTTTGGGATCCGGGTTCGAGTATGGAGGTCTCATGGTGAGTGCTTCAATCCTGCCTTTTAGTTGAGTGACCCAACTGCTGATGTGCTGATCTGGGGAGCCATTGCATATGACAGTTGGTCACCCCTAGTAGTGACACGAGGGACACTAAAAGCTCAACGATATGTGCATGACATCCTATGGCCACGTGTTTCCTCTTATCGCAAGGTATGACATTTTTCAGGAAGATGATGCTCACCCAAGCACAGCAAGGGTTTCCCAATAATGTCTCCATCAGATTGCAACCCTTCCTTGGCCTGACCAGTCACCAGATTTATCACCAGTCGAGCATTTATGGTGCCAGCTGAGATACCAGCTTCAGAAAACTATGTGTGTGGAGGATCTACAGACCAGCTGTGGGCAAATGTGTCATAGAGGCGTGTCTGGCAGTCAGCCATCTGTCACCAAGATGTACACTACCCAAAAGTAGCATCTGAGAACCTTTTTATAGGGCAGTGGGGGAAGTAATTTTGTGGCCAAACCCAGTGGCAATCAGACACACCTGTAATCTTTTATGTATCTGCCTGAGACATAACTGCATGCAGAGTTTTGTAGCAATCTGACATTTCTATCTGGATGCTTTATTTATGTTTTTGTCAATGAGTGCACATCCAATTAATGTCTGAATGAAAAACTAGTAAGAACAAATCCTTGTGACACCTGCTGATGAAAAAGAGAATCGCAGTCTTGAAGGCAGAAAATAAACATGGTAATCTTCCTTTCATTTTCGTTATCGGTAAGTGTTTCAAATTGTGTAAAAGATACAAAGATAAGAATTACTGTGTTTTACAGTGTGGTACTGTACTAAATGTTTTCATGTTGTGTTTTAATTAATATTGTTTTTTAAAATTATATTGTTGTTTAAAGTATCTAAGCTACAATACTATGTGACTGGTAATGTCTGATCAGCTTCCATTTCAGTCAGTGTCCTGTTTCACAGAACTTGATGTGGATGTTAAATGGCACATACTCGTACAGAGACTACAGACTGATATACAGTGGTGTGAAAAAGTGTTTGCCCCCTTCCTGATTTCCTATTCATTTGCATATTTGTCACACTTAAGTGTTTTGGAACATCAAACCAATTTAAATTTTAGTCAAAAACAACACAAGTAAAGATAAAATACAGTTTTTAAGTGAGAAAAAAAAATCCAAACCTACATGGCCCTGTGAAAAAGTGATTGCCCCCAAACCTAATAACTGGTTGGGCCACTCTTAGCGGCAATAACTGCAACCAAGCATTTGCGATAACTTGCAATGAGTTTTTTACAGCACTGTGGAGGAATTTTGGCCACTCATCTTTGCACAATTGTTATAATTCAGCCACATTGGAGGTTTTGAGACCATGAACGCCCTCCTCTCTCGCCCTCCTTCGATTGGCTGGGGGCGAGGTGCCGCCGGGGACTTTCCTGCTTGGACTTAGGATCCTGGAGTGACTGTGTATCGGACTGCTTGATGCCGATGTGCATATTTTACATTATTATTATATATATATATATATATATAACTTTTTTTGACCTCTTGGGGTAATTTTGGTCAGCCGGCCACTAATGGGAAGGTTCACCACTGTTCCATGTCTTCGCCATTTGTGGATAATGGCTCTCACTGTGGTTTGCTGGAGTCCTAAGGCTTTAGAAATGGCTTTATAACCCTTTCCAGACTGACAGATCTCAATTACTTTCTTCCTCAATTGTTCCTGAATTTCTTTGGATTTCGGCATGATGTGTAGCTTTTAAGGATCTTTTGGTGTAGTTCACTTTGTCAGGCAGGTCATATTTAAGGGATGTCTTGTTTGAGAACAAGTGTGGCAATAATCAGGCATGGGCGTGGCTAGAGACAGTGAACTAAGGTGTGATAAACCATAGTTAAGTTATGTATTTTCGGGGGGGGTATTGTAGGTTTGGATTTTTTCTCCTTTAATAATAAACACCTTTATTTGAAAACTGCATTGTTTTGTTTATTTGTGTTGTCTTTGACTAATATTTAAATCGGTTTGATGTTCCGAAACACTTAAGTGTGACAAACAAACAAACAAAAAAAGGAAATCAGGAAGGGGGCAAACACTTTCTCTTTCTCACACCACTGTATGTTGCATTGTGATCCTCAGACTTCATAATGAAGTAGTGTGTGTGTGTGTCAAGAACTTTCACTAAGGCTGAGCTCTTCTTATTCAGGCTGTATGGATGTTATGAGGCACTGGATGGAGGAAACACAGCCGACGCACTGGTGGATTTTACTGGAGGTGTCTCGGAGCCCCTCGACCTGCTGGAGGGCCGATTCAGTCAGGAGGACGAAGCACGAAACCAGCTGTTTGAACGAGTGCTGAAAGTCCATAACAGAGGAGGTCTCATCAGCTGCTCTATTCGAGTGAGTTCACTGCTGCTGACACAGAACAATCGAGAACTCACCATCAGGACTTAAGTGGTTCATTCCACTTGTATTACTGATTATAAGGATACTGTATTGTTTTAGAGGCACATGTGACCTGTTTAAGGAGTGTAATGTATAAGCTCAGTTTAGCATAATTAACAGAATAAGCTTATGTTCAAATTGGTCAAATATGAAAAGAATCATGCTGTTGGTTTTGATTATTACAAACTGTACACTTAACATTAGCTTACTTGATACTCAAGGAGATCTTAGTAAAACATGAAGTGCAGGCAAATGCAGATTATACTGCAATTATTTTAAACATTAGTCATTCTTAAGTAAATGGTCCTACTCAAAAATAAATGCTCGAAATGTGAATATATCTTAAAATCTGCAGCAAATATGGTTGAGTTCATCTCTAACTTAATATTGATCTCATAAAAAGATATATACCGATATGCACTGCATAACGTCCATTCAGACGAGGTCTATTCTGTCCAAAAGTCTTGGGTCACTGTTAGATTTGTTGATTTAGCAATGGTATAATTACCATATATAACATGTCGTTGACGATTGGGACTGAAATATTTCAAACTTCTTCCACTGATCTTCATTCCAGTGAGCTTTAGCATATCTTAGCCTTTCACCCTATTCATTTCCGAAAAAGTGGTTTCTTGACTGCTGCCGTTCCTGATCAAGCTTCTCCGAACTGTAGAAGGGTCAACTTGGCAACCTGATGAAGCTGCCATTTGCTGCTACTGCTCAAGTGTAAGGGGATATCACACGAAATACTTACCACAGTAGCTGCCTTTTTTTTTTTTCTTTTTTTTCTTTCAGTTTTTTACTACTGCATACAAATTTCGTGTATTTTCTGGTTGTATTCTAATAATGAGACAGAAATAATTATATAATATTATATAATAATTATATAAGGTTGTTATATCACTAAATGAAATAATGCTTTTGCACAGTACTGTACATCCATAATTATAAGGTTATTATCCAAATTGTTAAGGTAATTAATGTACTTAACTAGGTTAATTAACCTACTTATTTTCTTGACAGATGGATGAGCTCTTGTAGTACACTGGTAACAGAACAAGCCTCTGATTCAGAAAGTTTTCATTCATTCATTTTTTTTATTCAGGCGGCATAATCTGTCACCTCACAGCTCCGAGATCCCCGGTTCAATCCACACCCCGGATTAGTGCCCTGTCTAGGGTTGTTCCTGCCTTGCACCCTGTGTTGCCGGGTAGGCACCGGCTCTCTCGCGACCCTGACTAGGATAAGTGGAGAAGACAATGAATGAATGAATGATTTTTTTTTTAATCCGCTTAATCCTGGTCAGAGTCATGGGGAAAGCAAAAGTTTATTTAACAAAAAATGAACCGAATACTGTGAACTGAATACTGGGTAATGTTTGACAAATGTTGTGCTCCTTATGAGAGCAGAGATGATGAGCATGTCTTACCACTCAGGTGAAATTACATGTTCTGGGTGTTCGGCAGTGCTAGATACACGCATGGAACGTGGGACATTTGTGGATTAGTTTCTATTTGAGAATTAGTTAGCAGATGCACTGTGGGGGAAGAAACAAGTGGACTTGAGAAAACAGTCTTTTGCAACTGCCTTCTGCTGAGAAACAGAAATTGAGTTAAATGTGCTTTTCAGTTCTTGTTCACGTTGTAAATGCAACATAAAACAGGTTGTGCTATGACAGAGTTTCTTCTTCCATAAGTGTGTTTGTGTGTGTTTGTGTGTGTGTGTGTGTGGGTGATGAGATGAGTGAATCAACGCGCTTCACGCAACTTGACGTTGAAATTATTTTATCCATTTTAAAGTGAAAAATAGTTCGTGTAAATGAATATTTGGCGCCACCTTGTGGTGAAAACCGGAGTTGAACAATTGCGTCTGGCTGCAGACCTTCATGCGAATTTATTTCTGGCACCAGCTTGTGGTGTGGTGTACGCATTGCATTTTAATCGTGACACGATCTCATCACTAATAATTTATAAATCCTTGACTAAAAACTTTTAACATGACTCTGCACCTTCAGAACATGTACAGAATGTAAGGGAGTTTTTTTTTTGGCTGGAATGTGTTTTCCCAGGCAACCTCTCAGGCCGATATGGAAGCTCGGCTGGACTGCGGTTTGGTTAAAGGTCATGCATATGCCGTGACCGATGTTCGACGGGTTCGACTGGGACACGGCCTGCTTGCCTTTTTCAAATCCGAAAAGCTCACCATGATCCGCATGAGAAACCCATGGGGAGAGAGAGAGTGGAACGGGTCCTGGAGTGACAGGTTGGTGCATGTCTGCCCCATGCAGGTCTAATGCTGAGAATTTCTTTCTTTATTATTTTTTAAATAATTATATTTATTGTCAGGGTAAGATTTGTTAAAAACGGAAAGATGAATCTTGCAATCTTAAAAGTAAAGGTGAAGTATCACAATCAATGCCCTAACACGCTATACAGTTAGATCTGCATATTTCCGCTAGGAATGTGGGGGGGTCTGGATTGTTTCAGCTTCAACTGTATTCACTGCTGTGTGTTTATTTAATATTTTTATTGTTTATAGTTCAGAGGAATGGAAGAGGGTCAGTAAGGGTGAGAGGGAGAAGCTCGGGGTCACCGTACAAGACGATGGTGAATTCTGGTAAGACATTCTCTGTATTCTGCCTTTTAAATTTCTTTTACATTAAAACTCTTCCTTGGGCAACACTTAAATTCTCACGATACATGGCCCCGTTCATTCTTCCCTTAACACGTATCAGTCGTCCTGTCCCCTTTGCAGAAAAACAGCCCCAAAGAATTCTGTTTCCACCCCCATGCTTCACAGTAGGTATGGTGTTCTTGGGATGCAACTCAGCATTCTTCTTCCTCCAAACACGACAAGTTGAGTTTTTACCAAAAAGTTCTATTTTAGTTTTGTCTGACCACATGGTATTCTCCCAATCCTATTCTGGATCATCCATATGCTCTCTGGCAAACTTCAGACGGGCCTGGACATGTACTGGCTTAAGCAGGGGAACACTCCTGCCACTGCAGGATCCGAGTCTCTCTCGGCGTAGTGTCTTACTGATGGTAGCCTTGTTACTTTGGTCCCAGCTCTCTGCAGGTCATTCATCAGGTCCCTCCATGTAGTTCTGGGATTTTTGCTCACTGTTCTCATGATCATTTTGATCCCACGGAATGAGATCTTGCATGGGACCCTACAAGGAAGATTATCAATGGTCTTGTATGTCTTCCATTTTCTTACTATTGCTCCCACAGTTGATTTATTCACACCAACCTGCTTGCCTATTGTAGATTCACTCTTCCCAGCCTGCTGCAGGTCTACAATTTTCTTCCTGGTGTCCCTCGACAGCTCTTTGGTCTTGGCCATGGTTGAGTTTGGAGTTTGAATTTTGACTGTTTGAGGCTGTGGACAGGTGTCTTTTATACAGATAACGAGGTCAAACAGTTGCCATTAATACAGGTAACTAGTGGAGGACAGAAGAGCTTTTTAAAGAAGAAGTTACAGGTTTGTGAGAGGCAGAAATTTTGCTTGGTTGTGGGTGACCAAATACTTATTTTCCACCCTGATTTAGAATGAAATTCTTTAAAAATCATACAATGTGATTTCCTGGATTTGTTTTCTCAGTTTGTCTCTCATAGTTGAAGTGTACCTATGATGAAAATCAAGACATCTTTCTAAGTAGGAGAACTTACACAATCAGTGGAATTCTACATATATATGTATATACGTGTGTGTCTATATATGTGTGTGTGTGTGTGTGTGTGTGTGTGTGTGTGTGTGTATATATATGTATAAGTTAGGTGTCCAAAGAATGAGGTTAGCTGACTTCCTGACTATATTGAACAACCAGGTTATTACATCAATGGATTTTTTCTTTCCTGATGGCACGGGCATATTCCAAGATGAAAATTGTGAAATAGTGGTTCAAGGAGCGTGAGACATCATTTCACACATGAATTGACGACCACAGAGTCCAGAAATGAACCCCATTGAGAAATTTTGGGATGTGGTGGAGAAGACTCTTTGCGCAGTGGTCCAAATCATCCATCATCAATACAACACTGTTTTTTGGCCAGGGTGTGTGTGTGTGTGTGTGTGTGTGTGTGTGTGTGTGTGTGTGTGTGTGTGTTTCTGGTGTTTGAACTCAGCCTTGAAACTTTACCATTAAACTCTTCCTTTGAGCTTGCTATTTTAAAGCCTTGTTTGAACTGCTTTGAGAAGTGTTTCAGTGCTGTTTGAACTCACTGTTTAAACTAATTTTTTGAACTTGCTGTTTGGACTTGCTGTTTAAATGAGCTTTTTAATAATGTTTATAATCTGTGTTTTTATTTGTGCTCTTGGTTTCTGTTCCATATCAGGATGACGTTTGAGGATTTTGTGAAGCATTTCACGGATCTGATCCTTTGTCGTCTCATAAACACATCGTACCTGAGCATCCATAAGACCTGGGAAGAGGTTGCGATCTTTGGAGCTTGGTCTCGTCATGATGATCCACTGAGGAACCGCTCAGGAGGCTGCATCAACCACAAAGCCACCTACCTCCAGAACCCTCAGGTGTGTGCGCGTCTTAAACAGTACAATACTCGTTTCCCACAGAATCTGTTCTATTCACTCTCTTCACCCACCCAAGCTTAGCCATGTGATACATAAACGTGCCCGCCATATTGGTCAAGGCAAGAACGGACTATAAGCAAATACGAGTAAATGGGGATCAGTTTTTACAGTTGACTGTCATTGAGCAAAATGGAACAAAGTCAGCCAATAAAAACCAAATAGCGAGACACTGGCAGTCAGTTTGCTTTCTATATGAAAGGATAGAGATCTAATCAAAGGCAATATACAGTATAGTACAGCAGTAAAACTTTTTACTATTATTGTTTTTATTATTATTAGAATATACAGTGGTGCTTGAAAGTTTGTGAACCCTTTAGAATTTTCTATATTTCTGCATAAAAATTACCTAAAACATCATCAGATTTTCACACCTAAAAGTAGACAAAGAGAACCCAGTTAAACAAATGAGACACAAATATTATACTTGCTAATTTATTTATTGAGGGAAATGATCCAATATTATATATTAGTGAGTGGCAAAAGTATGTAAACCTCTAGGATTAGCAGTTAATTTGTAGGTGAAATTAGAGTCAGGTGTCAATCAATGGGATGACAGTGAGGTGTGAGTGGGCACCCTGTTTTATTTAAAGAACAGGGATCTATCAAAGCCTGCTCTTCACAACACGTTTGCAAATTCTGAGCAAACTGAAGGCCTCTCTCACATTGGCTAGTGTCCAAAGTTCATGAGTCCACCATCAGCAGAACACTGAACAACAATGGTGTGCATGGCAGGGTTGCAAGGAGAAAGCCACTGCTCTCCAAAAAGAACATTGCCTGCTCATCTGCAGTTTGCTACAGATCACGTGACAAGCCAGAAGCTTATTGGAAGAATGTTTGTGGACGGATGAGACTGAAATAGAAACCTTATCCCATCTGTGAAACATGGTGGTGGTAGTATCATGGTTTGAGCCTGTTTTGCTGCATCTGGGCCAGGACGGCTTGCCATCATTGATGGTGGACAATGAATTCTTAATTATATAGGAGAAAAAAAAAAAGTAAAGGAAAATGTCAGGACATCTGTCCATGAACTGAACTTCTCAAGAGACTGGTTTAAAGTAAGAATAAAGTTTAATGTTTTGGAATGGCCAAGTCAAAGTCCTGACCTTAATCCATTCGAAATGTTCTGGAAGGACCTGAAGTGAGCAGTTAATGTGAGCAAACCCACCAACATCCCAGAGCTGAAGCTGTTCTGTATGGAGGAATGGGCTAAAATTCCTCCAAGCCGGTGTGCAGGACTGATCAACAGTTTACAGGAAACTTTTAGTTACAGTTATTGCTGCACAGGGGGGTGACACCAGATTCTGAAAGCAAAGGTTCACATACTTTTGCCACTCACTAAGCTGCAATATTGGATCATTTTCCTCAAATAAATAAATGAGCAAGATAATATTTTTGTCTCATTTGTTTAACTGGGTTCTTTTTATGTACTTTTAGGACTTGTGTGAAAATCTGATGATGTTTTAGGTCATATTTATGCAGAAATATAGAAAATTCTAAAGGGTTCACATACTTTCAAGCACCACTGTAAATACGATCCGATGTTGTCGAATGTAGATTAGCAGTAGTAAATAGTATTATAGTGCATAGTATATTATTAATAAAGTATATTTGGATATGTTTATTTAAAAAAGAGCAATGACAAATGAGCACAGTATCTGACTGGTATCGAAAATGGTATAAATATTCAATATATTTAAGTATTGTGTAGAAGTTGAAATTCTCAGTATCGTGACAATATTAGTTTACGACACATTCAACTTGGGATGGATTTGTCGGAACGTAGCCCCATCGTAAATCAGGGAGCAACTGTGTGTGCATGCATCTATGCAATCATAATATCATATAATATTTAGTTACATGTAACCTGATTTTCAATTCATTTATTAACATGTATAATAATTTGATTCAGTGTTTGAATATACATATTAAAAACTCCATGAAAGCTGAAGGCTGACTCGTTGGGTTTTTTTCTTCAGTACATCTTCGATGTGAAGAAACCTGAGGACGAGGTTCTGATCTGCCTGCAACAGAAAGATAAAAGATCTCGTGTCAAAGAGGGTAAAGGAGAGAATGTAGCAATCGGCTTTGACATCCAGCGGGTAAGCGCATGCTCTCATAACTACACTTAACTCTACATAAGATTACAAACATTAAAGCATTTACATGTGACAGTACCACCTTATGTACCTGCTGTTTCCTGTCCACTAGGTGGAGCTAAACAGGACGTACCGCATGCACAAGTCGCAGCAGAAGATTTGCAGCTCCACCTACATCAATTCTCGGAGCGTGTTCCTGCGCAGAGATCTCAAAGAGGGTCGCTACGTCATCATCCCTACCACCTTCGACCCTGGACTAGAAGCAGACTTCCTGCTGAGAGCCTTTACAGATGTGCCTTCTGACTGCAAGTAATACAACACAACACATCATGACACAATACAGTGGTTCCTCGTTTCTCGTCATTCTCGTTAAATTTTTCCATAAGGAATAATGTAAAGTGAATTAATCCATTCCAGACCCCTAGAAAATCCACACTGTATAAGGCATTATATGCTGTAATGGTGTTGTAATGTACAGTTGCTCCCCTGATTTACAAAGGGGATACATACCAACAAATCCATCAAAAGTTAAGTGAATCATGATCTGAGGAGTTTAACAAGGGTGTTTGGTTGAGTTGAGCCTATGATAGTAACGGTAAGCAAGTTAATGTTTAAACCACTAACATTAACCTACAGTTGATCAAAACCATTAACACAAAGCTCATTTTGTAATAAAGTGTTGAAAAACCTCATGTAATTTAGGGGGAGTAATGGATTGAAAGTGAAAAGTTAAAGCAAAACACTTATACTATTGGTGAACTCAGGGTGGCTAGCATAACTGCCAGACTCAGTAGAGGATTCTATTTTGGCTGGCTGTCAGTACTATTCTTTTTAGGACCCATGGAGACTTATTTGCATTAAGAATACAGTACTGTAGATTAGGGCTGCAGCTTTGGATTAGTTTAGTAATCAAGTATTTCATAGATTAATCGAGTAATCGGATAAAAAATACTTTTGCTTTACTAAATATTCATTCATTCACTTTCTTATCCTCTTGATCCTGAACAGGGTTGAGGGAGAGTCGGAAGCATGGGGGAAGGCATATATAAAATCAGACATGTCTCTTTAAATTGTGCAGTTGTCTGTATGATGCTGTGATTTACTGAAAAAGAGGTGAAATAATAATTATTGATATTTATTACTAGGCCTAAATATCATACTACATACATAAGTAAGACTGGCTACTCTACATGTATTACTATGTTGGTGTTGTGCTGCAACCAAACTAAACTGAATATACTTGCTGTACTGAATCGGTGCATTTAGACACCAGTTTGTACTTTACACCACCTGATGTTTTGCTTTCTGGTGTATTTTATGTATCACTGTGAAGGGAGTAGGTGTGTGTCTGTGTGTGTGTGTGTGACTATGATCATAATGATAACGCAAATGAAGCTCAGGCTTTCACAAATTAACCACTGTGCTTTATTTTCTGTTGTTATTATTTGTTCTTGAATAATGCTTAGCAAGGACACCATAACTATCCACCACACTGATTTACCTTTTTAATTAGTGATAGGCCTAAATATAACCCTAACTAATGTGTAGGCTTTTCTAGCAATCATGCTGAGACATTGTTTTGGTCAAAATATATCAAGAACCAAATTCAGTGAGCTCTGAGGTGGTCGAGAGCCAAGGTACCACTGTAACTTATAAATCAAAGTGTGAATGGTTTGTGGAGCCCTTCCATTTCATTATTCAAAGGAATAGTCTGCCAAGCTGTGTCTTTAATAGGGGTGTGTGTGTGTGTGTGTGTGTGTGTGTGTGTGTTAGAGAACTTACTCTGGATGAGCCTCCACAGACATGCTGGTCAGGATTATGTGGGTATCCAAAGCTGGTCACACAGGTTCATGTAAGGAATGCCACTGGACTGGAGGGTCAGGACTCTGATGGAAGTAAGTTATTTTATCTTCTCCACTGTCTCTGCTGGATAGAGAAAGTGTAGCAGGTGTGTGTAACTCACTGTCTGGCTCTCTGCAGCGTCAGACCCGTATCTTATCGTAAGATGCGAAGGACAGAAAGTTCGTTCACCTGTACACAAATGCACCCTGAGTCCTGAGTTTGATGTGAAGGCGCTGTTCTACAGGAAGAAACCCAAAGAGCCCATCACCATTCAGGTACAAACAGAAGCTCCACCAGACTGTAACAAAAACGTACAGGACAAGTTTAAGTTTTAAATGAATAATCAGGCCAAATGAATCTGGATTAGTATGAAACTGATATAGAGGTATCCACAATTTAACGTTCACAATTGGCCGAAGTCTTAAAAGTTGTAATAAATTATAATGAGTAATTAAAATCTGTCTTTTAACTCTGGACATTACGGCTGTAAAAAGTACCTCAACAGCCAATCAAACTTACGAGCTTACGAGCACAAATCCATCTTCCTCTAGAAAGCTCACTGTCTTAGCAGTCATGTGCTCGCATGCTTGTTAGCTCACATTTGGACTAGAGACTGTTCTAACTTGGGTTGATGTGTTTAGAAACTTTTTTGTATAAGAAGCTTGTGTTTGTGCAGATGACTTTGAATTACTTCTTTGTAACATGCTGTAATTGGCATTGGAAAGTGTATGTGTCTGTCCTATTCTAAGTAGTACTCCTTTGTTTGTACTCCCATTACTTGTATTTTCTCTCTAACCTACACTTATATAAACTGGTTCACATTCACTCGTTAAGTGTTCATCTGGCTGATCTTCCAATGTTATTCGTAATACTGCTCTGTAATGCATTTTTGGCTTTGATCATACAAAAGTATCAGGTCCATCATACCATTCTGTTATGTGTTACGGATTTCCCCTAGACAGGATCGTAACAGTATGTTACTGTATTTTCTATAATTATTGTGAATTTCCATGAATTAAACAAGGTTTAGTATGTGCATAAGAGTTTATTCTTTGGATGTGGTGGTGTTTGTGATGCTACATATATGGTAGTGTTCCATTCTTTTTCAGCTCCATCTCTGATACTTTTATGTATCACTTGTACAAAGTTTTCTAGAAAACACCCTTTGTATTTACATTACAGTAGCCTAAAAAGATTATGGTAATATCTGGTCAATTTCCATTTGGTCAACATCCTGTTTCACAGAATGTAATGAGGATGTTAAACGGAGTATATATGTAAATCAACACAAAAAATTATTTAGGAGATTTTTATCCATTTAGCCTTCCGTCCATCCATCCATTCATCCAGTACAGCTGAAGAGACTTGTAGAATCAATGCTAGGGTACACTGAAGCTATTCTTGTGGAAAATTTATTGGGACAGTTTTGGAAAAAAATATGCTATTATGTGCTTATGTGGCTGGATGGGCCAAACAGTAGGCCTTCGGGTAGAAAGAGAGAAATGGATGAATAGAAGTTGTGTATAGAAGGAAGTATGGGTAGACATTAAAGGTAGGTGGATGGATGGATGGAGGGTTGGATGGAGGAGTAGATAGATGAAGGTAGATGAATGGAGGCAGATGAAAGGTAGGTGGACGTAGATGAAAATGTGCACATACAGAAAAATACGATTAACAGATTTTATCACAATTTTGCACCTCATTTGTTTGAACATGTTAACCAAACAGAAGAATGGATAGATGGCACTTTGATTACAGCTTGGATGAAGGGACAGATAGACAGACAGACATGGGTGGACGGATCAATCGGTGGGCCAGTGGGTAGAAGGACAGAGGTGGATAGATAGAGAGATGAATGTATTAGGAGTCATGCTTGGGCTGCTAGTGGCCAGCGTTGACTCGATATGGCGGCGTGAGCACGCACAGTGTGATCGCCCATTCGCCAGCCCTATTTTATGCCATGCGTGTAAGTGGCGACACCTGTTGGTGGGCATATTTAAGCACACCTTTGGGCTCACACAGTCGTCGCATCTTCGCATCCGCGCATACTGCACCGGCCACACACGACTATTATGTTTCAGCAATGTTTTTTGGGTAGGGACAAAGGTAGACATGCGATTTGTAGATCGCCAGTCGGGGGCAGTCGGGAGGCTGTCCGGTACGTTAGGGCTTAGAAGCCAGTGTAGGGTAAGCTCTTCCAGCGTGCTAACTCCGGTTCTTCTTCGGCTGTCTTTTTTAGGGCTCGCTCACTGTTGCGAGG
This sequence comes from Ancistrus triradiatus, assembly GCA_025084515.1. Taxonomy (NCBI): domain Eukaryota; kingdom Metazoa; phylum Chordata; class Actinopteri; order Siluriformes; family Loricariidae; genus Ancistrus; species Ancistrus triradiatus. The sequence goes on from JAJAGP010000990.1 coordinate 73,463, forward strand.
CTCACCCCGCCTTCTCCCTCTCACGCCGTCACCCCCTCTTCCTCCTTTGCGATTGGAGGATAAACGTTCCCTCGCGATCGTGCTCAGAAAAGGACGCTGAGCTGCTTCTCAGTCTCATCCTTTTCTTCCCCTGGCCGTGCCACGCTCTTCTAGCACTGTTAAGGAGTTCCCGTGGCACGTTTTCACAGCCTCCGCTCGGGCCTCCGACGCTCTGCGCATGCGCGGAACCGTACGCCATTTTTGTAGCGGAGCCATGTCGTAAGCGTACTGTTGAATAGGGGCGATGTACGCTTATGGCGTGCGTTTCTTTGTGGTCTTTCCTCAGTGGTTGAGTGGCGCGTTCGGTTAACTCGTTGATAACCGGCGCAGCCCTCCAGTGTTCGATCCCCAGGTTTTTTTATTGGTTTATTTCACTTTTTTATATATTTTGTTTCTTTTGTTTTATTTATATTTTTTGGTTCACCCTTTCCATCTTCTGCAACTGCATTTGGATCCTAAAAAAAACCTCTTATTCTTTTGCTTTCACGGCGAACCGTAACAGAAGGCAGTAATGTATTGAATGACATAGAGAAATATGCACTTTGGCAAATATAGAATGCACTCAGTGAGCACTGTATTAGGAGTGCTGTACTAATACTGAGTAGCTCCTCACTTTGCTCTCAAAATCAGTTCTTCAGGGTATGGATTCCACAAGATGTTGGAAATATTGCTTTGAGAGTCAAGTCAAGTCAGATTTATTTATATAGCGCTTTTTACAATGGAGCATTGTCTCAAAGCAACTTTACAGGTTTAGATTATCTCCTAATAACTACGTCCAATCTCAAATTGAGCAAGCCTAGGGCGACAGTGGCAATGAAAAACTAAAACTCCCTAGTTTTCTAGAGAAACCTTGGGAGGACCAAGACTCAAAAGGGACCCAACCCCTTGGGCGGCCGTAGATAATAAATCTAAAGAGCGAACTAAAGTCATGGAGTCAAAGTTGAATAGAAATGTAAGTAATGCAACATCGACATTTAAGTGGGGGGTGGTGCCCGGGTATGATGAATAAATTCTAAAGAGCGAAACTAAAGTCTGGAGTCATTGTCTAATAAAATATGAATTATGCACAGTGTATCCCCCATCAGATGTACATCATGTGTAGGGCCGAACTGCCGAACACAGCTCGGATAGACAACAGAAAATGTATTTTTTTATTGATTAAGAGCACAGTGTTTATTAACAAGCACTGATGCATGTCAATCACTGATGCCAAGTGTAGCATGAGACCCCGGCAGCATTACTATAGCGCATAGCTAGAAAGCTAGAAAGAAAGTAGAACTGGAGGAACACAGCCAAGAGGATCACATGAGACATCGGCAACCCCACGGGAGGCAGAAGACAGCAACCCAATGTCTCTGATGACCATAAGACTCTTTGACTATGAACCCCCAGCTCTGCCCTTAGTCTAAGGCAAGGATGCACGAGTCACGATCACGAGGACCGAAGCCCAGTTCAGCCAGACCCGACACTCCTGGCTAACGGACAAGGCAGGCCGGCAGGCCAAACATGACTCCAGACGCCGGCCCCAGTGACCCGAGTCATCCCAGGCTAAGTCTAACCAAAAGCCTGTGTAAATAAGTATGTCTTTAGCCTAGACTTAAACATTTGGAGAGTGTCTGAGTCTCGAATGAAAGTGGGTAGTTTATTCCATAGTTGGGGGGCCATGTATGAGAAAGTCATTCCCCCTGCTATGATTTTTTTTATTCTAGGAACTAAAAGACCCTGCACCCTGCGAACGAAGTAGACGAGCTGGATTGTAAAACTCTAAGAGTTCACTCAGATAATGTGGGGCCAGGCCATGTAGAGCTTTATAAGTTATAAGAAGCATTTTGTAATCAATGCGGAATTTAACTGGTAACCAGTGTAGTGATGGTAGAACAGGAGTGATATGATCAAATTTTGTAGTTTGTGTTGGCACTCGGGCAGCTGCATTCTGAACTAACTGAAGTTTATTTATAGATTTACTAGAGCATCCAGTAAGTAAGGCGTTACAGTAATCCAACCTTGAAGTTATAAACGCATGAACAAGTTTCTCTGCATCATTAAAAGAGAGGATATTTCTAAGTTTTGCGATATTACGTAACTGGAAGAAAGCAATTTGAGTGATGCTGCTAATATGCGCATCAAAGGAGAGATCTGAATCAAATGTGACCCCTAAGTTTTTTACATATGGACTGGACAATACTGGAGAGCCAATCTAGATTTAGGACAGATGTAGCCAACCTGTCTCTCACAGCCTTGGGTCCCACTAATAGAACCTCAGTTTTATCTGAGTTAATTAAGAGAAAAATAAATAACATCCAATCTTTTATTTCCTTTACAGAGGCCTCAATTTTGTTGATTGTAAGGCTGTCATTAGGTTTGGCTGATATGTACAGCTGTGTATCATCTGCATAGCAGTGGAAACTAATGCCATGTTTACGAATAACTGAGTCTAGTGGCAGCATGTACAGAGAGAATAAAAGCGGGCCAAGCACTGACCCCTGAGGCACGCCATACTTCACTTTTGAGAGCTTAAAGCGTAGATTATTTATATGAACAAACTGGTACCGGTCGGTTAAGTAGGTTAAACCAAGAAAGTGCTAATCCCTTAACACCAAAAGTATTTTCTAGTCTGTTTAGTAAAACATCATGATCTATAGTGTCAAATGCTGCACTTAAATCTAACAGAACAAGAAAAGAAACACATCCCTTATCTGAGGACATTAACAAGTCATTTAGTACCCTAATTAGTGCTGTTTCAGTACTATGATGGGGCCTGAAGCCAGACTGAAATGTTTCATAAATATCATTCCTTTGGAGGTGACTACAGAGCTGCTGATAGACGGCTTTTTCTAAGATTTTAGACAGAAACGGTAGATTTGAAATTGGTCTATAATTAGATATCACACAAGGGTCAAGACTGGCTTTTTTAATCAGTGGCTTGATAACAGCAGAGTTAAAGGATTTGGGGACATAACCAAAGGTAAGGGATGAATTTACAATAACTAACAGTGGCTCTATAATACTAGGTATTACTTGTTTGAGTAAACGTGTAGGAATTGGATCTAATAAACATGTTGATGACTTAGACGAGCTGATCAGTGCGGATAGTTCAGTATTAGTAATTGGGGTAAAAGATTCTAGTCTTGATTTACAGATCATTAAACAGATGTCTTCACTAGTGCTGCATCTGGAAGGTTTCTGAATAGTTTGGTGATGTGATGAGCATTGAGTTTGATGCCTAATGTTTTCTATCTTATCATTAAAGAAAGTCTTGAAATCATTACTGTTAAAATTACACAGAACGTGAGAATCACTTTCTGTGGTTTTTTTTGGTAATTTGGAGACTGTATTAAAGAGAAATCTTGGATTATTCTTATTTTTCTCTATGATTTAAGAGGTGTATGCAGCCTTAGCTTTAGTGAGGGCATGCTTGTACTTGTCTGCCATGCTGTCCCCTCCAAGCAATCTTTAACCATCTAAACACCCGCCAATTTAACTATGTCTCCACTTGCGCTCTAAATGCCGTGTTCTTTGCTTTAAAGGTAACGGGTGTGGTCTTATACCATTTGCTACTAGCCTTTTTTTCCCTAATACTTTGACCTAGAGGGCAGTCGTGTCCAGGGTTTGAGCGAAGGCACACATTCTATTGCTCATTCACACCAAGAGATTTATCTCCGTAGGTGTATTAAATTTTAAGTCTGGTAGGTTTTTAATAAACGCAGCTGGAGTAGCAGATGTGATAGTGCGCTTGGTGTGATAACGAGGCAGAAGGATTTTATTTATTAGAGATAGCTCAAATACTAAAAGATAGTGAGGGTCAGAATTTAAGCACCAACAGCATGATTCTCTGGACACAACCAGCCTGGTGTTAACAGTCCAGGCTGGTGGAGGTGAGTAATGGTGTGAGGAATATTTTCCTGGCACACTTCGGGCCGATTTATAATTGTTTGAATGCCACAGCCTATGTGAGTATTGTTGCTGACCATGTACATCCTTTCATGGCCACATATTACCATCTTCTAATGATTACTTCCAGAATGATGTCATAGGCACCATGTCACAAAGCAAAAGTCTCAAACTGTTCTTCAGTCGTCTTTCCAGTCAATGGATCTGAATCCCACAGAACACCTATGGGATGTGGTATAACAGGAGATATATGGATATATGATATATGGATTTTATTTACAACAAAATATGTGCATGATTATGCACTAAAATGTAAAAACACAATAGCAACTCAAGATTTTCATTGTGATCTTTGCTTTCCATAGATGATGGTTTAAACTGGCAAATGATTCGAGTAAAGTAGTCCTGTTAAAGACAGAACTGTCAATTCTCCTCTTTCACATTGATTCTGTGCAGGTCTACAACAAGAATCCCCTGTCCGATTCGTTTATGGGTCAGGTGACCCTGAATGGTGACGGTTCAGACCTGCAGCAGGACCATGTGCTACATCTGCAGGGCAAAGGGAGTCGTCAGAACAGCGACCTCCCAGGCCTGCTCAGTGTGAGCCTCATCACCAGCAACGTGCTCACCAACATCTGAGAACCTGAGCACTCTCTGAACCTGTGGTAATCTGGAGAATGCCCTCTTCTGTCAGTGTAGTTTACATTCACCAATCAGCCTTTGATCACTCAGGCTTTTGGTTTTCTACCTGATCTTTAATGACAATAGCCTTAATGTGTTTACAAGATTTCTCTCTTCTCTTCCTTGTATGATGTCACTATTCAGACAAGCCATTCCTATGGGAGTATTTGGGAGGTTTATGCTCCAATATTGTAGACTTTCAATTGCCAATCAACCATCTGAAGTCATTAGATGCCATTAAAATGTTTACACAGGATGGTTAGTGCTCAGGAAATGTCTGCATAATTACATTGTGCAGGATGTTTGCTGTAGACCTAGGCAACTTTTTCCTGTCAGACCCAGTCTAACAAACCCAACCATCAGTGGACGCATCATAGGGTGGGGCATGGTAAAAAACATCAAACCTTCGCTACTAGTAATGTTTTTATACCTTACATTGATCTAATATATCTCTTTTTAATATTATTGTACAATTATAATTACACAGTGCAACCTATTTTGGACATTTAGTACTTCTTTTTTTAGTATTTTTCTTCATACTCTTGCTTTTTCAATGAATAAATGTAACTATATGTGTAATGTAGGGGCACCCCTGGTCAGCGTCATGTGACACAAGCAGATCCTCTGGAGCAAACCCAGCCCCCACCCAGAGGACTGAACATAAACAGCCACTGGACTTTTGACTGGAGTCAGTGAATCATAACCATAACCACAAGTCAACAGTATTGGGAACCTGTGCTCTACCTGTTGAGCCACTCTGGTTCATATCCTGCACTTTGCACACTTTTTGGTCCCTGTGTGTATTTTACCGGATTTCCTCCCAGTTTTGCCAGGGCCTGGCAATATGCAAAATGCTGTGCCAATGGATTTACCCATGCCTAGAAGTACTGAATTATTATATAGTAATTGTACAATAATCTCATAATGATAAAATAATAATATTTATAGAGCACCTTTACCAAGCTCAAGGATAGAGTACAATTATAAATAGATTAAATTATATTACCTTATTGATGTATTATAAATAAATTAGAAATGTAATAGTATTGGTATAAATGTTAAAAATAATAAAGCAGAAATCTTTAATATTTTTATTAGGCAAGATATTATTTTTTTGCCACAAAGTATCTGAATCAGGCAGTCATGCCCATCTGCCCTTCAGGATGATCTTGATGTTTATGCTCTTTACAGCACGTTACGACTATCAAATTGACAGTGCAGCTTTAAGTTCATAGTCCTGATTTTGCTGTAGGGTTTATTGTTTGGTTTAAAGTTAATCATGGTAAAGTTTACATCCACACAATTTCATTAAATTTATATTATATATTAATTTGTAAAGATTAAAGATATGTTATATATATGGTAGAATTATTCTCTTATTCTTCAATTTACTAGTGTTAAAGGTGGATGGATTTTCTTTAAAGTTATTAATGGTTTTAGCTTAGTTATAAGGTGATTTGGAAGTGAGCTGGTTGTTTTGGTTAAATGCATTAAATACTTTTTATTTTTCTTGCAAATCAGTAGAGAATATGAACGGGACATCTACATATATTTACATCACCCCTGTGTACTACATATGTACTACATGCTGCAGTTCATCCTACCAATCAGAAAAAATGATGAGAAGTGTGGAAAACATGATGCTGGACTTATGGTATACACTCTAGTTTCTTGTGTAATTAAAGCAGTATTTTATTATCACATTATTTTTGTTTCTCTGATTAAACTATAGCTGTATCACTGCAAAATCAGGACCAGTCTTAAGGTACGAGGCCAACACAACCGCTTGATGGCGCTCTGTAGTCAGCCCTGTTTTTCTCTTTGTGGAAATGTTAAGTCTTTGTTTACCTTTTCGTTTACTCTGGTGCCTTCAAGTAAAGTATATGTCATTCTGTACATTCTGCACTATGTATATTCTTATCCTTATACATGTCATTTGGTTTATTATTTACAAAGTTGTCTGAAACTATCTGGTGCCAAACAAGTGCATTCTGTTTAAACAGATTTTGCTAGATTACTGGTAAAAGTCTTATCCAAAGGCTTGGGCATGAATAGAGATGTTTTTTTCCTCCAAAATATAAGGTACACAACCTGGAACAATTGAAACATTTCCAGGACAAGTGTTTTTTTTTAATGTCTGTTAATTAGGGATCTAATTGACTTGTAAGGTGTTAAGGCATGTGACAGTGACATTTCTGATATTTCTGTTAATTTCAATGGTGTGTTGAGAGCTTACAAAAACAGCGCCATCTGCCGGGGTTGTGAAACTTCTTTCGTTTTATAAAATAACCAATATATGCAATGACGTGCCCAAACTTTCTGCATCAATCCACAGTGCTTGCTTTTTACAGATTAATAGCGAGTATAATAATGTTGAGGTAGTATTGTGTGCATGTGATTGAATGCTTTACCAAAGACGTGATGATGATTTGTTTCTGAAACTCATTTACCCTGATTTCATATCATGTGGAGTAAACCGACCTGCATCTCTTGCCAATTTTGTATGGGTATGTGTTAAATCTGAAATAAAGTGAAATAAAGTGAGTCATGTGATTGGATGTATTTTGACACAAATTTATCATGTTTCCATTTTACCTGATATCAAATCTCATTTATCCCATCCCCAGTTACATCATTCCAACTGCACACACAGTACTGTGTAAAAGTCTTAGGTTACCATTACATATGCTGTTTTAGCAGTGGTATAATGAGCATATATAACGATTAGGCCCAAAAATTAAAAACTTGAATTTGTCACTCCATTCATCTCTTTTCCACTGGTCTTAATTCCACTTTTTGTGAGCTTTAGCATATCTTAGGCTTTTCACCCTCTTGAAAACTTCCCTGTTAAGTTACTATAGCAATATATTCGTTTGGACAAACCTGCTTCGTGCCAGGCTAAACTGAGGCATAGTTGAGTTTCATCAATTCTATTGGCCAAGTCATGTGACGAATGGCACACTGCAAGTCCTATTTTAAAATATTTAAATATGGCATTCTGAGATCATCATTGCTGGTCATAAAGTTGGACTTTGTATGTCCTTCCCGTGTCAGTGTAGGTTTTCTCCATGTGCTCTGGCTTCCTCCCACAGTCGAAAAAGACATGTGTTAATTGGAGTTCATTGGATTTTCTTAAGTGCCCTCAGCGCATGAGTGTGTGAGTGTATGTGCTCTATGATGGATTGGCGTTTCTAGTCTGCTAGATGTAGTACGACACACAGAATTTAGAGGGGCACAGCTGCACCCCTCTGTTTGCCAAGCAGTCGTAGGGGCATAACTATGCATAAAAATAAGCCTGTTAAATATTAAATAGATTAAGAGTTTTAACACTAAAGTGTCCATTACTCTGCCATGGGGGAGAAATATAGAATAAATGAACACTAAATATTTCTTATTAATTGCACAAATGTTGTTCATGTTAACGTAACTGATGCCTTTGCTAATTTAATGAATGCCTTTGCTTTAGTGGTCTAATATAGCTTCTAAAAAAGCTATCATTACCTTCTCTGTAGTGTGGATGACTTTCTTTTAAATATTTAAAGGACTTTGACTGAAAGCGTTATCCGCTGAAGCTTTTTGAATGACGCGGAGGCATTCTGAGCTTTTGATTAAATGCTGGAATTATGGGAAATGTAGTGCCTGTACCAATAAAGGATAAAATTGGCACATACCCAAGTAAAGAGGGTCTCATGATGCATGTGACTGGCGCACTATCTGCCATTGTTTCTGGCTTTTGCGGACTAGGCACCGGCTTTCCCGCAACCCTGATCAAAGTTTAAGGGAAAAGAAAATGCATAAATGAATTGTAATAATGTTATGTTTTGTTTTTATGTGTGTGTGTGTGTGTGTGTGTGTGTGTGTGTGTGTGTGTGGTATATGTATATATATATAGATATATACACACATACACACACACACATGCATATATACGTGTGTGTACATTGGGGTAAAGCAAAAAAGATTTAGTCAGGCCACTGATTGTGCCAGTTCTCCTGCTTAGAAAGATGAGAGAGATCTGTATTTTCATCATAGGTACACTTCAACTATAGAGGCAAATTTAGAAAAAAAAACAGGAAATTCACTTGTAGATTTTTAAAGAATGTAATTGTAACTCATGGTGAAAACTAAATATTTGGTCAATAACAAAAAGTTCAACTCGGTACTTTGTTTAACATAACCTTTGTTGGCAATGACAGAGGTCAAACGTTTCCTGTAAGTCTTCACCAGGTTTGCACAAACTGTAGCTGGTATTTTATCCCATTCCTCCATGCAGATCTCCTCTAGAGCAGTGATATTTTTGGGCTGTCACGTGGCAACACGGACTTTCAAAACCCTCCACAAATTTTCTTTGGGGTTGAGGTCTGGAGACTGGCTAGGCCAGTCCAGGACCTTGAAATGCTTTTTACAGAGCCACTCCTTCGTTGCCTGAGCGGTGTGTTGGAACCATTGTCTTGCTGGAAGACCCAGCCACGTTCCATCTTCAATGCTGTCACTGATGGAAGGAGGTTTTGACTTAAAATCTCATGATACATGGCCCCGTTCATTCTTCTTTGGTCTTGGCCATGGTAGAGTTTGGAGTCTGACTGTTTGAGGCTGTGGACAGGTGTCTTCTATACAGATAACGAGGTCAAACAGGTGCCATTAATACAGGTACCAAGTGGAGGACAGAAGAGCTTCTTAAAGAAGTAGTAACAGGTCTGTGAGAGCCAGAAATCTTGCTTTTTTGTGGGTGACCAAATACTTATTTTCCACCATGATTTACAATTAAATTCTTTACAAATCCTACAATGCAATGTCATTTCCTGAATTTTTTTCCCTCATTTTGTCTCATAGTTGAAGTGTACCTATGATGAAAATTACAGACCTCTCATATCTTAAGGAGAACTTGCACAGTTAGTGCTATAATACCTATTAATGCACACATTGTGTGTGTTTGTGTATGTGTCTATATATATATATATATATATATATAACATACAATGTCTGCATTAATAGGTATAATAGCATTATACAGTAACTTTTCAGTACTACACCACACACTACACTGCAATATGAACTACTTTGTATACAGATGATGGACAAAATGATGGGAAACCTGAAATAATCCAGGCTATTATTTAACCTCAAAAACTTCTTGTAAGTATTTTCATGCTTCGTGAACTCCGTCATGGTTTTGTGGTGTTCTCTGAACTCTTAGTTTCTTCATGTTGCTTTGCAGTCTGACACATCAGAGTATTACATTCATAGCTCACATTAATGATACATGATGTTAATTGCTGTTAGAAGAACACAACTGTTTTTTGTACTTGTGATTTAGATTGGATTATGCAACAGAAATGGTTTAAAAAGAAGACTGTGTCATACAAAAAATATATATAAACTTTACGTGTCTGATTACCTATCAACTTTTTTTTTTACCTAATTTGTCTAAATTGTTTAAATAATTGGGCTCAATTATTTGCAAACAAGTCACTTTATTACTTCTTGTTAAAATGTGTTGCATATCAATGAAATGATTTATGATTATACAGTGCTCAAAAAAATAAAGGGAACACTGAAATAACACATCCTAGATCTGAATGAATGAAATATTCTCATTGAATACTTTGTTCTGTACAAAGTTGAATGAGCTGACAACAAAATCACACAAATCATCAATGGAAATCAAATTTATTAACCAATGGAGGCTTGGATTTGGAGTCACACACACACACAAAAGTAACTTGAAAAACACACTACAGACAGGCTGATCCAACTTTGAATGTAATGTCCCTTAAAACATCACAAATGAGGCTCAAGTATTGTGTGTGGCCTCCATGTGCCTGTATGACCTCCCTTCACACCTGGGCATAGGCTCTGATGATGTGGCAGATGGTCTCCCTGAGGGATTTCCTCCCAGACCTGGACTAAGCATCCGGCAACTCCTGGACAGTCTGGTGGTGGCAAACTACGTTGGTGGAATGGCGAGACAAAATGATGTCCAGATGTATGGTGCTCAATCGGATTCAGGGTCTGGGGAACGGGCGGCCAGTCCATAGCTTCAATGCCTTCATCTTGCAGGAACTGCTGACACACTCCAGCCACATGAGGTCTAGCATTGTTCCTGCAATTAGAAGGAACCCGGGCCAACCAGACAATACCCGCATATGGTTCTCATCACAAGGGATCTCACCTAATGCGTTCACATTTTATTTCGAACCTTTGACTCCATGACTGTAGTTTTCGCTCTTAGATTATCATCATACCCGGCCCACTTAATGTCATGTGCATCTTCACATTCTATCGAACTTTGACTCCTAACTTTAGTTCGCTCTTAATTTTAACATCTTTCCGCCGCCAAGCGGTTTGGGTCCCTTTTTGAGTCTTTGTTCCTCCCAAGGTTTCCTTCCTAGAACTAGGATTTTTTCCTTGCCCTGGGTCGCCCTAGGCTTGCTCAATTTGGGATTGACGTAGTTATTAGGAGATAATCTACTTGTAAAGTTGCTTTGAGACAATGCTCCTTGTAAAAACGCTATATAAAGAAATCTGACTTGACTTGACTTGACTTTTTTAATGGCAGTCAGGGCTACCTCTGGCGAGCACATGGAGGGGCTTTGTGGCCCTCCAAAGAAATGCCACCCCACACATTACTGGACCACTGGCCAAAACCGGTCCGCTGCAGGATGTTGCAGGCAGCCAGATCGCTCTCCACACATCCGTCTCCCAGACTCTGTCACTCTGTCACATTTGCTCAGTTGAACCTGCTTTTCATCTGTGAAGAGCACCGGGCGCCAGGACAAATTTGCCAATCCTGGTGTTCTCTGGAAAGCCACGCGTCCTGCAACGGTGTTGGCTGTGAGCACAACCCTCCCCCTCTGTGGACGTCGGGCCCTCATACCATCCTCATGGAGTCGGGTTCTAACCGTTTGTGCAGACACATGCACATTTATGGCCTGCTGGAGGTAATTTTGCAGGGCTCTGGCAGTGCTCCTCCTGTTCCTCCTTGCACAAATGCGGAGGTAACGGTTCTGCTGCTGGGTTGTTGCCTTCCTACGGCCTCCTCCACATCTCCTGGTGTACTGGCCTGTCTCCTGGTAGCGCCTCCAGCCTCTGGACACTACACTGACAGACACAGCAAACCTTCTTGCCACAGCTCGCATTGATCTGCCATCATGGATGAGCTGCACTACCTGACCCACTTGTGTGGGTTGTAGAGTCCGTCTCATGCTACCACGAGTGTGAAAGCACCACCAACATTCAAAAGTGACCAAAAGATCAGCCAGAAAGCATAGGTACTGAGAAGTGATCTGTGGTCATCACCTGCAGAACCACTCCTTTATTGAGTGTGTCTTGCTAATTGCCAATAATTTCCACCTGTTGTCTATTCCATTTGCACAACAGCATGTCAAATTATTGTCAATCAGTGTTGCTTCCTAAGCGGACAGTTTGATTTCACAGAAGTTTGATTTACTTGGAGTTATATTGTGTTGTTTAAGTGTTCCCTTTATTTTTATGTAATTTCTGAAATTTGTTTAAGAAACATATTTAAGTCCTCTGAGGATTTATTCACCATGATGTTTAGGGATATTATGGTGTTTGTTAGAGTTTCAGATATGGGTTTGAGGCTCTGTTTTTGAATGTTCTATTGTAAAATATACAAATAAATGATTCATTGAGCCTACATCATTTTACATCTCTGGCCTTTGTGACTGTTGTAAGATCTTGATTTATTAATTACAAAAGCTACTTGTACCGTATTACATTCTGTTTATATGACCCACGCATGAATTGGTATTATATACTGTTGATGCAATATACAAAACATATCTATCTATGTATCTCCTACTGGTGATATCAGAGTGAGGAACATGACCCGGCGTGTCTCTCCATGTTCAGTGTTGCAGTAAAGCCCAGTCATGTGTGAGGATATCGGGTGTTTAATGAAACTCATGACCTTTTCATCAGCTTGGAGATGTTTCAACACACAAGAGAAGCTGCGACTGAATGCATTTTATGCGACATGTTTTGATCAAAACGTGCATTAATGTTTGTACCTGCAGTTGTCAGTCAGCGATTGACCTGACAGGGGTTCAGGTTACCTCCCACGCTGAGCAGCACCCCTGCTGAGTCCCTCCTCCCTGTTCCAGCCTGACCTCCACCCTCCCTCTCTTAAGAGGGATTAGGGAGAGTGAATGAAGCAACGTCTGAGCGGCTTTTAATTCCAAACACAGGTGCACCAGGAGCATCCCTCAGCCTTTCTTTATTATCAAGAGTCATCGTAACTTGCCTCAGCACTCACCCGTGCGGACATATCCCTGTCCTCAGGTCATCTAGAGAAAACAAGACCTATCCTTTTCTGCATAGAGGTAAGTACATGTTCCTAAGGCTTACTCAGGTATGGTGCAGGAGTAAATCTTCTTAGTGCAAATAAATATCAGCTCTTCCTTCACCTAAGTGACAGCATGTCTTGCTAGATAGATCTGATATCTTTATGTATATCACACAACAGCTGAAACTTCTTTAAGTAAGGACTGACTTGCAGTATGATGCAGTAAGCAAGGTCAACATGAGGAAGTTGCCTTTAAGTAATAATACTGTAATAACGCCATATGCTCTACGTTTCAACAGGGCTGAATACTATTCTAAATGTATTCAATCAAACTTCATCAAAAGGGGAATACACTGTAAAGCCTTAAGTGATGTTCCCATGTGTTATGGCATATGTGGTGGGGACAGGGAAGGGGGTGATAGAGGCAACCTTCTCTTAAATATGAAGTAATTATACTAAATCCGTTTTTGCAACTGAGAATAAATGAATACAAATATGTAAATAACGACTGAAGATATTTCTCAATGAATGAAGCTGGTGGTACACACATCATATTATTTAATTATTTTAATCTGGACTGCATTTGAAAACATCAGAGTCAAATAATATACCAAAAATATTTTTAATGAGTTTATATGGATTAAAAGGCACACCCACATGTTTGCAGTCTGCAGCGTCTGTTCATCGTGCTGTGTCATCAGTCTTACATTACATATCCTATTCATCTAACAGTAACATCATCAGTTATGGTCAGCACTGAGTTTTTAGAGTGATGTCTATACACTTTTCTTCTCTCCAAACTCCTAACGGGGTGAAACTGGAGCCGTTTTGGGTTCGTTAGAAGGATAGAATGTGACTGACACATGCTTAATTCTATACTGTCACCTAAGGACAACTGGGGAGGGTTTTAACAGTATTTTATATACAACCCACTTACTGTTCAGTCAGAAAGAAGGGCATAGGTTTGGTGTTAACATTGGTAGTGGCACAACAATCCTCCACTAACACTGAGAGATGAACCTTCAAATTATCACTGTGTATATCTGGGTAGGGTCTAATGACAAAATCCCTTTGTTCACACCGTTCTTTGTATTGAACATCCAAACTGTCCAGCACCTTGACCAATTCTATCCTATAGTATTCCTCTGGTGTTTTGGCTTATGCTGCCTAACACAAGTGAATCTTTTGGGGGGATTTCTTTGGCTCAATACTCAGGGAATCTGTCACTTTCTTTGGCTTCTCAAAAACTTCTTCAAACTTCCCCTCATTTCTCTTTTTCAAAGAATGGAGATAAAATACTGAGAAGTCTGCATGCCTTCAGTTGTTTTTGGCTGCTTTTGCAATGACTGGTTTAGGCACTCAAGCTCTCCCATCACCTCCAATGCTACCAGCAGTCCAAGGAAACTCATGCAATTCTGGAAGCAGTCTTGTACCAGGCTGGACATCGAAACTTCTACTCACTGAGAACTGTCATTCCATCAAATGTGTGCCATTTCCATCCTTAGGACATCACATGTATAGATAATTAATATAAATATTAAAACTACTAAAAACTACCAAGAATGCTCAAAAATAGTATATGTTATCTGTCCCTACAATGATGTATTGTGATTAAAATCCTTCAGATATATTTTCTTTCATTGTTGTGTCACTCCACAACCCATGTATGCCTTCAATAATTCTTCATAAGAAATCTAAAATATTTTACTTTAATGTATACTTTAGTTATGTCCCCATGTTTCTACTCCATCATGTTACCCTAATGTATTCCCACTCCTGAAAAATATACCACATACCACAAGTCACATGTTCAATGGGAAGTTATGTCATCTGAATATTATATTATTAGTTATTTGGTCATCTTTTGAAGACCAAAGTTAGTTTTCTCTTATTTCTTTACAGTATACTTGATGATATTGTAACTATGACTAAAAAGGTCAATCTCAACTTACTATCCTGTTATCGAAATTATTATTTTTTTATTTTTGTTATTTGTTTGTTGTAAAAATACACATCTTTTGTAAATCATTAGAATGTGCTCAGTACCATAATGTAAGATGCCATGTGGTTACATTTTACAGTGGTGCTTGAAAGTTTGTGAACCCTTTAGAATGTTCTATATTTCTGCATAAATACAGTGGTGTGAAAAAGTGTTTGCCCCTTCCCTGATTTCCTATTTTTTTAATGTTTGTCAAAAAATTTTCTCCCTTAATAATAGACACCTTCATTTAAAAACTGCATTTTTACTTGTGTTGTCTTTGACTAATATTTAAACTGGTTTTGTGTTCTAAAACACTTAAGTGTGACAAATATGCAAAAAAAATAGCAAATCAGAAAGGGGGCAAACACTTTTTCACACCACTGTATGACCTAAAACATCATCAGATTTTCACAAAAGTAGATAAAGAAAACTTAATTAAACAAATGAGACAAAAATATTATAAATGGTCTTTTATTTATAGAGGAAAATGATCTAGTATTGCAAAGTAGTGAGTGGCAAAAGTATGTGAACCTCTAGGATTAGCAATTAATTTGAAGGTGAAATTAGATTGAAAGTCAGATGTTTTCAATCAATGGGATGACAATCAGGTGTGAGTGGGCACCCTGTTTTATTTAAAGAACAGGGATCTATCAAAGTCTGCTCTTCAAAACTCATGTTTGTGGAAGTGTAACATGGCACGAACAAAGGAGATTTCTGAGGACGTCAGTAAGTATGTGAAGTAAGTATGTGAACCTTTGCTTTCAGTATCTGGTGTGACCCGCCTGTGCAGCAATAACTGCAACTAAACGTTTCCTGTAACTGTTGATCAGTCCTGCACACCGGCTTGGAGGAATTTAAGCCCATTCCTCCATACAGAACAGCTTCAGCTATGGGATGTTGGTGGGTTTCCTCACATGAACTGCTCACTTCAGGTCCTTCCACAACATTTCGATTGGATTAAGGTCAGGACTTTGACTTGGCCATTCCAAAACATTAACTTTATTCTTCTTTAACTATTCTTTGGTAGAACGACTTGTGTGCTTAGGGTCGTTGTTTTGCTGCATGACCCACCTTCTCTTGAGATTCAGTTCATGGACAGATGTCCTGACATTTTCCTTTAAGATTTCTCTGATATAATTCAGAAATTCATTGTTCCATCAAAGATGGCAAACCGTCCTGGCCAGATGCAGCAGCAAAACAGGCCCAAACCATAATACTACCACCACCATGTTTCACAGATGGGATAAGGTTCATATGCTGGAATGCAGTGTTTTCCTTCTCCAAACATAACGCTTTTCTTTTAAACCAAAAATTTCTATTTTGGTCTCATCCATCCACAAAACATTCTTCCAATAACCTTCTGGCTTGTCCACGTGATCTTTAGCAAACTGCAGATGAGCAGCAATGTTTTCTTTGGAGATCAGTGGCTTTCTCCTTGCAACCCTGCCATGCACACCATTGTTTTTCAGTGTTCTTCTGATGGTGGATTCATGAACATTAACATTAGCCAATGTGAGAGAGGTCTTCCATTGCTTAATAGTTACCATGGTGTCCTCTGTGACCTCACCAAATATTACACACCTTGCTCTTGGAGTGAGCTTTGTTTGTCGACCACTCCTGGGGAGGGTAAGAATAGTCTTGAATTTCCCCCATTTGTACACAGTCTGTAGATTGTAGATTGGTGGAGTCCAAACTCTTTAGAGATGGTTTTGTAACCTTTTCCAGCCTGATGAGCATCAACGACTCTTTTTCTGACATAGTCAGAAATCTCCTTTGTTCGTGCCATGATACACTTTCACAAACATGAGTTGTGAAGAGCAGACTTTGATAGATCCCTGATCTTTAAATAAAACAGGGTGCCCACTCACACCTGATTGTCATCCCATTGATAAAAAACATCTGACTCTAATTTCACCTTTACATTATTTGCTAATCCTAGAGACTGACATACTTTTGCCACTCACTAATATGCAATATTGGATCCTTTCCCTCAATAAATAAAAGACCATTTATAATATTTTTGTCTCATTTGTTTAACTAGGTTCTCTTTATCTACTTTTGGGACTTGTGTGAAAATATGATAATGTTTTAGTTTATTTATGCAGAAATATAGAAAATTCAAAAACTTTCAAGCAACTGTATGCATCTGCAAATGCTGTGCTGTAACACTAACAGGAGAAACCATGAACAATAAAATAAAGTTGCTTGAGCAACACTAGTTATATGTGGTCTGTTAGATTCAGTGTTGAAAAACTATAGAAAATGAAGTTTAATTTTTAATAGTTACAATGCAAATGGTACCCATTCAATGTAATCAACTGTTCCAGGAAGAATAATATCCACACATTGTCCACACAGTTGGACACAGAAGTTCCTATATTTTGTGTGTCCCTTTGATTAATACTGAATGGCCAGCCAATAGCCACTTGAATTTCCCTGATTGGTTGAGTTCCAAGTGCTTGTAGTGGTGCAATGCATTGCATACTAGGAGAAGCACTGCAATGGCATTATGTTACTGTGTACACTTTCCATATATATGATTTCCATGTACCGTATCCCTGACCACTTCTCTAGCATATTATTTGCAGTTCCATCATACAGCTCTCCTCATAAGCCTGAAATTAGGATAAACAATCTCAAGAGCACATCAATAGTTAGTTTGGCTATCTGCTCACCAGTTGTCCCTGGCACATAATACAATTCCACAAAAACTTCCTGTGGCACCAGGTGTTGGTCAACATATCTAAAACATATGAAAATTAACACTTTTCCTTCCCACTTTATCCGGAGTGCCATCCCTTTTAATTGAAAACTGAATCACTGGTAAGGACCTGTGCCCAATGCCTCTGACAGTTTTGGTAAGACAGCCTCTGACGGTTACCAAGTATCTTTAAGTGTTCATTTTGGCACTGTGGACTGACATAATCGTGGCAACAGTTGAGCCAAGAGCAAAGAACAGTATGATCATTTGCAAGTATCTTCACAAGATGGTACAAATTCCCATCATTTTCCACATGTCCTCAAAATTCTACTCCCTACCTAGCAAGACATCTTACAGCACCCATTATTTTCTCCAGACAGTGCCTTACATCATCATGTGTTTTAGCCCATGCACGTGGTGTTGTGCGTGGAAACTGGAATTTGCTCTTGCATTGATTGGAACTGCATGGTGACTAAAGCTACCTGTCACTTTCTTCCATATTGAAACCCTTTGTGCAGAAGGCTGAGTCATTTTTTCCAGTGGTAATTTTTTTGGTGTATACCTTTACACAGTCGAAACAAAGAACTTTTTCAGCGTTGAACTATAGTGAAGCAGTGGATACTACCACACCTTATTTGGAAGTTGCTGTACTTCTATGAATTTGGTTTCAGGTTGATATGGATTACTCCCCATGTCTGTGACAGGGCTACACTGACTTTTTGGTAATTTACAATTAATCTGTAAAAGCATATGTTTAATCGCAGTAGACCAGGAGTGTTTCTAGGCTAATTGTCGTAAGGGCTAAACTGTGCATAAAAATAAGCCTGTTACAAACTACACCGATTACGTGATTTAACACGGAATTGACCATTACATTTACATTTACATTTACAGCATTTAGCAGATGCCCTTATCCAGAGCGACTTACAATTGGTACAGTCTTACAATCAAAGCAATTGTGGGTTAAGGGCCTTGCTCAAGGAGCCAACAGTGGCAGCTTGGCAGAGTTGGGATTTGAACCCTGGACCTTCTGGTCCAAAGTCCAGTACCTTAAATGAAAAATGAAGAGAAGTTAACATAACGAATTTTTATTAATTTCATTACTAAACATTTAGGGTATGAGCTATCATTACCTTGTCTTTCATCCTTCAACTGTGGCGGACTTTCTTTTAAATATTGCAAACGTGTCAAAAATTACTACTCCATGAGAAAAAAATTAAAAGAAACTGTTTACTGACTGAAGCGTTGGCCCGTTCAGCCTTTTGGAAAGATGCTGTGGGCATATTGGAATGTAGTGTCCTGTAGTGAATTTGCTGGCATGTCCTGTAGTTCTGCTCATCAATCCAGGAAACAAATTGGATGTTTTAACTCTAATATTTTAGTGGGCCATAGCAAATTTTACTGGGGCAACACCCTAAAGTTTAAAGTGGGTTCTGATGATGCCTCTACAGTAGGCCCCAGATTATCTGCTTATTCTCTCAGCCCGGCATATGGCAATATTAATTGATTTCAGTTTTCAGTTAAACCTTTCATTTGGTCTCTGCATGTAGGAGCAAATCTTCGCTAGAATGGAAACGTAAAAGAAATATATGTTTATTTAAGCTAATAAAAAATACAAGTAAAAATCAGCAAAAACAGCAGACGTGCATCATAAAAATGCTGATTAGAAAATGTTTTTAAAGCTTCTGTTGTAGTGATCAGTGGAGAGTTTAGCTCTCATTCTAGAACTTCCTATATATCACAGTTTGGCAGTCAGAAGCTCCTAAAAGTCATTAATTACATTTCTGTAACCTTCCATATTTGTTTAAAAGACGCTCCATCTTGTGGTATGTAAACGTTTGACCTAACAGAACTCTGCTATATGCTGTAAATCAACTTTTAAAAATAAACTATAAACCCTAAGCACCTACCAAAAAGTAAAGTTTACTAGCATAAAATGTTACATTTAATTACGTTAACATGAAATTAAGTTGAATGTTCCTTAACAAATCATGCTTCAAGGTATTAGAAAAATAAAGTCTATTTTTCTATATTTTCAGACTGTAAAGAGATTTTTTTGGCTGTCATATTTTTCCTACAATTTCTTCTCCCGTTATTTTCGACCTAATTTCTTGGGTTTAACGCTGTTTTGGGGGGGGGGGGGGGGGAATTCCAGTGCAGAAAATTAAAAAAAAGGGGACACGTTTGTACACTCTGCCCCTGTGTACTACTGTTTCTTATGAATCACTGAAATTACTGTGGCATTTTACTTCCAGCCCTCTGCCTGGCTAATTAAATCCTGAAATCTTAATAGGGCATGCATGCGACTCATTTACCCGCCACCCCGCGTGTCCACCCACATTAATGACATGGACATACTAGGAGCAAGGGAGGGTCATTACACCGTTCACTGAGTGTAATCTCTCCATTTTACGTGTGCTCTGAGACAAACATGATCAAACTAACAGTGTTGGGTAATCCAAATCAGCTAGGTTTCTGTCTGAATGAACTCTGACACTGAACGGACAGTCGAATAATCATTTTTCTTCCTAACCGTAATTATAAGCCAAGGACATATCTGTTTGTCCCTGAAATTTGCTTATTTAATTTTGCAGCTCCTATCCTGGCCACAGAATGTCTGAAGACAATGTTTCCTGCTGCCCCTACTGTTTATGTAATTGGTGGTGTCATTCATTGCACTGTTGTTTTCAGTACTAAGTTTATCAGTTTACATTCATGTCTCATTCGGGACTCACAGGTGACCTCTGAGTCGGCAGGAATAACAACACACGACGCAGCATGTCATACTGCACAGGTAAAAATATTTTTACACACAACTACATCGATTTAATAAATATTTGACATTTCTGCATTATTCCACCCAAACTTCTTTAACATTATAAAGAAGAATGTAATAATATTTGACTTTGATGAGATTTTACATAAGATCACATTGCTAAACATGGCAGCCTTTTAAAAACTTTTGCTGCTGTTTACTGTATCAGTGGTACAACCGCCCAAAACTGACTATTTTATAGTTATCAGAATGACAGCTAGGGCATTGCATCATGCATCATCTTAGTGGCACAGAGACAGGTTAGTAGCCCTTCCACAAATATTGAAACCCTTTCCATTTAGAACCTAGGCCTGTGTCCTGTTCATTGTTTGAGGTTGAAGGACTTAAAAGTGTTGGCCTTGTAAGAAAAAAGCAATTGTTGACAATGAATTATGTGGGAATGTAGATATTATTAATGGTTTTGGTAACACTTATAAACACATAATAAAGGAAAGTATGAGCCAAGCAAAATTCAGAATAATGGTCTCTCATGTTTGCCCATTCATAAAATATATCACTTTTGGTCCAAAGTGATGCAGCTGAGACAGTATATGCACACCGGAACCGTATGGGTTACGGGTCGTGGCTGAAGGACCCGATATGTCTCTGAATCAGTATATATTCGACGCAGTGTTTCTTACAATTACTTGACTTTTTATTTCATTGCCGACAGCATGAACCCTAAGATATTGGATGTTTGTGTCTGGTCCACTTCATTTCATTTGTATAAACACCTTCCTGCATTTCAGGCTTACCCCATTCATAACAAGTTGGGACAACTTGCAATTTAAGGGCTAGAAATTAGGTAAAAAAAATTTATGTTAATTTCAACAGGTGATGTCGACAGGTTTGATGATAATCAATCAGATTTTGTACAAAATGCAGTAGCTATGAAAGGTCTAGTCTTTGAAGAGTAATGACTTTGTGAGAAAACTATCGAAATGTTTTAAAAACAATGTTGGAATTTTAGGCTTTGCATAATTTTTCATTGACGATTGAAGAATCTAGAGAATTTCAGTCACATAAAGGACAATGGCACAAGGCTAAACTGAACTGAGATTTTAGAGCAAAATAAGCTCCTTCAAGACAACATATTTTTCAGGTTTTATCCAGGATTTTTTCAATAAGAACAAAAACAAAATCACAGAGCACAGATTACAAATGCATGACTGCAGAAGAAAAGGGTGCAAGTTATCAGTCCTGACCTGTCCCCATAGAAAATGTGAGAATTTTGAAACAAAACTGCAGTAACAACTCTGCTGTTTTACCTTAAGATTATTTGCAGGAAGAATGGGACAAAATAACCCTGCAACTATTCCATTTGTATTCTCTATGCCAAAACATATTTTGTAAGTGTTGAGAAGAATTGCAACATTACAAAGTTTACCATCCCATCCCAAACTTTTTTTTAAAAGTGTTGCAGCTTGAAATTCAGAAGGGAAGTGCAGTGTTACCTTGGTCTTGTTGTTAATTCCGTTCCAGAAGGCTTGTCGAGAACTGAAAATGCAACTGAGCAAATTTGAGGAATAATGTAATTGAACTAATCCATCCCAGACCCCCAGAAATCCCCACTTAAAAGGCATTTATATCTTAGTAGAGTTTGTATTGTACAGGTGCTCCCGTGAATTAAGGGATAGGTATTGTTCGACAATTCATGATAAGTTCAATGTGACATGAAACTAAGGAGGTTAATGAGGTTTGGTAGTCGGTCCCTATAATTATCATAGCAGAGATTGGAAAATGATACTACGTAAGCAATGACCATGATAATAAGTTATGTTTAAAACACTTACATTAGCATACAGTTGCACAAAATAATTATCCACAAAGCTTATTTTATAAATAAAGTGTTTGAAATATATCCAATGTAATTTGGTGAATAATAGAGTGAAAGCGAAAAGTAAAGCAAAACTTTTATTGATGAACTCTGGGCACAAGCATAGGTGCTAAGCTAACTGCCACCTATGTTCTGAAGCATTCAGTTCCTGATTTGCTTTTAGGTGGCTCTTATAAACTAACATTTTAGTACCCATGGAGACTTATTTTCACTAAGAATACAGTACTGTAGATGAAAAAACATAGAAAAATGCAATAAAAATAGTGGTGATGATCTCTGAGGGCAATTGTGAACCTGGATCTCATGAATCATGAATTCTAAATCGAGTTTTGGCTGAAATAAGTCACGTGTTTTGACTCATACAAGTTTAAGCAAGTATCCCGAATACCAAGCAAACGACGTGAACTCAGACAAATTTTTCTACTCAAAATGGGTCAAAAACCAAATTCGACAAGTTCCAAGGTGGTCAAGAACTGAGGTACCACTGTATATAAGCAAATGAAATGAAGTTGATCAGACAAAATATGAAATATCTTGGGCTCATACTGTGTGAATGTAAGCAATGCTGCATTTATTTTATAGTTGCATTTTTCAATACTCGTTCCAACTTTTTCCGATTTGGGGTAGTTGATTGATTTTACCTTCATGTGTTTAGTTAATTAATATAAACAGGAATTTTGTGTGAGATTAGGAGCAGTGCAATAGATTTTTCAGGCTGCTGGCTAGGTTTGTTTCCGTCACCCCTTTTGTGTCTCTAATCACTTTAGACAACATCCTCTTTTCATAAGAGATGCGTGCTGGCCAAATTTTACGGGATGCCCCATAAATGGAGGCATGAAACATTCCATTCCTCATGTTATGTAAGGGGAACAGAAAAGAAAGCAAAGTGTGTGTGTGTGTGTGTGTGTGTGTTCAAGTCCAGTTTGAGATTTGTTTGGGTGTTTGGAGTGAGGTGTAAGATGGAGGAGTTGGGTTGGGATAAAGAAGTGCGCAGACTGAGCTATCAATATCCAAAGCTAGTACAGGTAAGACTTATTAACAGTTTGTTAATAGGAATTGGTTTATTTAGTCAGATTTCACGCATTATTTTTACTTGTGTATTTTTTTGGCCTCTCCCACTGAGCTTATCCACTAATGTCTGCGCTGTTGCACACCTGCACCGTATGATTTCTGGGATAGGCTTCACACATATCCCATATATTTGTGTTGTAAACAACTAAACTATGTAAATGGGGTTAACTGCATTTATGCTAGTGTACAGCTTGTGTTCTTAAGAAAGCAGTACATACAGTGAAGCAAAAAATATTTAGTCAGCCACTGATTGTGCAAGTTCTTCTACTTAGAAAGATGAGAGAGGTCTGTAATTTTCATCATAAGTACACTTCAACTATGAGAGACAAAATTAGAAAAATTCCTGAAAATCACATTGTAGGATTTTTAAAGAATTTAATTGTAAATTATGGTGGAAAATAAGTATTTGGTCAATAACAAAAGTTCAACTCGATACTTTGTAACATCAAGTCAAGTCAAGTCAGATTTATTTATATAGCGCTTTTTACAATGGAGCATTGTCTCAAAGCAACTTTACAGGTTTAGATTATCTCCTAATAACTACGTCCAATCCCAAATTGAGCAAGCCTAGGGCTACAGTGGCAAGGAAAAACGCCCTAGTTCTAGGAAGAACTGGGAGGACCAAGACTCAAAAGGACCCAACCTCCTTGGCCGGCGTACATGATAAATCTAAGAGCGAACTAAATCATGGAGTCAAATTTGAATAGAATGTGAAGTATGCACATCGACATTAAGTGGCCGGGGTATGATGATAAATCTAAGAGCGAAACTAAAGTCATGGAGTCATGGTCGAATAAAATGTGAATTATGCACAGTGGAGCTCCATCAGATGTACATCATGTGTAGGGCCGGAACTGCCGGAACACAGCTCGGAGAGAAAACAGAAAATGTAATTAGTTGTTGATTAAGAGCACAGTGTCTATTAACAATCACTGATGCCATAAACATAACCTTTATTGGCAATGACAGAGGTCAAACGTTTCCTGTAAGTCTTGACCAGGTTTGCACACACTGTAGCTGGTATTTTGGCCCATTCCTCCATGCAGATCTCCTCTAGAGCAGTGATGTTTTGGGGCTGTCGCTGGGCAACACAGACTTTCAACTGCCTCCACAAATTGTCTATGGGGCTGAGGTCTGGAAACTGGCTAGGCCACTGCAGGACCTTGAAATGCTTTTTTACGGAGCCACTCCTTCGTTGCCCGAGCAGTGTGTTTAGGATCATTGTCGTGCTGGAAGACCCAGCCACATTCCGTCTTCAATGCTCTCACTGATGGAAAGAAGTTTTGGCTTAAAATCTCACAATACATGGCCCTGTTCATTCTTCCCTTAACACGGATCAGCCGTCCTGTCCCCTATGCAGAAAAACAGCCCCATACTTCACAGTAGTAGGTATGGTGTTCTTGAGATGCAACTCAGCATTCTTCTTCCTCCAAACACGGCGAGTTGAGTTTTTACTCAACTGTGGTAGCCTAGCGGGTAAGGAACTGGACTATGGACCAGAAGGTCCAGGGTTCAAATCCCACCTCTGCCAAGCTGCCACTGTTGGGTCCTTGAGCAAGACCCTTAACCCACAATTGCTTGTAAGACTGTATCAATTGTAAGTCGCTCTGGATAAGGGCGTCTGCTAAATGCTGTAAATGTAAATGTAAATGTAAATGTATTTTACCAAAAAGTTCTATTTTGGTTTCATCTGACCACATGATATTCTCCCAATCATCTTCTGGATCATCCATATGCTCTCTGGCAAACTTCAGACGTGCCCGAATTCACGCATGTGGACTTTAGGGAATAGTGATTACAGGACAATTTTTGACACGGCCCTTAACTACGGGTCCCTCGCGTAGTCAAGTAACTGAAAAGGGACTTAAAAATAAAAGCCATAAACATAGATGGTTAAACAGGTAGGTGTTTGTCAGAATTGTTTTTCTATCATCCGATTACTGTTATTCCTATCAACATTGTAAAGAGCTACTCCCGGCCGGACACCACTGGAGTAAAGCCGGCCCTGAGCGGCATGCCAGTCCATTGGTATCGCTCAAATATAGAGTAGCCTATTATGCATGAAAATATTCTTTAAAAAGACATACAATTGTTGAATTCTCATGATTACACGTTTTGTCAGGGAAACGCTACGCGCTCTTTTTTTCATCTGTTCGAAAATGTTCGGTACCGACAGACCAGTGGATGAAGAGGAAGAACTGGATTAATTCAATGAACTGACAGTAACATTATTACCCGTAGGGGGCGCCTGTTACCTTCAACTGCTCGACATGCTTACAATGCTTTTCCACTGATTCCAGACCAGCTGCATTTATAGAAACAAAAAAATTACAGTTAATTTAATTAGTTAATTAGTTAGTTATATCTCGAAGGTATTTCAGACTTAGTTTAATACATTATATTAAGCTGCACTCAATGATCATGACCTTTTGAGAACAGACCTTCTCATGTAACGTGCACATATGTTGCAACCACGCTAATAACCATGTGAAGATCACAGAGCACTCCGATCAAGTGATAGTGCCTTGTGGCTTTCCCCTTTTACATAAAGGAGGAGGTAGAATTAAAATAGTCGCTAAAATATTATGTCTGAGTTATTTTTCACTTACAGTGTATAAACTCAGTGAAATATATACTGTACGTATATAGGAATATGAACTATTTGTTGGTATGTGAGCAAAACACTCTGCCCCATTTGATCACCTGCACTTGCTGAATAATTTACCTCCAACTGCGAGTTCCTGAAACCACTGGGCTTTGTGAGAGGCTAGTCAGATCTGTTTCCTCGTGTCTGACTGTCCTTATTCTTGAGTCTGAGGTCAGAGTGACCGATGAGTTTAACACTGAGCTGCAGCTCCCCTGATGTCTCTATCTTTTTGATTTGGAGTGTCAGCACAAGTGGCCCTAAAATGATCAAGGATGTGATTTATCGAGGGTTTAAATACATGAATTTGCATTTTAATAGCTTTTCTTAGCCTGCACAATCTCTTTCAGCAAATTGAGAAACGTTTGTAGAGCATTCAGGGTAAATTAATGTAGACAGAATTGATTAGAACAGACCACCCTTAGCACCCTTTATTTCCAGAGTAACAGCACTGAATCTTCTTCTTTTTACAGAACAGGGAATCTGAGAGTCTCTGAGACGCTCCATAAGATCACCTCACTCATGGGTCCTCTTCAGCTCAGTTTTCAGTGGGTTTAGGTCAATGCACATGATGCCATTTATTCCAAGATATTAGAGGAAAAACAGTCTAAACATTTCAGATCCTTCACTATACATAACAGTAGGGATTACGTTTTGTCTGTTGAGAGGTCATTCTTTTTACATTAAACCCATATTGAGTGTGTGTTGACAATGAGCTCTATTTTTCTAGGTCGATAAGATCACGAAGCTATTAGTCCCAACATGGCCACTGCCTGTGTGGATTTTGCATGTTCCCTCTGTGTATTTGGTCTGTGTACAGTGTTCTCCGTGTACTTTGGTTTCCTATCACATTCTAAAGACTTGCATTAGGTCAGCTGACATCTCTAAACTGTCCCAGTGTGAGTGAGAGAGAGAGAGTGTGTGTGTATGTGTGTGTGTGTGTGTGTGTGTGTGTGTGTGTGTGTGCGTGTGTGCGTGCGTGCGTGCGTGCGTGTACATTCCCTGTGATGGAGTGGCATCCTGTTCAGGATTGGTTCTGCACACAACCAAGAGAGAATGTGTTCACTTGAAGAACCACTAATTTCCATTAGTTACTGCAAAGTAAATCAATAGTTATGAAAATAAATTAAATAAAGCATTTGTAAGAGTAATATTTATGACAGTTAAAATACACATGATAAACTGATTAACTTTATTAATTTGACCAGATGTTTACATCTGCAATGTCCAGAGTTAAAAGACAGATTTTTATTTGCTATTATAAGTTTTTATACTTTTTAAGACATCGATTGTTAAAGTGAACAGATGTTGATTGGATGGATGTTAAATGGTGAATAACCTGTAGTCCAGTAGTCTATGTCTTGGCACTTTGTTTTCCTAAATAAAGCACAAATTCTACTTTAATAGTAAGTAAACAAAACAAAGTTATGGTGGCACCATGGTGCAGCAGGTAATTTTATTGCATTAATTTAGGGTTGATCGTCATCTGGTTAGTGTATGAAGATTGGCATGTGCTCCCCACGTCTGTGCAGGTTTCTTCCAGGGCTGTCCTTGCAACGCCTAAAACCAGGCCAGTAGGTGAACTCTAAAATGACTCACTACAGTTTTACAGTTCCTTCCACAAATATTGGCACCCCTGCACCTTTTGTCTTCTGTGGAGGAATTTGAGATCCTTCCTCTTTCACAGAATGTCTCTAGATATTCCAGGGTTCTAGGTCCTCTCTTGTTCATTCTCTCTTTAGCTCATTCCACAGGTTTGGCAGAGGCTTGATTATTATATTTGTATTTGTGCTTGATTTATATTTAGTAAACCATTTTTGTGTTGATCTGGACATATGTTTGAATCACTGACTTGCTAAATATCTTTTTTTTTTATTTTTAGCAGAGATAGATATATTGTAATTTATAATGTCCTGGTATTTCATGATGCATGGGTGCATGTACCCTAATGATGGTCGCAGGGCTTTTGGAGGAAAAAAAAAATCCCCACAAGATCATAGACCTTCCACCAAACTTAACAGGCGGCATCAGGTTCTTTTCACTGTTGCCGGCCTTTATTTTATGTCAAACGTGTATGTTGCCAAAAGCTCAGGTTCTTTTTTTTTTTTTTTTTACCATGAAACATGGTTCCAGTCCAAGCTGTAGAAGTGTTTAGGTGCTTACATTTGTGGTTAGATGACAAGAAACCTTGCAAGTTGTTTATGGCAAGTCTTCCTAATAATATGTTGGTATGAACTTGGCATCTGATGGTAGTTGGAGACTTGGTGACCACAAATGGCCATTTTTTTCTGTACTTCTCCAACAGCAGTCCTTTTTTCTTCTTCTTACCATCATCCTCACTGTACCTAGGGGGCAAAATAAACTCAGTTTCTGATTCAGGCAAGTTTGTCACAGTTCCAGTTGATTGAAAATTTTTACTTATTGACCTAATTGTAGATATGGTCATTTTCCGGCATGATATTTTTAGAGCACTTCTCTTAATACTTATTTCTTGATGCACATTTTTTGTTTTCTTCTCATTAAGTTTGTCCATTTAAGTTCATTACGTTTCTCGCTTAAATTTGGGTTTTTCCTCATTTTTACATTGTGAGATTAAGTTAATTCACCAAAAGGTGAATTCTCATTTTTTACTCGTCTTTGCCAGGGATACAAATAGTTGTTACACTGTAAATGAGTGTGTGATGGTGGAATTTCAGCCAAGCCACTGCAACCCTGAACAGAATAAAATGGTTACTGAACGCGAATAAATGATAGAATAAATAATAAACCAGTGTGTATGGGGTTAGTTATATATTCCTTTTTACTTTTTAACCCTTACCAGGCATCCTGAATGAGCTATGATGAAGGAGCAAGCAAGCACAAAGCATGCTTAGATAAATTATTCAAAGCCTGGTTGCTAGGTTCACACCGACGCTGCTCCTCTTGGATGTGACAGCTGCGTCCTCATGGTGTTGGGTTCTCCCAGTGCCTGTATTGATTCTCCTAGAGTGGAGCTGGTTAATTAGAAAGCTATATATTTTCAGGGGATCCACCTACTTGCCTTCCCCTCCATCCTCACCTTTCCTTACACAGGGACAGATGGAGAAGCTCTAGAGCTTTGGATGGTGGACGTGGACACCGTGGCATGGTGCGAGGCATGAAGGAATGATATACAGATACAGATCACGCTGTGTGTATAAATGTATATGAGCAGGTTGTCCAGTTTTATCAGAAGACACTACAAGTTGCTTGCTGAGTGTAAACAATCACTTTCTAAGAAAGTGCGTATTTAAGGGTATTTGTTGGGACACTAAGGTAAAACGCGGAGTATTGCTGCCTGCATGGATGAAAGTTTGCTTGGTGGAGGATGTACAAGCGACGGGATTACGTTGAACTCTACGAGAAGGACCAGGCCAAGTGGGCACTAATAAGGAATGTTAATACGGTCTTCAAACACTCAACTCTGCTCCCGGTATGATCTCTCTCTCTCTCTCTCTCTCTCTCTCTCTCTCTCTATACATCTACCCATTTATACAGTACAAAGGTCTTAGGCCACCATTAGATTTGTTGGCATAACAATACAGTTAAATATAGTGTAGACAGTATAAGTATAGACAGTTAGACAGTATAGACTAATATATATATATATACGTATGTATATATACGTGTATATGTATATATATATATATATATATATATATATATATTTATATGTATATATATATAAATACGTATATATACATACATATATATATATATAGTCTATACTGTCTAACTGTCTATACTATACTTATACTTATATATATATATATATATATATATATAGTCTACATATAGTCTACACAGCCTATGTATATAGACTATAGACTATATATATAGTTGGCCAGTATATATTTAAATTTATTTAGCATCTCTAATCCATGTTAAATCTATCTGTGTTTACTGCATAACACTTATTTAATTTTGTTCTTATTTTATTATTATTATTATTCACTCATACTCTCTATCATTAATTTCATTCATA
The DNA here is from genome assembly GCA_025084515.1 of Ancistrus triradiatus. NCBI lineage: Eukaryota > Metazoa > Chordata > Actinopteri > Siluriformes > Loricariidae > Ancistrus > Ancistrus triradiatus. The sequence continues at coordinate 103,434 of JAJAGP010000990.1, forward strand.
ATTCATAGCCGCTTAGTCTTGCTTACATGTTGCTGTGATCCTTGGCCTAACTGGCAGCACAGGGAGCAAGGTGGGAATCAACTCTAGACAGGGCACAAATCCATCTATTGTGTATTCTAAAAAGTTTATCATTGCCTTTGGAGAAAAAGCAGCCATATCACACATCTTCTGCTATACTAAACAGTGGAGATTAGGTTATTTATCTTAGAACCACCCTTCTGTTTACAACAATCCCAACTTGGTGACAAAAAACCCAGTTTTCCCCATCTAACCAAACAAAACAAACACTTGTGCTTCGGCAATAGAATGGTTTTCTTCTAGCACACCTTCCATAGTTTACTTTCACACTGGAGACGCTGAGCACTTTCATTTTTCATGGTTGGTTTACACATCTTTATTACTGTAACTGTGAAATTTTTCAGACCGGTAACTATTTAGCCATTACCTTATTCATGAAGATCAACACATGTTCGGCTTATTTTATTTGTGTAATTTGGGCTCTGTGTTCCCTCATATTTATACCCTAGTGAAATGGGAAGTCGTGGATCACTGCTTAAAGAGTTCCTAAACATTCAAGTAAACTTAATATAATATAAAAATAAAATATAAATATAAATTTGAAACAAGCTTCTGCTTCTCCTGTTCCAGGGGGACTATGTGTGGTTGGACCTGAAGACGGGACGGGAGTTCGAGGTACCAATTGGTGCAGTAGTGAAGCTGTGTGATTCAGGACAGATCCAGGTTCTGGATGATGAAGGCAACGTGAGTTATTGCTCATTAGCACATCAATTAAATATTGTATTATAATGTGGTGCTTGAAAGCTTATGAACTTTTTAGAATTTCCCATTTCTGCATACATATGACCTAAACCATCAAATGTTTTACACATATACTAAAAGTAGATGAAAAGAACCCAAGTTAACTAATGAGACAAATATATCATACGTGGCCATTTATTTTTTGATGCAAATAATCAAGTATTTCATATCTGTTAAAAAGTATGTGAACCTCTAGGATTAGGAGTTAATTTCAAGGTGAAATCTACTGGAATCTATCAAAGTCTGACCTGTCTGACCATGGACAAGTCTATTGTAGCCTATAATGGCATATAAGGCTATTGGAAAAATGTTTTATGGATGGTTGAGACCAAAGCAGAACTTTTTGGTTTATTTGAGAACACTGCATTTCAGCATAAGAACCTTATCTTATCTGTGCAACTTTCGTGGTGGTAGTATCATGGTTCAGGCCTGTTATACTGCATCTGGACCAGGACAACTTTAAATAATTGATGGACAATGAATTCTGAATTATACCAAAAAGTCTAAAGGGAAATGTCAGCACATCTGCCTGTGAGCTGATGTCTCAAGAGAATGTGGACCATGCAGCAAGACAGTGTCCTTAAGTACACATGAATCATGAGCTTAATCTAACAGAAAAGTTGTGGAAGCAGTTCTTGTCCAGAAACCCACCAAAATCCCAGAGTTGAAGCTGTTCTATGTGGAGGAATGGGCTAAAATTCCTCCGAGCTCATGTGCCGGACTGATCAACAGGTACTGGAAATGTTGGATAAAAAGTTGCAGTTGTTGCTGCACAAGGGGGTCACACTAGATACTGAAAGTTCACATACTTTTGCCACCCACATGTAATACTAGATCATGTTCCTTAAAAACAAATGAATATATAACATTTATGCCTTATTTGATTATTTGGGTTTGATTTATCTACTCTTAGGACTTGGGAATCTGATGTTTTAGGTAATATTTATGCAGAAATATGGAACATTCTAAAGAGTTCACACACTTTCAAACACTGCTGTAAATGAATCTGAAAAAATGGCCATTGAATTCAAGTTGGTGTTTCTAATAGTGGACTGTATGTGTATATCATGATGTCAGTATATCTCAGTATCAGTGTTGTTCCAGTGTTAAAGTACCAGATCTTATTCTCTTTTAGGAACACTGGATCTCCCCCCAAAATGCAACCAACATTAAGCCAATGCATCCCACTTCCATCCACGGTGTGGAGGACATGATCCGTTTGGGGGACCTGAACGAGGCAGGAATTCTCCGCAATCTGCTCATCCGCTACAGAGAACATCTTATTTATGTACGTATCCTTCTAATTCCTGATCTAAAATCCAGATTACACAGTATTTACTCCCTCAATATTCCTTCTGGGTCAGTATAAGGAGATTCAAGGAGACAGTCTGGACACTTTGCACAAGCTGATGAGTTTCATAGAAACACAAATGTAAACAATTGACTATATCATAACTATTAAAGCACCCCTGAATATTCCCATTGGGGAATGTTATACCATTTACACTCATTGGCAAAATAAATTAAGCACCAAGAAAAAAATGTTGGATTGCTGCAAACTCAGCATACACACATGGCAGGCAGATAGGTAAATGATTGGGTCTTGCCACAAGAGGGCGTAAAAGTGCTTTCCCCACTGCTATATTAAAAGCTCTCAGAGGCTACTTTTGGATACTGTACCTATTGGTGAGAGATCGTTGACTGCAAGACATGCCTCTATGACACACAACTGGGCCTGTAGATCCTCCACACTCATTGGTTGATGAAGCTGGTCTCCCAGTTGATCCCATTAATGGTAGATTGGTGATTAATATGGCGACTGCAGGCAAAGGAAGTATTGCAATCTGGTAGAGACATTCCTGGGAACCCTTGCTGCGTGTGAGTGAGCTGAAAAATGGCAGGTGGAAGCCGCATGAGAGGCAACACATGTGGATGCAGGATTTGTTTGAGTTGTTAGTGTCCCTGTATCACTACTGGGGTGACAGTCTGTTGTATGTGATAGCTCCCCAGATCATCACACCAGTAGTTGGGGCAGTGTGTCGCTTCACAGTAAAGGCAGGATTGAAGTGCTCACCACGAGGCCTCCATACTCGAGCCTGACTGTTGTTGAATCCCAAACCTGGATTCATTCAAAGACAGTACAGTCCCAGTCCTTAGTAGAAAAGGACTTTTACACTCTATTATGGCAAGACCCAGTGTCTAATCAGACCACACCTATAATCTTTCTATCTGGGATCTTTATATTTGTCAATGAATGTCTAAATTCAAAAACTTGAACCACCCTAGACAGGGGGCCAGTCTACTGCAGGGTATATGCACACACATTCACTCATTGTCTTTGGAATGTGGGCGAAAACCAGAGGATCCAAAGGAAACCCACACAGACATGTAAACACCACACAGGCAGCGGCTGGGTCAAGATTCGATTCCGGGTCTGTGGAGCTTTGAGGCAACAGTGTTAACCAGTGTACCACCATGCCAAAACGATAATAAAATAATATAAAACCCAGGGTTGGACTTCCTAAACAAGATTGTATTGGGATGCCAGTCCTTAAACAGCTACATAAATTACATGTAAACAGGTATGTGCTGTTTAATGTCCGCGTTATGTTCTGTGAAACAGGAAGTTCACTGAATTGGACGTTGACCAGACATCACCATAGTCACGTAGTCTGTTTGGGCTACTGTAATGTAAATATAAAGGGTATTTTTGCAAGAAAAATGTCTGCAAACGAAACGTAAAACAAAACACGCTACATCTGCACACCATCCATCCAAACCCTAAACATGCAGAACCTTTTATTAATGTGTGGACACATTCACAGTAATGTTAGAAAATGCAGTGATATACTGTTACAAACCTGTGTAGGGGAAAGCCGTAACACTTAAGAGGATGGCATGATGGACCTGATACTTTTGTTTGATGGAATCCAAAAAAGCGTCAATAGACTATTACAAAAAGACATGGAAATTCAGCCAGATGATACAGAGACTCAACGAATGACTGCCAACCAGTTTATATAGTTATAGGTGAGAGAGAATATACAGATAGTGGGGGGACAAACAAAGGAGTACTACTTACAATAGTACAGGTACATACACTGACAAAAAACATTTACAGCTTGTTATAAATAAACGGCTAGTAACTTACACAAAAATGTCTCTAAACACATCAACAGTCTCTAGGCCAAATGTGAGCTAATAAGCAAGTGAGCACATGGATGGGAAGGTAGCATAATTTATTATTAGAACATTTTCCTCTTCTTGCTCAAACAATGTTTTTTGAAATGAAAAAAGCAACAAATAAATTAATAAGTTAAATAAGTATTCCTGCATAGACCTTTTTCCTGATTTGACTGTTATTTTGTTTCGTGGCCAAATTGAAGTCATTATGTTTATTCTCGTTTTATTCCTGATTTTCCTGGTCAATGTTGCAAAGAACACAGGGTGCTATCCAAGATGCCAGTACATTGCAGGGCTGGCAGGGAGTTGCTGATGCAGTGCTGGGTTGTTCTCTCTCAAAGAGTCTTTCATGCATGCATGGGATGCCTTAACCAGCTGGAAGGCATTGTCAAGAGTCAAACCCTGCTCCCCACAGTGGTGAACGAATGTATTAGACTGCTGGTCACTGCTAGGCACTCAGATTGGCACAGGCGTCTTATACACTTACCCACCACTGCAGGGACACATGTTTGAGTCTGGAGGAGGAAACGCTAGTGTGTGCACAGCTTTGAAATAAAGTTAACTAAGTTGTGGCAGCAGTTAGCAAAAAAAGGGTAAATCAGATATCCATCTTCACTGTGATAATTGAATTGAAATCAGGAATCTATCAGAATCAAAATCGAATGGTATATAACTATTTAAAAGTCACTTTGTTTTGGTTTTTAAAGGAATAGCTATACTTTTCTTTTTACCTAACCACATTAGTGATATTACTCCAGTGAAAAACTAAAAAAGCAAAATTCAGATCTCTCATGTGATGATCAGCTACATCTGTGGTAAGGGGAACATCATGTACATATTTGGACAAACTATTCACATGCACATTGTTTAAATGACTTTTACAACTGACTGAACTTTTATCAGTGTGACAAAAGGTATCGGTCATTTTCATACACTTTTTTACCAAACTGATGATCAATCCAAAAAGCCCAAATCTCTGTAAACTATCTTTACCTGTTCTACATAATGAGCCTCTCTGTGTCTCTGAACTTTGCTGATTTATTTTCCCTATGTCCTCTCTCTTTGAAAAGACAAACTGTGGAGGCAGGGTAAGTACAGTGCAGGCCTCGTCATGCATGGCTGCCCTCCATCCATTTGTTTGCATCGCACTGCTCCATTTCAACATGCCTGCATTGCCCTGCTGTAATGCTGTAATGGGACACCATCATTCTGTCACACCGATATCCGAAAACTGAGACATTCATCCACTGAACTCTCCTTCCACAGCTCTCTCTCTCTCTCTCTGTTTCTGTGCAGCTTCCCACTCTCTCAAAATGTTCTGGTTCATGCGTTATATCATTTCATCCCATGTTAATACATCTAGTCTTCATAAATACCCAATGCTTATTAATATAAACAACACCAAAACAGAAAATGTTGGGACGTATGGAAAATGCAGGTTTTAAAAATAAATTTTTTTAATTGCAAACAATATAAACCCAAAATATTTCATATTTTTTCCATTCCTTCATTTCAGGACTGCAAAACATTCCAAAAAAAAAGTTATGACGGGGACAATTTAGACGTAGTAATGAATTTAAAAAAATAGTAATGATGTGATTTCAGTGTAATGTGATGTAATGTCAACAAGTGATTATAATCATGATTTGGTACAAAAACAGCATCCACGAAAGGATGAGTCTTTGATGAGAAAAGGTGGGCAGTTGATCTCCAGTATATCAACAAATGTGTAAGGAAATTATTTAAATGTTTTTAAAAAATGTTCCTCAAATAAAGACTGGAATGGATTTCCATATTTCAGGCCTAACTTTTTCTGATTTGACTTGTTTTGTGTTGTCTTGTTGATAAATGCATGGACGTCCCTGGACAAGAAATTTTGAAGAAATTAAAGTTGCTCTAGATCTCAGTATACCTTTCTGGAATAATGCTGAAAATGACTTTTGCAAAGGCATTGACACAGCCCCATACCATGACACACCCTTGTTTTTGGACTTGTAGCTAATAATAGTCTGGATGGTCCTTTTTGTCACTGGTCTGGAGCACACGGTGTCCATTTTCTGACTTCTCTGAGCTCAGAGGCATCTGGGATGAACCATCATGCCGTGAAAATGTATTGTGGTTAGATGAATCAGGATTCCAGATGTTTTCTGGAAAATATGGATGCCGTGTGCTCCGGACCAAAGATGACAAGGACCATCCAGACTGATATCAGCAACAAGTCCACAAGCTACGCTCTGTCACGGTATGGGGCTGTATCAATGCCCTTTGCAAAAGTCATTTTCAGTTCTGTGACAGCAACATTAATGCAGAAAAGTACAATAGAAACACTGTTTTTTCAGGCATTTGTTGACAAACAGCCTTTTGTGGATACTGCTTTTGTACCACATCATGATTACAATAACCTGTTGACATCACCTGTTTGAAATCACATCATTATTTATTTTTTTTAATTCATTACTAGCCCTAAATTTACATTTGCATTTGGCAGACACCCTTATCCAGAGTGACTTACAATTAAAATTGATACAATCTTACAAT